>CM046366.1:660586-690868 GCA_025413025.1 Ficus hispida
GCAACATGACATGCTGGAAAATGATACTGGGTTGGCTTCTGATTCTACATCTGAAAACGAGGGATATGATGATGTGAATGTTCTGGGTCGTAGTGTTAGGGATGTTTCTCAAACTGGGACTTCTGGTGAAAACAATGGTGAAAAATGCGATGATGGTGGAGTACAGCGTAGCCAAGAATGTCGATAATGTGACACGTTTCATGCGAAATAAAGATCAGGGCCAACAACCTGCTGTGGCTTCAAATACCTCACAAAAGATTGTAAACATTTCTGTGAATGTCAATACTTGGAAGCCACCCCATTATCAGGATCCAAGAGAGGTTTCGGAGGTTGATGGCTGGAAATCTGTGCACGGGACTGAAGGAGTTGTTTCAAAATCTGAGAGCCAAATAATCAAAGATCACAATCATCATGTCACAGTTAATGGAAATGTAAGACAGATGCATATACGACATGTTTAGTTATTTTTGTTTTCTTAATGCCTTTTCCTGTTGTTTTGACTTGGTTTCCGGTACTGAACATGTGGCATTTGTGATTAACAGACAAAACCTGCAGTAGATTCTCAGAAAGAGTCTCAGAAGACAGTCTCGCCTACCTCTGGTAAGTTTTGAAATTGATATAGAAACGGTCGAAACATTTGTTTAATTCCCCATAGTCTTTGCTTTTAGGAGGGGAAAAAAACAGTAATATGGATATTTTCTTTCATTATTAACTCCCTTGGAAGTATCTCAAGAACTTTACCTTGAATAAATTCCTTGGTGAATTATACCCTTTTAGTTTCTTTTGGTACTTGTTTGGTTTCAATTTATAAATATAATCTCATCTGCTAATTTGGAACCTTTTTTCTTTAAATTGCAGGTTATGTGGCTTGGTCGTCCCTTAGAGGATGCAGATTCTCGGACTCTTTTTGTTAGCAATGTAAGGACTCGTTCTTCTATGTATGGTGTGTTGCAATGTGTCTCCGTTCTTGAAAATTAACTTGCAGTTATTATTATTATTTTTCAACCTTCAGGTCCATTTTGCTGCTACAAAAGATAGTCTTTCCGACACTTTAACAGGTTCGGTGATGTACTAAAGGTTCTCATAGTTACTGATGCAGCGACAGGTGCAACCAACAGGGTAAGTTGTTTCAAATCTGACCCTAGTTTCATATTATATGCGTGCAGTACATATTCCTTTTACTAAGCCATATTACTTGAGCAGGTCGGCTTATGTGGAATTCATGCGAAAGGAAGCAGCAGATAATGCATTATCTCTGGATGGAACCTCCTTTATGTCTCGACTTCTCAAGGTAATGATTTCAATAGAGTGAATACTTTGGTATGTGTATTATTTGGAGGGATTCTGATTTATTTTGTGATTTAGCATGTCCATTTTTCAAGCGATGTCCTGAGATGATTATGCTATTGTGGCAATTAGTTTGATTGTTCAAGACTTGGCTAGTGTCGTAGTGTTTGGAGTCTGCAATCTTTTTACTTATTCTTCCAGCTTCTCTGAAGACAAGTACTCTTGCTTTTGCAGGTTGTAAGGAGAAGTGCTGCCCAGCAAGAAGCAGCTCCGGCTATGACGTGGTCACGTCGTGGCGTTCCATTTCCCACTGCCAGGTTCTCCAGAGCTCCCTTTCCAAGAGGCATGCCTGGTTCATTTAGGCCTCGCCCTATTATGAAACCTGGCGCTGCCAGGAGTTTCCAGTGGAAGAGAGACACTCAGCCCTCTCCAGGTGAAAGCGGTGCCCCGCCAGCTGGCAATGTGGTTCCGTCTCCTACTGTTCGTGTCTTACCTATGTTCGAATGGAACCTAAATCAGAAGCCAATCCGGGTACCACTTAGTTCAATGGCCTTTTCACAAGATCTCCAGAATTACAGTTACCCCAAACTGAACTGAAAAGGGAGGGCTCATATCCCAGGGATTCTATATGATCGGAGTATGTTTTTGGTACATGGCGGGAGAACGTTTTCTAATGCCTTGGCAGCAGCTATGGTAAGTCTCAGAAAATGGTGGGGGGGAAGGTTTTCCTTTTTTGACGATTGGTCCGGGATTTCATATTCTTTTTCTTTCTGGGAGGATTTTTTGTTTCTTTCTCGGGGAAATGGGTGGAATTTTGTGAATTTGGGAGAGTATGGGATTACTAGTTTAATTAAACCCTTCTGCTAGGCTTTCCTGTCTCGAGTTATATATAATGTCTAAATTTTTTGTTTTTACAATTTAGAAATTGTGAATAGCAACTTTGACGGATAGTTGGTTTATTTATGGACAATCTTTGATTATTTTGTTATGTAATTTCAGTTTCCATTAAGAAAGAAAGGAAAAAAAGAAAAAGAAGAAGAAGAAGAGAGGAAATAGAAGAAAAAAGATACTTATCCTTCCCTTTATATATTTGGTAACGGTTCTTTGCTTAATGCTTAGATATATGCCTTTGTCAACTATTTTCCGATTGTTGAGGATGCGTTTCAGTATAGTCAATCATCACAAAGCGCAGCCCTCTTTTTGCTTGGAATGTTAAAACTACTATTTTATAGACATTCATAGGTAATTACTTGGAGCCCTTCCCTTTGGTCTTATGATGTCTGATATTTGCTGCCAATAATGAATTAGTCGCCATAATCTCTCATGGTTTGTGTTACTGCCCCAAATTGACTAGGAAACTCTTTTAGGTAAATTATGAAGCGTGTGGATGCAATATTTGTCTAGGAACAAGGAAGTTGTACGTAACGTATGAAACTTTGATTTCGGATCAGGATGAATGCCAGCGGCATTGTCTAACACATGCAAGTCGAACAGAATGTGGTGTTTTCAGGGGCAAAAGGGGTTACATGGGAAAGCTTCACGAAAGATGTCAATTAAATCTCCTCACTGATGATAATAAATACCAGTTAATCACTTGCAAGTTTTTCTCATTTTGATCTTAGAATGAAGAATCTAACCCATCACATTAAAAATTCATTTTGCCATCGAGCTCGTAGCTATAAATGTTGTCCTGTTACACCAAGAATTTGGAGAGTTATGCAATGCATTAGGATACAATCCTGCATTCCCTCAAAAAAAAAAAAACAAAAAACAAAAAAAAAAATAATAAAAAATCTTAAGCGATAAATTCTTGTTAAGATCTACCAAAAAATTTTAAATTCAAACAAATTTTTAACAGAATTCAACGTTTACATTCCAACAACAGAAATTTTCTCCAATAGTATCTTTTGACATGGAAGGAAAAAGTTGCACACTCCTCGACTACAAGCTCAAATGAAAATAATAATACTAACGGAGCAGGAAAACAAATGAAAAAGAAAAACCAATCCATAATATTATCAGCTTTTATTCATTCTAATATGATTTTGACATAATCTAGAGTGCAACATTATGGAGTACTGCTAATTAAAAAAAAAAAAAAAAGAAATACCCACCATTGAATTATCCAAAAACACAATCTTCATGTACTGTAGACAAAAGCCAAAACGACATGAAAAGCACCCAAAAAAAAAAAAAAAAAAAAAAAGACTCCGATCACCTCGAGAGGAAAGTGAATAAGACACCAAACGACAACCCAGCAAGGCACAAGAAAGAAACCCCCTGAACCCTGACAGACAAGAGTTTGATATTCTTAGCAACCTGTAGAGTGAGAGTGAGAATCTGAAGCCTGCCTTGCTCCTCCATCTTCTTGAAGAAGTACATGGGCTTCAGCGACTGCCTCAGCATGAACGCCAGAGCGAACGGAAACCCAAACGCCACCACGCTCTGCACCGAAGCCTCTGGAACCTTCGTCAGAACATCCGACCCGGCGGCTGCGTACTGGATCCAAGCTCCCAGCCCGAGGTGGGCCAGGCCCAACAGAGCCACGGCCCTGCTCAGCCCGTACACGCTCTCCATCATCTCCTCTAGAACCTGCCGGGTCTCGTTCGCCAGCGCCGACAGGTCTCGCTCCACGGTGGGGCCCTCGATCTCTTGGTGCTTGAACTCCGGTTCTTCACTCGGGTATGCATTTTTTGTCTTCTCGGTTTCCTTCTCTGGTGATTCTGATGATGAAAAGAAGCTGGGTTTTGGAAGAAATGTTGATGGGTGTCTGATTTCGTGAAAGGAAAGAACTTTTGTAGGGTTTTGTGGTTGTCCATTGAATTTGGGTGTGAGGGTTGTGAAATGGTTTTGTTGGGAGAAAGTGGAGAGAGGAAAGTAATTTGGGTTTTCGGAGATGGAGTGGGTGGAGGATTTGAGAAGATTGCTGATGAATCTGCGTGAGATCTTGGCTGCCATTTTCTGGCTTGAATCACAAACAGTTCTAGAGAGAGAGAATGTGACTGATCAAGTTTAGATTTTGACGAGTCCGGTTTTTAGATGTCATGGCGGCTCAGGCTCGGGCTGGGCTCCGGAGAAACGACAATGAATATGTATCCTTTATGTTTCGGGAGAAACGACATCTAAAAGACTGTCGTTAGAAAAAACTGTGGGGGGCCTAAAGCAATATTATAAAAGAAGGGGGCACATTATAGAAACGACAGGTCGTAAACTGTGCATGGGAATTGGGATCGAGTGATGTACACGAAAAAGGAATTGTCGTTTTTTTTAGGCATGTTTTAGAAACGACAGGTCGTAAACTGTGCATGTGAATTGGGAGTGAGGGATGTACACGAAAATAAATTGTCGTTTTGTCCAAAAAAAATAAAAATAAAAATTGAAAACGATATAACAGAGTGCGAGAAAAGGACACGCGACCTTTTCATGGTCTCATAAACGCAATCTGGGGGAAAACGACGAATTGCATTATTTGGCAACAATTGTGATGTAGGAGTATGTCGTTTTTTTGTTTTAGACCTTTATTTTATTTGTTTGTCATCCTTAAATGCCACTTGTCATCTTTAGAAAGCAACTATTTAGTCGGTGCCATTTTATGGAGCTTAATAGCTCTTTAGTTGGTGTTGTTCTGGGGCTTAAAAGCTTTGTGGTTGTAGGAGGAAGGTCATATTTTTGGGAATTTGCTTTGTATTGAATAGAAATTGCAGAGAGTGTTCTCTCTTTGTTCCTCCCTTTGGATGCTATCTACGTGGATTTGGAGCCCCAGCTCCGTTAGGCCGGCAAAATTTATCTTCTATAGACTTCCTACGTCCAACAAAACGACATGCAGTTTATATACATGTCTTTTCCTGTAAAGAGAAAACTATATGTCGGTTTTGTTGACTCAAGATAAAACGACTTCTATGAACTAATCTGCCGTTTTCATTTCAGAAACAAAAACATTTATATGTTATCTTATATTTATTGACCAGAATATTTTCACTGTCTTGATAGTTTTCGTACGCATAAGTATTTTCATTGTTATGAGTAGATCAAATAAAAATAATACTCTCTATTTATAAGAGTTTCAAAAATATTTTATTTAAGTCTCCACATGAGAGTTTCAAAAATAATTTATCATTAGTCTCTCATATGAGAGTCAAAAACAATTTATTTTAGTCAAAAGAAGAGCAATTAATTGAAGGTGTGAAAAAAAATAGCACTCCCTCCTTTTTCACTTTCTAATCATCTCACTACTTCAAGGATGAGTGACGAAGGAGTAGGGATGACAATTATCCCGTCAACCCGTTAACTTAAAGAGACAGGGGAAACTTGATCTAAATGGGTTCGGGTTATAAACGAGTTAAAAATTTAACCGGTCAAGGGTTACAGGACGGGGATAGGTTTAGGAGTTCCTGACCCTATTCCCCGTTTACCCGCCCGTTTACTTATATATTACTTTTACACTATAAATATTATACAAGATGTTTATAATATATATTATTTTAAGTATTAAATTTTAACATTCTGATATGTGGAAAATTGAATACTATAATTCTATTTTATTATAACTTAAAGTCTCATGTTTGTGCATTTTTTATTTTTTACTTTCATATTAAAGATTAGATAATAGGGCTAATGAGATATTTTGTAAGTACCTTGAACCTGTGATGGGGAAAGTCCTGTCCCTGCCAATTTAAATGGGTTATAGGGCGAGTATAGAGGGTGTTTTTATTCGCGGGGTTGGTCAACGAGAAGACCATCCTACCCTGAACCCGTCCCATTGCCATCCTTAAGAAGGAGAGGCAATCAAATAGCTTTTATTTTAAGATAAGTCTTAAACTTGTATTTACTTTTCCTAATTAGATTTTTATATGTATATATTAATTAAATTTTATTTTCTAGGTATCAAGGTAGTCGCTCTATCTTTTCCATAATTCATATGGATTATGTTGTCTTATTTTGTTGCGTTTAATGGCTCATGATTTAGCTTAACGTGTTCTTTAATGGAAATAGACACGGTGGCTGAAATTATTTTTCTGCCATTGATTATATCTCTTAAATAATTTCATTACTCTCAAAAAAAAAAAAAAAAAAAAAAAAGAGAGAGGAAAAAAGATGTTTATGTTTTATTTGACATAAGCACGAAACGATGTGTGGCTCCAACTGCCAAGAGGACTGAACGACGTACAGTTCTTTGAAGCGGTGAACGATATGCCATTTTTCATGGTCTGATAAACGACACGTAGATGAAACGACAAATAGCTTTTTCATGGAGGAGAGCAACATTTAATATCAACGACATGTGGTTTCCTAAATTGAATTTGCTTTTTTTTGGGTGAATAAATTGAATTTGCATGTATTAACAATTCATGTGTTTTTGGTAAATGTTATGAACAACTCAGGTGCTGTTTAGTTAATCATTATATCATGTTTATTATTCATAATCCGCAGTCTCATCTTCCAATGATCTTTGTTGATTCATCCATCCTTGCCTTATTTTTATTATGGCGAGTCTATTGACACTTCTTAATTTGCTTTTTTTTTATTAATTTTCTAAAATCATCAACAAATTAATTTTAAAATTAAAAAATTACTTATTTCACCTATTAATTTTCTCAAAAAATCCTTATATATTAAAACCTCTTCATAGTTTTTTTTAATAAGTATTGTTTTATTTTTATTTTTCAGTTTTCTTCTTACAACATTTCTTTTTTCTTTTTAGCTATCCAATAAAAATTATTCATTAGTTTATGCATTCAAAAAAAAAAAAAAAAATCTATGAACTCATTATTTGGTAAGCTTCTTCTTAAGATTATTAAAACTTGAGGATAATATACTGATGAAGCTGAGTATTACACAAGCATAGTTGAAAATGTTACAAATTTGGTTAATACTTTTATTAGATAATTAGAAAAAACTCACAGTTTAAAGTGAATTCTTAATAATTTATCTCAATTATTTATAAAATGAATAACTAATCAAATCAATATATATTTGATTATATATCCATATCATGCATACATATTTTCTATTTCCTTGTTATTTATTAGAAATAAAAAAATTAATTATTATATGGAACTACAATAGCTGTTGAAAAATAGGAATATTAACAAACAAAATAAAAGAATCTTCTCTTAAAAAATATTCTCCTTGAAATAAAAAAAAAACAAAATATAACATTTTTTAAATAAGAAAAAAATGTATAGGGATTTAGATTTTAATGGAAGGAGAAAAAAAAATTTATAAGAGTTTTTTTTTTTGAAAAATAAAGGGACGGAACATGTAATTTTTAATTTTAAAATTAATATGATAAGTGGTTTTAAAAAGTGGGTGAAACAAATAAAATGTTGGTGTTAATAGACCTATTATTTTTATTATTGTTATTGTATTTTTTTTGCCTTTATTTAGGAAACTTCATTAGTTATTAATGCATGATTAAATTAGCACCATATAATCCTTAGCTATTTCTAACTAGTTATAATTAAAAGAGGATGGAAGGCTCTTTCAAGAGGGGGAAAAAAAAGAAGCAGGTGCGAACATAGTCATGTGATGACTATTTTGAGTGAAAAAATTTAAAAATTTTAATATATGTTCAGAAAAAAAAATTCATATGAATTTTGTTTCGTTTCTCTCGAAATAATTTGTAATTTTTTTTAAATCATCTCATTTGGACTTGAAATAATAAAGTTATTGATTTTAAAATTTAAGTTTACCGTAGATATTTAGATATATGAATAGTGAAAAGTAATTTTGGATCGAAGAAAAAGTCAACAAAAAAAAAATGAAAATCATATACCAGATGTGGTTCCAAACGGGCTTACAAAGTTGGTTGAAGACTTGAAGTTTTAATATTTCTCAAAAAAAAAAAAAAAAAAAAAAAGACTTGACAAAGTCTTTGTTAAATAGAAATAGTTTCTTGTTATTGATATTCTCAAAGTAGGTTGAAGACTTTGAAGTTTTAATATTCTCACATATGTCAAGTTGCCAAGAATCGACAATTGAGTTTGGTATGTGAAAAAGATCAAAGGCAATTATTATATACGATGATTTTTAAATTATTAATTACACTACATTGGATATCAAATTAAGAAGAACTTATAATATTATTGGCAAGTTTGTTTCCTGGGATAAGGCTATGGAACTATTAAATTACTCGCTCATCTATCTATGTTTGCAAGGACATATAAAAAAATAAAAATTCATCTCATACATTATATTGGCCTTAAATTTGTCCACATGGCCACTACCTCACTGGATAATTATTTTTGGGTTTAGTCCTGGGATTGTTAATTAAAGCTTTACATTAAACCAAATAGTGGAACTTTTTACAAAATAATAAAAATTGAACAAGATAAAAAGCAAAAAGATATGCGCAGAAGAAAGGAGAAAAAGGCCACCGAGCTTAGCGGAACGAAATTACACGCTTCCATAGGTATCTATCGCCTTTTATTATCATCATTATTTTTGGTAATTACCACCTTTTATTATTTATAGTAAAGAAGATGTTATCTTTTGACTAGTTAAAAGATCACTCCTTTTATATATATATATATATATATATATATATATATAAATACTAGTATCCAATATCATATAATATCCGATAATATAAATTTCAGTTATTATAAATATGAATTTTAATTATTAGTAATGTGAATTTATACAGAAAAAATATAGTTAAAATAAATGTAAATTTTCTTTATTTTACATTTTTTTTTCTGCATGAGTTTACATTACTAATAACTGAAGTTCACATTTACAATAATTGTTCACATTACCAGATACTATCCGACACCGAATAGGAGATCGACCCTATATATATGTTTTATGTTTTCATTATGATCAACTTAACATAAAATATTTAAGATAAATTGCTCATTTAGTCCCTAAACTCTTAATATTGTGTGTAACTTTAGTCCATATTTTTTTTTATAGTCGGAATGTCCCTAATCTTTTAAAATGTTGCTACAATAGTCATTTTTGTTAATTTCTGATAATTTGGTCAAAGAGTGACACTAAATTGGGATTCTGTAAAAAAAAAAAAAAATGAAAAAGACTACTGTAACAATGTTTTTAATAGTTTATGATCATTTCAGCTACGAAATGGAATGCCCCTAAACTATTAAAATGTTGTTATAATAGTCATTGTTGTTAATTTTTAAATGAAATATGTTGGTAATTTAGTCAAAAAGTAATGTTAACTAACAGATTCTGTCCAAAAACTAATGTAAAGAACTATTATAGCAATATTTTAAAGTTTAGGTGCATTTCAGTCATGAAAAAAAATTTATGGATTAAAATTACACAAAATTAAAAATTTAGGAGCCAACATAGCAATTTACCTAAATATTTATAAAGAAGAGGTATGTTATACTATGAATTGTTTGTCAACATTTGCATAGCCTTTTGGTTTTGTTTAAGGAGAAACGGTGGGCCATTATCAAATTAACTTAAACAAGTACTAATAATATGGGAAAAAGGGGTCTGGATGGCATTATTCGATTTAATTATACGACTAGAAGATTTGGACCTTATCAATTTTCCTTAAACAAATATTTCAGACAAAGGAAAAGAAATCCTGATATCAATGGCACCGTTGGTCCAAATTACTTAAAACAGTAAATCGAATTTTTTGGAATTCTTATTTTTCTTGGGTTTTTTTTTTTTAAAATTTATTTTGGGTTCAAGCTTTTGTTGAAGACAATTTATTTCTTATTATTGGACATATATATATATATATATATATATAAAGACAAGCGTGTTCGGTGGGTGTATGTAATAAAAAGGATATTCATAATACAATTATAGTTCTTCTCTGTATATTGGAGGTCGAAAGTGCCGATCACGCAAGGAAGGAAGTACACAAAGCAAATTAGATTGGTAAAGAGCAGGTTTTGTTGACAAAATTATGACCTACGACGACGATGAGCCTATTGTTGCAACCCCAAATGTCCCAGGTATTTATACATATGTTTTCCAGTGATATCACGATCTCTTTTCAATTTCTTGATTCATTTTTACTATAAATATGAATCATCCAATTTGATCTCTTATATATATATATAAATATATTTCATATGAGAAACCTCCAGTATTCGAAGGGGGAAAAACACAGGTGACAATCATCACCAAGCCGGAGGCATCACTTGAAGAAACAGAATTGAAGGTGTTGCTGGAGTTGTCCGGTTCAGGAGACAACTACAAAGACAGAGCCCCACTTGATCTGGTTACTGTCTTAGACGTCAGCGGGAGCATGATTATGGAAGACAGGATAGTAAACTTGAAAATAGCAATGCAATTCCTCATCCACAAACTTAGCCCGATTGACCGTTTGTCGGTCGTCGTATTCTCCGGGGATTCCAGGAGGTTGTTCCCATTGCGCCAGATAACTAACGAATCTCAACTACAGATTATTGAAACGATCAATGCTTTACGACCCCAAGGTGGCACGAACATGGCTGCAGGCCTTAAAACCGGCGTACAAGTACTCGAGGACCGTCGTCTTTATTACGGGCGTGTTGGTGCCATCATGCTTATGTCTGACGGTGAACAAACCGTCGGTGATGCATGCAAAGTTCAGGTTGAGAACGTCGCAGTACACACATTTGGTCTTGGCTCCGATGCCAGATCAGAGGTACGCATATATGCTGAAGCAACCCTTAAAATCTCATATAATATTGCAAAAGATGTACTAGTAACTGGTTGTATATACATATGTAATAGGTGCTACAAGTGATAGCAGAGACAAGCAAGGGAGGAACGTTCTCAGATGTTCGAAACCAGAATGACTTGACCAAAGCATTTTCCCAGTGTTTGGGTGGGCTTCTGACCGTGGTTGTTCAGGACCTGAACCTGACCCTCACACAGGTCGATGACGAATCAAAGTTTAAGAATGTGTCGGCCGGAAACTATCCAACAATAAGTAATACTAACAACGACTCTGTAACTATTTCGTTTGGCGAACTCTACAACAAGGAGGTACGCATGGTCATGGTGGACCTTCTTCTCCCTAAAGTTGATAGCAAGAGGAGCCCGGACGTTCTCCATGTCACCTACACTTATAGGTGGGTTTCGGTACAAAAATTTACTCCCATTTAAGCATTTATATCACTAATTATTCAAGGTATACACATAAACATTTTGGTCATTTTGACTTGACGACTAATCTGATATGTATATGTATAAATGGATATATAAATATAAATCCAATAAAATGCTGCCTGTGCAGTGCCGATAAGAGAAAACGACCATTTGAAGCCCCGCGCCTAACCGCTACCGTAACCAAGACAGCCACAGGCAAAGAGGTACCAAAGATGATTCTTGAGGAGAACCGCCACAAGACTTTGAATAGTGTAAAAGAAGCAAGAATATTGGCCGACTGCAAGGAGCTGGAGAGAGCAAAGGACAAGCTGGACGACGCCAAAAACTCGCTTGAGGGTGTTAAGGACGTTGATGATCCTAGACAGGTAATCAAGACACTTATGTGTGACCTGGAACAGCTCTCGGGCTTCATGAAATCACAAGATGAATACAACAAAAAAGGGCGTCCTTATGCAATGTCTTTTGAGACATCCCATGAACGCCAGCGTTATGCTGCAAGAGGTGATGTAGATGCGGTGAGAGCTTTTGCAACTCCACGTATGGACGCATACCTTGAGCAAGCCAAGGAGTTTGAAAACGATCCGACCAAGCCATCGCCGTCGGTGGAGGACGATGTGAAACAAGAATTAATCACACAAGAAATCCTTGACGACCCCCGCATTCCCTACTATATTAAGTTAGCCTTTCAGGCTGGCAAATCCATTGCCCACGCAAGCAACACCAGCACCCGACGTACTTGAATATTGCAACTTACTAATTAGACATTTATGTTCAAGCTTATACATTTCTCTGTATGTATTTGTGATTGAATCAAACAGTCTGTTCTTCTCTTTTTCCTCAAATTTTCATATTACTATATTAGACATTTGTTTTTCCTCACTAAGGTTTAAAATCCAAACAATTATTCAATACACAACAATAACAAGAAATGAAATAGATATTGTAAAATAAAAAGAATAGTTATCAATAAATGGACAAGGAAAAAAAAAAAAGAAGAAGTAAAAAAAAAAAAAAAAGATACCACCTGAAATAACAAATTGTTGAAAAACTCAGTTTAAATTCTTTTATTAATTTATTTTTAAAATGCAACATAATTGCTCGAAGGCTTAGTGTTTTGGACATTAAAAAAGTGTAAGGATGAAAATATTGATATCGACAAGGTTATCAAGGTTTGATTTACGAATAATGTCAAAGGAAATATCAATGTTGACGGATATCCCGGGAAAAAAATAAATAATCAAAGAAAAACTTATAATTTGTTGCTGAAACTTTATAAAATGTAAAAACAATCAAGGTTACTTACTATAAACTAATTGTATAATATAAACAATATAATTTTTTTTATTGAATATGAGAGTTCTATCACATAGTGTAATAGGAAATCACAATAATTATGCACTAATTATAATTTTGATATGGTATTACATATTCGTTAGACATTACAATAAAATACTATAATTTAATATATTATATAGAAGTAAATATCAAACATAAGAGAGTGCATACAAGTTTTGAATTTATTTAACATCAAAAAGAGCTTTCAGCAAGTTGGAAAATATTAGGCAGGTGCTGATTTTAATCTAAACAATACATTTACCAATATATGCTCCTAAATAGTTCTGAAGGTAATTGTTAACGTGCTATATGATTCTTGGTATCTTCCAACTATTAATCCATATATTGGATATTGTTAATTTATCCAACATGATGAGTAATCTGGATGGATATGCAATGACATCTCGATATTAATTTGTGATAGAAGATATATTAATATATCGAAGAAACGACATAGATTTTGTACTTCCGAACCAGACCACATTTGAGAATCATAAGAAGGATTATAACCGTATGAACTTTGCTCGGTTCCTAAGATCATGAAATATAAACTCAAAGCAATAGAATCCTCATCAGTTTGACTCATTTGAGTAACACCACGTCTTCTTATATGTTGTTTTTTAATTATCACATTATTCTCACCTACTACTCTACAACCATGATCTTCGACTGTTGAAGAATATTGTCATATTTTATTGACATTTAAAAAAAAAATGAAATGTGTGTCAAAATTTTGGATATTTTATAGAAATATCCAAAAATATCCTTGATATTCACATATATTCACGGATATTGTAGATATTTGTAGATATTGTGAACATTTGACAGATATTCCGGGAAGAAATATCATTCCCCCCGTTATTCATGTTGAGATTTCAAAATATGGATAATATTGTGAAAATGTTGATTATGTCGTGGACATTTTGACAACCCACTTGTCAATTTATTTTATATTACTTTCGGAATGACGAGGAAAAATGACTTTTTGTATGAATAACTCTTATTTATGTATTTTATTTTTTAGTGAAAGAAAAAGAATAATTTTTTTTTTCGTAAATTTAAATCATATTTCTAGGCCTCAACGCGAATTATTGTTAATTGGACAAATGCTTGTTGGTTGAGTTATCTACTTATCTGATGAAAACATATAGAGCAGTGATTAAGGCCCTTCAATTAATTTGCTCTGATTGGCGGCCTTCATTGATTGGGGACCTTAGGCAGTTGCCTCATCTGCCTTGAGGTTGAGCCGCCCTGGTATACATCTACCATTGATTAAAATGTTCACACCATTCTCCATATTTTGAATTCTCGAAACTCTTGATATGGATAACGAGAGAAGAGATATTCATAATACAATGTTGATGAATATTCATAAATGTCTAAGATATTTATTTGGAATACGTCCATAGAGTGTCCAAAAATGGCGATAACTTTTCTTTTGAGAAACATACTTAAATGTCACAGAAATCCCACGATTTCGTTGTTGAAATGTGAAGTATCTTCTATGATTATTTCTTAATTTAGATGTGAATAGAAAACTAGATTAATTATAGGTTGTCAATTAGGTGTGATTGGTTTCCTTTTACTACTCTTCTCTACATATATTTATGAACCTAATATTGTACCATTTTATTTTGTGAAGGAGAAATTACCTTAAACAATTTTCACCAAAAATGATTTTATGTCATATTAGTCAAGATGAAGGAATTTGTGTCATGTTGATTAATGGATGAAAAAAAAGGTGTTACTTGGGTAAATTTTTCTCTGTTCGTCAAACTACGATTTAAAATATATCCAAATGGAAAATTTCAATAATAATAAAAAAAAAAGAGTTAAATTTATTGAGGATTTGTTTTTGGATTTTTGAACTAAAATGTCCTTAAACTATTGTAATGGCACATTTTAAATGTTAAGAGCCAAACACATTATAATTAGATGGTCCAATTAATATAATAGAATATTTCAAAGGTTGGAAAACAAACTTATATTTAACTACAACTCGAATTAGCCATTCCAAATAGTTGCATGAAACGGGGCATTAGTAGTCTCTTGCAAGCAAGGAATGATCTGTTCGAGATTCTATTCATCTGTCCTTCTTCTTCTTCTTCTTCTTCGTTTTTTTTTTTAATAGTATTTCAAAGGTTAATTTGTGCTGTTTGTTCATTTGACGTTTGTGAAATTTGATATTTTTTGATATTGTGAAACTATATGAAGCTTGCTCCGTTTAAGACATATATGTCAATCGGTACATGGACTAGAAAAGGCTCTTTTTATCAATAATTACAACGAAATGTAACGAAACAGGAATTTCCAATAAGGCACGATAAAAAAGAAAATAGTTTCAAGTTAAGAAATGAAACAAAGGGAGTGAAATAAAATATCTCCTTCCAAATAAAGGATTAATTAACTCCTTCATCTTTCTATGCTCTCCCTTCCCTGGTTGTGCATTAAAATAATTTAGTGCAAGTAGTAGGCGACAAAGGACACGAGGGAGGCACCAACCAATGAGCTGAGGGCGGGGAGGCTAGCAGAGGCACCGCTGGTTGGGGTGGGTGCAGGGGCTGCGACGGCGTCCTGAGCCACCACGGCGCTGATTGAGGCGGCAGCAAAGATTACGGTGCAAGCGATCTTCTTCATTTCCATTTGGTATGATATGTTAGAATTTAGCGTGATCGGCAAAAAGAATAATTAGGGAGAGTAATTACCGGCCGATCAAGAAAACGCTTAATTAGCAATAATTCAATGGAATTTGCAGCCTGAAGAGGAATTGGGGGTTGGATTAAGGGGGGTACTTATAGTGGGGATGTCCTAGCTGTTTTTGGAATATGACAGTTCATGTTCCTTAATTTCTTTTCTAAAAAATTATTGGTTCTTGGCTGGCCCTTAGTTTGCGTTCTCTACTTTTTCCCTTGCATTGCAAAAGAGTCGCTGGCATTAACCCCAATTTTTTTAAAAAATTATTTTTATTTATTTGTCAGCAAAGTATGGAGGGATTCGGACATATGGAATCTCAAGATTGTGGAATAATGTGACTGCCATTATCATGTTACAACGCATAAAATAAAATAAAAGTGCAGTGTTTTATTTTTAGTGAGCAGATATTATTATATTATAGAGCACTTATTTATTTATCTTTTGAAAATGGGAAATATGTATTTTTAATTTTTTTTTATCATGAAAAATCAATACAAACACCAATTTACTCACACCCTAACAACCTCCAATTATAGAAAACACGGCAATTATAGTAATACAAACAAACAGTTCCACCGGTAAACTCAACTAAAAAGCTCAAAGAAAAATTATCAAGGGAAACAGAACGGTCAGAAAGATTTAACCTTATTAGGTAAAAAAAAAAAAAAAAAAAAAAAAAATTCCATGCTTGGATGATATTCTTAGCTGATATCTTGGATGACTAATAGTTCTCGAATGACAACAAATTAAAACTTTCGTTTGAGAAACATCTTACACTAAGTATTCTTTTTGATAAGATGGACATCTTTGAGGCAGTGATGGCAGTGGCAATTAGTGCCATCAGGGAAATGTTCAGTTGTTTAAGGGATAAGAGATAAAAGATTTTTATCTTTTACCCAAAAAAAAAAAAAAAAAAAAAGAAAAAGAAATATGATTTATATTTCCTTCAAGAATTGGACTAGAAGAGCATTTACAAAGAAGCTGACAAGTCATCAATTAAACAACAAAATAGGCCACTCTATAGCAAGCTTTTCCCTTTTTTTTTTTTTTTTTTTTAATTATAAATTATAAATTATAAATCAGGTAATGTCAAGCTTGACAACAAACTAAATGCATCGCATCTATGTTGGCACGCTTATCAATCCTAACAAATATTCACAAGAACACAAGTCAAGGGCCTTAAAATAAACAAAATGCAACCGTAGCCGGAAAACTAATAACTGAAGTACAACTAGAAACCGGAGAAGCCGTAAGTTTGAGCAAATAACTCATACTTTTGAGGATCACCACTAACAAATATGTTTCATTAAAAATCTTACTAGACAAAACCCAGTAGGAAAAATTCTAACAAGGGAAAAAAAAGTACATATTTTTGGAAAATCACGTCCAGAGAATTCCAGAATAAGAAGCACACCAAAAGAAAAGCAGTAATAAAACAACCCGTAAGCTAGAAAGGAGGCATGAGAAACACGAGCAATGAGAGGGGAGCGAAATTTCGCAGTGGAATGAATGCCACAAAGATGAAACCTGGCTTGAGAGGAAAACTACAAGTTAGTAGCTATAATTAAGATTAGAAAAACAGAGGAAACCATAGGCATAAAGTAGTAGAATTCCATAAATTTCTCCCTACGCTTGAACTTGCACAAATGCAGAGGAAATGTTATGAATTTTTAGGCTTAAGATTTACTACAATTGGTTCCGCAGCATTAAGTCAAATGAGTAGTTAGACTAGAAAATCTGTAAAAAAAGGGAAGGGGGGGAAAAAAAAAAAAGATGAAAGTGAATCAAAGGTACAAAACCAATATGATTTATGGACCTTCGACAAAAAATCGAAGGCATTGAAACTGCAATGGAAGTAATTCCCTTGTCTATTGAAATCATTCTTGAGGATGAAAATGGAGGTACTACTAGAAAACAGGTTACTAGAAGTTGTAGCGTATTGAAAAGAATGAAGATAGGTTATACTGGAATGGAGAAGAAAACACACTTTTTCTTTCATGCTTTTTAATTACATTGCCCTTTATTCGTTTTTTAAGGTTTTTCGTTCAAACTAAAAGAAAAAGGAAAAAGTGGAGAAGAAAACAAGCCTTCCTTGAAGATGTGTGAACTTATACATGTAGGTTTAAGATTTTTTTTTCTTTAAAAAAATAAAATGAAATGAAGAGACCAAGTAAACAGAGGATGATTACCATTAGATACTGACATGGTGCATATTTTTTACACAGAAATGTCTCTGAGCGTGTTCCAAATCCTTTCAAATCTTTCCATCTTTGAATTAGCTTCCCCGAAGAAACTACATTTTTTTTTTTGGGCTGATCGGCTCTGACTTGTGTCTTTGTACTCATTTGAACAGCTTCTACAACACCCAAAAACTAAAAGTTATATCCTCAAGAAACATAAAAATCGTGTAAAGAAAAAAGAAATTATAAATGAAAAAATAAATTATAAATGGTGACAAACAAAATTTGGATATGATATTCTGTAAAAGCATGTATATAGCATTGACTGTTGTACCTGAATAGGGAAGGACTGAAGGATCATCTGCCGGTAATCCGGCCCAACTGCAGTTTTTCAATACCTTGAATCGTAAGCCAGTCTGCACCAATTCCCTTTTCGCATCTCCTTATTAACGTGGGACAATCCTCAATCTCCAGTGTTTTCAAGTATTTGAGTCTACAAATTTCTTCAGGTAGCTTTTCTATGTTGGGGCAAGCGCGAATTACCAGCTTCTCGAGGTAAGTGAGATTGCCAATCCAAGCTGGGATTTCCATCACACCACTGCGCCAAACATGGAGTTCTTTCAAGCTGGAAATGTGTTGAAGCCCCATGGGAAGAGTCGCCAGTTCTGGAAGAGAATCAAACTTCAACATCTTGAGGCTCTGTAGGGTGTTCCAAGCAATTTCTTCGGCTTTGGAGTCGTTGAAACCCCGAATGCCAACAATGCACAGATTCTTCAACTTGGAGAGCGGAGACAATGGTATATTGGATGACGATGATGCTTCGTCTGCAGCAGCAGCAGCAGTTGCTGATTTCGGCTTAACTGTGTGTTGGGACGAATACCAGCAAGTCGAGTCCATCGCTAGTTCTCCTTCTAGCATAGGGAAAAGCAGCATTGAAGCCGACTTTTGGCAATCCTCGATTGCAAATTTAGAGAGACAATGAAATGGAGGCAAGTACTCTTGACACTCCAATGAAGAACTAGTTTTACACCAATCTAGTGAAGCTGGAAATGATTCTTCTGCAGCAGCAGCAGCAGCAGTTGCTGATTTTGGCTTCACGGTGAGTTGGAACAAATCCCAGCTAGTTGAATCAAGCACTAGTCCTTCCTCTAGAGTTGGGAAAAGCGGCATTGAAGCCAACATTGGACAATCCTCAATCACTAATTTAGACAGACAAGGAAATGAAGGCAAGGACTCTTGATTCTCCACCAAACTTGGTCCCCACCATCCTTTTAGGATGCGCAGTTCTGTGAGCCAGAGTTCTTGAAGAGTCGGGAAGAATTCCATCCCTGATGAAACTGCATCATTCTCGACAAATTCCAGTTCACTAATTTCATCTAGTACCAATACCTTAAGCTTAGTGCACTGACTCAATGATGATAGATTTTTGCCCTTTACCCATCTCCTCAGTGACAGTTTCACCAGATTGCTAGGAAAGCTGGGCTGAAACAACGCTGCACCCCTAAAACCTTTTAGAGACAGTTCTTGAAGGTCTCGAAATATCTCTCTATCTAATGGCTTTTCATCTTTGTCCGACTCCAATGCATGACTCTCCCATTCCAGGGACAACGACCGAACTTCCCATTTTTCATCCATTGCAATTTCATCTTTTCCATGTTTCAGGTATTTTATCTCAAGCTCGCCTCTCAAGTTCTTCAGTTTTCTTACTTGCTTTAACTGATCACGACGCGTAGAGGCGTCCTCACTTAGAACAACTTGTGATAGAGTCTGGAGATTAGTCAGTCCAGCGATTCCTCGAGGCAGACTGATCAAATTGTAACACCCATCAATCGCAAGATGCCTGAGGTTGACGAGATTTCCGATATCTCTTGGCAGCTTTCTAAGCTCGAAGCATGAGGATAGTTTCAAAGTTTGCAAATTCAGAAGCTCGTTGATGGAATCGGGGAGTTCGGTGAGATGCTCATTTTCAGACAAATCAAGATATCTCAAATACTTCAACTTGCTGATAGAAGATGGTACATTCGTAAGCCCAAGACCATGCATATCCAGTACCCGCAAAAATCTGCAACCAGAAATTATAGTATCCAACATTTTGTCGGCGACTCTCCCTGTGTCTGCGGCTGAGGAGCTACTTTGGAAAAGAACGGATCGCAACTTTTCTGCACCTTTCAACCAAGCTGAAACCTCTCTCGTTAACGACGAATTAAAACCAATTGAGACGTGGGAAGCTCTTCTATGAGTATCTTCATTATAGCTCTGTGAATCTAATGAAAGGCAGTGTTCCCCTGCTGCAGATGTTGCAAGATCATGCATCGAATCAACCATTTTGCATTTTGTCACTCTCCCCCAAACATCCACTGTAACTTGATGAAAGACATGTAAATCGAGCAAATCCAAAAAGTACCGATACCCAACATCCTCTAAAGGCCGATCAATAGAAGTCAGCGGATGAATAAAGCCTTGTGCCATCCACAACTGTATGAGTGCTTGCACATCAATCTCATGACCTTTTGGAAATAAGCTACAGTAAGCTATACAATGTATTAGAGGCGAAGAGAGATGATCGTAACGCAGCTCCAGCATTGTCTCCTGAATAAAAATTTCTTTTATAGTGGAAAATTCCTCTTCATAGAAAAACCACCACTCGTCTACTGTTTTTTTGTGACATAAAAGGCTTCCTATCGTCCGTAAGAGAAGAGGGTGTCCATTACAGCCGCGTGCAATCTCCCTTCCAATGCTTATCATCTCAGGGCTTTTTGATTCTTGTGAGTGTTGATGACAAAAAGCCAGTCCTTGAAATAAAGTCCAAGACTGCACTTCACTTAGAGGCCCTAACTCATATGGTTTGATGGTGCCTACAATACGTGCAACCTCTAACGAACGGGAAGTTAGGATTATGGCACTCCCCCTTGCACCAACAAATTGCAAAGCATCTTTAAGTTCAAACCATGGATAAGGATCTTCATTCCAGACATCATCTAATACAATGAGGTACCGCTGTCCCCGTGATGACCTTCTAAGCAACTGATGCAACTGCTCCATAGAAAGATTCTCCTCCGAGCTTACACTTGCTGCTTCACTGGCACCTGGTACTTGTTCAACATTCTTTCTAATGTTAAAGTCAACAGAAATCGTCGCTTCAAAATGACCTTTTACCCATATTCGTTTTCCAAAATGCTCTTGTACCCTCGGATCATTAAACACGTATTGTGCAAGCTTGGTTTTCCCCAGTCCTCCCATCCCAACTATGGGCAGAACCATAAAAACAAGCCCCTCGTCCGCCAGCTGAGTTTCCCTTTGATTCAACAACATCTTCACGATTTTCTTTCCATCATCATCCCTCTCATAAACTTCATCACCAGGCCCAGGCTGAACTTGAACTTTCCCATCAGTACTATTGCGCTCCTCCAAAAAGAAGTAATGTCGACGAGATGCAATATTATGTAGACTCTTTTTGATTTGTTTTATTTTAAGAATCTTGGATAGTTGATCAGAAGCAATCGTGGAGTTCGGCGAGGTTGAGGAGAAAGTAGTACGCCATACCTGTTTCATAGCTCTGGTCATTCTTTGCGTAGTTGTCATCAATTTACGCTGCAAAGCAGCAGCGGACAAGTTGTCCAGCAAGTTGTCAGCATCAGAGAGTACTTCTCCAAGATCCATCAGCCAAACCTTAAGTCCTTCGTCATAGAAACTCTTCATCTCTGCATCAAGAAGCAGAGGTGCTAGTTCTGAAATGGTCTCTCCAAGTCCCTCCAGAAGGTTTTGGCTGGCCACGCCCAGAGATCTCATCTTCTTAATGTCTTCAAGGATCCGGTTTGCAACAAAGGAGAGACTTCGTTCTGCCATAATTCTTTGCAGAGATCAAAGTTTAGAGAGAGAGAGAGAGAGTCAGAGAGAGAGTTTTGTTTTTCTTGGTTTGGAGCTTGGTGAGATATTAACTTTGCAAAAGTATAGTTATTATTTTTTATTCTCTATTTGCCCGGCAAGATTTTCTTTCTTTTTAAAATAATTGCATTGACGCCTCCTAATTAAGAATGAAATAATTACAACACCCACCCCAGGACTAAATATATTTGCATCTACACCTTTGAAATTTGAAGTAAGTTAGCAGAACCAGATATAACATCTTCCGTTAGTCAAAGTTAACGGATATCCAATTGTTCATCGCAAGCCAACGCCATCATCACCTTAATCAATGAATTCTCTAGGCGCTACTCTGATATTCTCCCTTAGGCTTCTGCATTGTTCCGCCCCGGGTTGGTATATATTTCCTTTTTCTTTTATACTTGTTAAATTGCAATGAATTTGGCTCTTTGATTCTCTGTTTAAATTGGTATGATATCTTCTTTATATAGGACTTGAATGTCTTCTATATATATATATATATATGTTCATTCTTTCATTTCTCATCATCCTAAATGCTCTTCTTATTCTTTTCCTTTGATTTTTAGTCGAAAAGAATTGAATGTAAACTACAAATTTAAGCTTCTTGTTCTTGTTGTTTTTGTTGTGTTACTATTATTATTATTTTTTTTATAGCAGGTATCATCATTTTCTCAGACTAATTATAGCAAGAGTGAAGAGGTGACCATCACTTGCTTTGGGCTAATCCTTCATTTGGAAGGTATTCTAATAAAATATGCAGCTACCGATCCCGGACGAGGTGAAAAAATTGTGGGACGTGTGGAATCTTCGCGTCTGCATTCTGATAAGCCTCTCTCTGCAGGCATTCTTAGTGATGTTTGCATCCTCCAGGCAACGCTTCAGAAAATCGTTTTTGCTCTTTCTGATTTGGGGAGCGTACCTGCTAGCGGACTGGATTGCCGCTGTTGCCATTGGTCTGACTACCAAAGGCCAGGACAACGACAAATCTCGTAAAGATCATCACACCAAGGGAGCATCTAATCAAGACATTTCTGCATTCTGGGCATCCTTTCTTTTGTTGCATCTTGGTGGTCCCGATAGCATCACTTCTTTTGCTCTCGAGGACAACGAATTCTGGGTCAGGCACTTGTTTGGCCTCTTCTTACAAGCTGTGGCAGCTGCTTATAGTTTCTATCTGACTCTTCCCAAAAACAAGTTGTGGCCTCCTACGGTGTTGGTCTTCCTTGTGGGAATCGTCAAGTATGCAGAGAGAACACGTGCTCTTTATCTTGCAAGCTTGGACCGTTTTGGAGCCACTGCGTTGCCAAAGCCAGAACCCGGGCCTGACTATGAAGAGACTTCAACGACGTATGCCTCACGGTTGATCCAGGTTCCGATACAGGCAGAGATGACAGCCATATCAAGCACTAGTACTGCTGCGGGGAGTGCCTATGATCCAGATTTTGATGTTGAAAAAATAAATTTAGAAGCTTCAAACGAGTTGAATATACTGCAGGTGGCATATAAACTCTTTGAACGGTTCAAAGGACTCATTGTTGGCTTCTTTTTGAGCACCAAAGACCGCGAATTAAGCAGACGTCTGTTTCTCAAAATTACTGATTACAGATGTGCTTTTCGATTAATAGAGAACGAGCTCAGCTTCATGTTCAATGTTCTCCACACCAAGGTGGTTGTAACACGTAGCAGGTTCGGGTATGCCCTTCGCGGTCTTAGTTTATGTTCATTAGTGGGTGCCTCCATGTATTTTGTCCAAGTTGAAAAGGAGGAGTTTGGTAGGTTAGAAATCATCCTTACTTACGCCTTGCTTAGTGGAGCCATTGTCCTCGACGTCATGTCTATCATATTTAAGCTCTTTCTTTCAGATATGACTCTTATAGTCGTTCGGAACAGTTGGACAAAATATGTTCCAGAAAGGTTTTTAAAGAGAACAAAGTGGTCCAATTCAGTGTTCCAGTATAATATGATAGATTATTGTCTAGACGAACGTCCTAAATGGCTCTACAAGTTTGCTGGCCTTATCGATGTTTCAGGGACACTAGACAAGATTAAAATAATGTGGTTTTCATCTTCAGATAAGGTCACTGAAGATCTGAAGAAATTTATCTTCGATGAGCTGAAAGACAAATCTGATAAGGCGGCCAGTTTAAGAGATGCAGTGAAAGCGTCTCAGCAAAGAGGCAATTACGCTCTGTCACGGTGTTCTAATTTTGCTACTGAGATCAAACTCAAATGGAGCATTGGAGAGTTTCAATACACAGAAAGCCTTCTTCTGTGGCACATTGCCACTGAGATCTGCTATCTCAAAAAGGAAAGTTCCAGTTCCAGTTCCATTTCCAGCTCCAATATAGCTAGTCAAAGGAAGCACTGCAAGATTCTTTCGGATTACATGTTTTATCTACTGATCAAGCAGCCTAATATGATGTCCACAATTTTGGGAAATTGGTACGTAGTGTTCCAAGATACTAGTGCAGAGGCCAAGAGGTTTTTCATCAAGCACTCCATAAAAGATTGCTCGACAGCATTGGAGAAGATAATTTCCATGAAAGCAAAATTCAGACCGGCTGCTGTGAAGGGGACTAAAAGCAAATCCGTGTTCTTTGATGCGTGCATCCTCGCGCAACAGCTTCAAGGATTGGAAGATGATCGATGGGAGATAATGTATCGGATGTGGGTGGAACTAATGTGTTACGCGGCCGTCAACTGTAGACCGATCATACATGCACAGCAACCAAGCAAGGGTGGAGAACTTCTCACTTTCACTTGGCTCCTTATGACACATTTTGGATTGGGAATACAGTTCTCTGAGCAGGAAGACCAAGCTGGAACGAAAATGGTGGCGGTTAAGTAATCGTTACCGGTCGATCTTGTAGCTGTAAAATTAGATCCAAAATTAGAGGTGTTGAACTAATCTCTGTTTTTCATCTTTCCTCCTAAGTAAGTTGCGTTTATGTCAATGCTGCAAAGACTCCAAGATAATTTGCTTATTGTATTTCACTTGCAGGTTTAAAGTTTCAAAATGTCACCTTTCTTTTCCCCATTTCTCTCTCAAGAAATTGTCATTTTCAGCCCTCATTTGGTCATGAATCTCACGCACCAAGCGATTATAATCCTCCATCTCTGTCAATGTTTTTAATCTATAAACCATAACCATCGAATGTTGATCAAATGCTTTAGACAGCAAAAGGTTTATGCTCCCATAGTTATTGTTATTATTATTCTTATATTTACTTTTTTGGAAGGATGAGTGCCTGTCTGGATCATAAGTGAACTAAATTTTTTTTTTTTATTTTGGATTTGAGAATTTAAATTTAATTTTAATTGGTGTTTGAGAGACAAAAATAAGTGTGGTGTGCATTTCTAAAAGGTGACATTTTGGATTTGAATTCTAGTGGAGTTGGAAAATTTATAAGCAAACCTATGACCAAACATTTCTTCAATTTCTTGGTATTATTTCACTTTAATTTTCCTCTCTAAAGGGGTGGTTTTATCCGTAAGGATTATGTTAACGGTCAACTATTCCATTATGTTAAATTTGACTAACGGTAGGAGTGTGTGTGTGTGTGTATGTGTGTGTGTGTGTGAAGGTTTTTTTAATAATTCATTTTCAAACAGATCTAGATTACGTAATTTTGATCTCTAGGATATTTTTGTGATTTCATAAGTTTTGGGGGTCATCTTTTAAAACAAAATTTTTGGAGGTTTTTGTCAAAATATATATACATATATATATATATATATTGTCTCTTTCCCGTTTAATCGCATGTTTCCATAATCTTATTATCCAAGTTGGTAATTGAATATTGGAATAGCTAAACAAATTGGCTATATTAAAAGTAGTAAAAGATAGAACGTAGCCCTCATTGCTTTGTCCCTTTACATTTGTAAAATCCAACTAGTTAACTTGGATTATATCTAAATATGTAGTGGTTAGAAAGTAGCCCTCATAGGTTGGTCCTTTCATAATAGTGAAATCCAAACAAGTCGATTATATTAAAAAGAAAAAAAAGACAAAAAAAGACAAAATCGGCAGTAATTAATTATTTCTATACTACATCTAAATAAATACTAAAGATTGTTGTCAAAAAGTAGCCTCACTTGTTTCATAATTGCACGATCCATTTTTTTTTTTTTACAATGTTGTTTTCTTATAAGCAAATAATTTATTAAAATAACAAAAGTTCTTACACAAGGTTGATTCATGAAAGCTCTACCTACGAAAACGAAAGGTCTTTTTATATTATAGAAATACTGCAAAGGAATATTTTACAAACATAAAAAGACTAGGAGTAGTCCTTGTATATATATTATAGAAAGACTATAATATTAGTCATTGTGTATTATAGAAAGACTCTAAAAGATTAGTCTTTGTATAATATTATAGAAAGAATTTAAAGGATTAGTCTTAGTATATTATAGAAAGATTCTAAAAGATTAGTCTTTGTATAATATTATAGAAAGAATTTAAAGGATTAGTCTTTGTATATTATAGAAAGATTCTAAAAGATTAGTCTTTGTATAATATTATAGAAAGAATTTAAAGGATTAGTCTTTGTATATTATAGAAAGACTCTAAAGGATTAGTCTTTGTATATTATAGAAAGATTCTAAAAGATTAGTCTTTGTATAATGTTATAGAAAGAATTTAAAGGATTAGTCTTTGTATATTATAGAAAGATTCTAAAAGATTAGTCTTTGTATAATATTATAGAAAGAATTAAAGGATTAGTCTTTGTATATTATAGAAAGACTCTAAAGGATTAGTCTTTGAGAAAACATGACTATTTTTCTTGGTTAAAATTTCGACAAAATGCAGCAAACATTGACCATAATTTTGTAGATTGCCAGACGCTGGGTTCTGTGTTATCCGAATTTAGAATTTCAGTTCTTATAAATTTTTTAAAATAATTTTCTCTCAAATTGAAGGGAGTTTGCCATTAAGCAATAGCCAATAGATTAAGGATCAAGTGTTTCTAGCGGTCAAATTTGATTAGAGATAGGGCTGACGGTGTACAATTTTAAGAGGTATTGGCTTAAGTGTTATTTATTTATTTAAAATTTTGATTTTTAAGGGATAGACCTAAGTATATTGAGCTAGGAAAAAAAAAAAGAAATAACAATTTTACAGTTAAAAAATTAAAATAAATAACATGATTTAAAAATATTTTAAATAAATAGCAGTAATTAGTAAATTTACATTTTTAGGGGGGTTTGATGTTTGAGTTGAGCTGAAATTTTTAAGTTGAATAATAATTTTGTTGACTTTTAGAAAAGATAAAAAAATTTAAAAAAAAAGATAAAAATTTGAATTTAAACCTTAACTTGAGTATATATGTCTAGTTGTAAAAATTTGACTACGACTTCTATTTGAGGAATCTTGTGCCTTACTGGATGTGGGCTGGCTCCGGATGTTTGGCAGCCCTAGACACCTTCATGGGCTCGTTTCGTTTTGTTGATCCAACTACACTCTCGGTCCACGTAAGAGTTTAGGGTCATATGTTTGGCCCATCTTATTTAGTAACGAAATGAATTTTTTTTCTTTTTTATTCCTTTTTTTTTTTTTTTTTTTTTTTTTTTTAAACCTAAGAGCTCATTAGAAAAACATCTCATTTTAGAATAAACCCTTTTACTCATTTTCATTTCAGATTTATTTTAACAGTAACATTTTAGGTTCAAAAATTTCTTTCTTAGAAAGAGCAAAGGAAAAAAAAAAGGTTATTATTCCTCTTCTTTCCTGATGCTGTATGTCCCTAGGTTTCCATTCAGCTTCCGTTGTTCACTAAGAATCCATGTTGTGGGAAGAACTTTAGGACTTCTGAAGACAAAAACGTTAGTTTCCGATTTTCAAATGTCTAGATCTTATAGCTAGGCTGCATAAATATATTGCTAAATCTTTCTTGCTTGATTGATGCATTTATATTGTTAAATGCTTGGGTGATGATAATTCTCGAACAAAAATGAATTTCAACTTCATTGAGAAACGTCTTACACTTTTCTTTTTTTTTTTTTTAAGATACTATGGACATCATTGAGGCTGCGATGTCAAATTAGTGGATTCAGAGAAATGTCAAGTTGTTTTACGATGGAAGATTCTTATGTCAGAAATATTCTCTGAGCTAATACATTCCTTCAAGAATTGGACTAGCATAGCATTATTATAAAGAAACTGACAAGTTCTCAACAAACAACAAAAATAGGTCATTCTATACCAAGCTTTTCCTTTTCAAAATCAGGTAATGTTCAAGCATCACAACAAACTAAACGCATACCAACTACGTTGGTATCTGCTTCGCTTGTCAATCCATTGCCAACACTACCAACCTTTATTGAATAATAAAGAACTACAATATCCACAAGAACACAAGCCACGAGTCATAAATAGACAAAATACAACTGTAGCTAAATACTAAAAACCAACTGGACATCGAAGAAGCCAACCATCTAAGAGAATAAGAACGGTTGTAGTGGCACCCGTAAGTTTGATCGTATAACTCTTACTTGGAGGATCACCAATAAATATATACCTCATTAAAAAACCTTGCTAGACAAACCAAGTGGAAAAATTCTAGCAAGGAAAAAAGAGTGCATATTTTGGAGAATCACGCTGAGAGAAATCCAGAATAAGCCTCACACCAAAAGAAAAGGCAGCAGCAACACCTGTACGACCACAATCAATGAGCCAGCAAGCGATGAGAATCACGAGCAATAAGAGTGAAGTGAACATTCGCAGTGGATGCCACAAAGATTCAACCTGGATTGAGAGGAAACCAAATACAAGCTAGAATTAAAAGTACAATCCATAATTCTCTCTCCATGATTGAGAACAAATGCAGAAGAGATCAGGGATAAAGATAGACACGAATTTTAGTCTAAAGTTTTATTCCAATTGTACTGCAACATAATCATATTAGTAGTTAAGACTAGAAAACCCGTAAAAAGTGACAATGACATTCATAAAGGAAAATATATATATATTATACATATATATTGGAGAAGAAAACAAGCCTACCGTGAAGAAGTGTGCTTATATACATGTGTGTGTAATACATATAAGATGAACAAGCAAAATCAGAGACCAAATAAACAGAGAATGATTACCATTAGACGTTGATATATATGCAGCACATTCTGTGCACCAAAGTATCTCTTAGCGTGTTCCAATGCTTTCAAATCCTTCATCTTTTAATTAGCTTCCCCGGAGAAAAGAAAAATCAACCCTTAGTCATACAACATTTTTTTTTCCAATGATCAACTCTGACTTGTGTCCTTGTATTCATGTGACCAGCTTCAACAACACCCAAACTCAAAGTTAGAATCTCAAGACACGTTAAATCGTGTAGAAAAAATAGAAAAAATTGTATGACACAAGGGTAGCATGTATATATATAGCAGTGACTGAGTGGTATACCTGAACATGGATCATCTGCCCAATCGCAGATCTATGTGTTTAACCTTTCCCAGTCTGCACCTATTCCCCTTCACATCTCCTTATTAATGTGGGCAACCTTCAATTTCCAGTGTTTCAATCTCCAGTCTTTAATCTCCGGAAGTGATTCAACTTGGGGCACACGCGTATCACAAGTTTCTCGAGGGATTTGAGTTCACCAATCCAGCTGGGATTCAGTCACACCACTGCGCCAAACATGAAGTTCTCTCAAGCTGGAGACGTGTTTAAGGCCCTCGGAAGAGTCTTCAGCTCTGGAAGATTATCAAGTTCCAACAACTTGAGGCTCTGTAGGTTGTCCCACGAAATTCGTCAGCTTTGGAGTCATCAAACTGTCAATGCCAACGATGCACAGATTCTTCATTTGGAGAGTGGAGACGATGGTGCATTTGATGACGATGATGCTTCGTCTGCAGCAGAGCAGTTGCTAATTTGTGCTTCATGGGAGTTGGAATGAGTTCAAGCAAGTTGATTCCAGCACCAGTCCTTCTTCCAGAGTTGGGAAAAGCGGCATCGATGCTAACTTTGGCAATCCTCAATGACTAACTTAGAGAGACAGGGAAATGAAGGCAACTCTTGATTCTCCATTGAACTAGTTTCGACCATCCTTGTAGCTCAGCATTTTATGAGCCAGAGTTCACGCAGCGATGGAAAGAAAGTCATGACAATGAAACAGGTTCATTCTCAACAATCAGATTTGTAATCTCAGCTATACCAATACCTTGAGCTTAATGCACTGATGGGGGTGGTAGATGTTGCCTTTAATCCATCCCTCAGTGAAAGTTCACCAATTGCCAGGAAGCTTGGCTGGAATAACGTTGCACCTCTAAACCGTTTAGAGCCAGTTCTTCAAGATCTGAAAATAGCAGAGTGTCTAATGGCTTTCCATCTTCATCGAGCTTCGGTGCACGGTTCTCCCACTCTAGGGACAACGATCGAACTCCCCATTTTTCACTCAAATATGCACCAATTTCATCTTTTCCATGTTTCAGGTTTTTAATCTCAAACTCGCCTCTAAAGTTCTTCAGTCTTCCGAGTTGCTTTAGCTGGTCAACGACGCATAGAGCATCCTCACTTAGTACAATTTGTGAGAGTGTCTGGAGATTAGTCAGTCGAGCAATTCCTCGAGGCAGACTGAGCAAATTATAACACCCATCAATCTCAAATGCCTGAGGTTGATGAGATTTCCAATGTGTCGAGGCAACTTTCTTAGATTAAAACATGAGGATAGTCTCAGAGTTTGCAAATGCAGAAGCTCGGTGATCGAATTGGGTAGTTCGGTGATATCCTTTTTCAGACAGATCAAGATATCTTAGATGGTACAAGTTGACGATGGAATACGGTACTTTCTTAATCCCCAAAGCATGCATATCTAGTACC
>CM046366.1:690968-726446 GCA_025413025.1 Ficus hispida
TAATCACTGTTGCCATGGGATTTGGCACTCTGGCAATAGACTGAAGTCGTCGAGGACGATCAATCGATGAAGAGTCACTAGTGGATGTAGAAACAACAGAACGGAGACGCTTTAATGAGGGCTCTGTTGCTGTGGTAGTTGGTCTAGACATTGCAACTGCATCCCGAACAGCAAATTGAAGCAGTCGGCGAGGGGCATCAATTTTGGCCGGAGCTGCTTCCCTCTGTAAGAAAGTTCATAAATGAATCAGAAAGTTGAGTAACAATGCAAGAACTGCAAATTTTTAAGTCAGGTGATTCAGATCTGCAACCTTATGTGGTGACTGGGATTAGTAGTAGCTCTTAATCTCACAAGAATGCACCGGCTAAGCATATATAACTCAACATTACAAAGTATAGAACAGGAGAGAAGAAGTTAGCTAAGCAAAAGAGCTTAAGAAACTCACATCAGTTTTAATTTTATGAAAGAAAATGAAGACCTTAAATTCAAGAGGGTGGTAGGTTGTCACTGTTTCTCTCTCCCTACACCTGACCCCTATCATTCCCGTATTAACAATACTGTAATCAAGCAAACTACAATAGGAAAGGAAAAAAGGGACAACAAAAGGATACAATCGAGAGAAAAATAGTATTAATACCTTTGTGTTCTGCTGTTCATCAGTTCGAGTCCTCTTTTTCTCAAGTGCAGGTTGAGGAGAAGGAGATCTCCTTGTACGCCTGCCTTCACGATGAGGTTTACGAGTTTTTTCCAGTACATGAATGTCATCAAGTTCAGAACTTCTAAGTGGAGGGGGATCAGCAGCATCTCTAATTAGCCCTTTCCATTCTTTATTGTGACGAATTTTAGGTTCTTTTTTAGACTTGCTTTTATCAGACTCAGATTCCAAATGATGAGAATCATTCCTTCCAGATCCGTCAGCTAACGAGGGCTTTGTTTTAGTCACCTCAACAGAACAAGCCTCCTCAGGCTGTACATATAAATTAAAATTTGAAGCCAGATGATCCCACAACCTGTTTGACAGAAAAAATAAAGGAAAGGTAAAAGAGAAGTTATAACATTATCTAGGACAAATGATCGGAGAAGAGAGTTTCATAAAACTAAAACCTATTTACCCCTAAATAACAAAAGGGAAGAAAGAGAAATTACCAAGACACAAAAGAATCACTGTCATCCCCCAAAAATACATTCAACTCGTTCCTTGCCTCTTCTTTGCGCCTCCCGTTCTTTAGCAAGACGATTACGTATTCCTGCCAAAGAAAATCAATAAGGTATCGGTTAAAATCCCAAATCTAATGTTCTGTAACAAAGTGTTTCTATCATCATGATTGCACAAAAAAAAGAGAGACTGACAAATGCCCATCATTATTCAATCAAACCAGAAGATTACAAATGCTTCACATAACAAATATACAGCTAACAAAAACATTTAGCATAACAACCAACCAATATTTGGCTATACAAGGATACAATGAGAAAACATATTTAATGCACCAAAAAAAAAAAAAACGACTTGATAAAACTTTTAGGCTATGTTTGGTGAAAGGGAACGAAACAGAAGCTACAATTCCACCGGGACATAGATTATAGTAGATTCATTACAATGCTTCACATACATACACATAACAAAAGCATGCGTGCTCATTTGTGTCACAAAAGGTGTGATATTCAACCATCCAAGGAGAGAGATTTAAACCGAAAAAAACTAAAAAAGATAACACACCCTATGCCAAACAAGTTTTTTCAAACTTCTAATGGAGAATTTTTCTTTTTCCAATTCGGACAGTAGTTATTTTCTCGAGAAACAGACAGAACAACAAGGAAACAGAACAACGGCGACAACATATATATCTATATATATATATATATATGTATATGTGTATATATATGTATATGTGTATATATGAGAGCAGAGTCGGCAATCCGTACCACGAGAGTGTCGTCAGTGTAATCGCCCATGAACTCCTTGAGCTTGTCCTTGACACGGTCGCGAAGCTTCTCGGCTCCATCTCCCGTGAAATCATTAACCCGAAAGGTCCGATCGTCCACGCCATCGATGCTTCCCATCTCCAGGAAACCCTAATTGGTAGATTCTTTCGATCTCGGGAAACCCTGAGAGAGGAGATATATCCGAGAATTCAACGTAACTCCTTCAAAGTTGGAGTATGGCGGTGGCCGTGGCCGTGGCTATGGCGGCTATGGCGGTTATGGCGGTGGCGGAGAGGTTTAGGGAGAAACTAATGGGAAAAAAGCCCGGCGATTGGGGGCAGTGGTGAGTGGGGGAGTTGCGAAGGGTATTTGTATGTTTGTGGGAATATATTAGGAAAAACAAAATATTATTTTTTGTCCTAATTAAATAAATAAATAAACAATATAATTTTGAGACTGAAAAAACGAATTTTCCTTAATATAAGCCAACAAGATTCTCAAAAAAAAAAATCCAATAATATAGTTATGGTATTTCATGGAAATATAGAAGATGTTAATTTACTAAATAATTCTATACATTTTTGAGAAAATATTATGTTTTTCATTAAAAAAAAACTAACTATATTCTTTAATTAAAAAAAAAGTCATTTCACTCTAAAATGATTAATTTCATAAGCAACCCATGCATTATATAACATGTCTTGTGTTGACTTATGATTTTTGATTTTATACATCGTTATTACTATGTTAATGGTCCCCCCTATCAATATTATCTGAAAACTATATAGAAGTTAAAAACATTCTGATCATATAAGCTTTATTTATAAGAAAAATCATAATAAAATATATTTTGAAATTAAGTTATACTGGAATCAAAGATATTTTAAGAATAAACTATATTTTAATCAAAAATATATTGCAAACTTTAAGTCATGGAGTTGTTTTGGTAATGCAGTTTTCCTACAAAAAAAAAAATTATTCTAAAGGGTGAAATCTACAACCGAATTTGTATGGAGGGCCAGTGACCGATTTAGCTTCAATTGTTAGCGTGATCCGTCACTTATAATTGATCTAACATGTTGCGCATGAACAAAAAAAGTAAAGTGAGGAATACAAATAAAGAGACACGGATTTTTTTTTATAGATATTCACTTGTAATCTCGTGGGCTAAGTTGTCTTTGAAGTTTTTGAGCCTTCACTAAGTATGATATGATGAATACATGAGAGCTCTTGAGCAAGAATAGAATAGAGAAGAAGAAGGGGAAGTTAGATACAAAAGAACTTGGGGAATGACCGGCGAGCGGTGGTGAGTAGTTGCCGAATAATCTTGGGCATTTGTTGAATGCGGTGTGCTCTCTAGAAACTTGTTCGTGACTTGTTGATGAGTTACTTTGAAAACGATATAGAGCTTGCTAACGGGTTGATCCATGGGTCATATCTAGGCTGATCATCAAACGATCTGAGTTGACACGTGGATGGTAAGAAATGAAGTACGAAATCTGACCTCAACAATTATAATTTTAACCTTAATTAAAGCTCACGTAAACTGAAAGTATTTAATTTCAGTTCATTTTTTGACTAACTACCAATGTAGAAGTCGTTTTTGTAACAATATAAACATTTAAGATAGTGTGACATATAAATCTAAAAATTAAGTACTAACTTTATACTAAGAATAAATACAGAGACCATTTGTAAAAATAACCCTTTCTTTCCCTTTTGTTTTTTATTTTTAATTGAAAATAACCCTTTCTAAATACAAAGGTACTAAATATCCTATGTTATTTCCTCAAAAAAAAAATCCTAAGTTATTTAAGAGTAAAACTAGTTTAATATTCGTGCAATGCACAAGAGAGGAAAATAAATAGATAAATTAATTAATTAATATATTCATGCAATGCACAAGAGAAGAAAATAAATTAATTAATTAATTAATTAATATTTAATAATAACAGTTGGTTATGATAAATAATATAATTATAATAAGTTTTCAAAAACATGAACAGTAAATAAATAAATAAAAAATCTTCAATAGTTCTTTTTGCATTCTCATTCTAAATTATTATCAACGTAAGCTAAAAAAACAAATTAACATGAATCAAAAAGTGAAAAACAAAATATATAAATTTTGAAAAAAAAACAGCTAGAAATAACTTATAAAATAAAAAACAAAATAAAAGAAAGCATAACATACCTATATTTTACTCCATCTTTTTTGTCTTTCAGGATCTCCTCCAATCATAAAAATGTAAAATAATAATAATAATATAAAAAAACTTTTCTCCGGTAATGTAGAGATAGAGATAGAGAAATAAAATAATCACGATAATTAAAAACAAAAATAAAAGAAAAACAAAAGGAAAAAAAAAACTCTAAAGGGAAAAAAAGATAAAAGAAAAACAACAAAACCAAAAACAGATTCTATTATTATTTTTTATTCACTATTTTTTACAACAACAAAAAATAAATAAATTTCAGTTAAATTATATACATGCAAAACATAAAAATTAACTATAACATCTAAAAAACAAAACCCAACAAATGAAAAAGCTAAAAAAAACCCAAGCACAAATTGAAAAAAGAGAATAAAAAAATTGAAAATCGGAAATGTGAAAATAAAAATCATTAAAAAAATTACAAGATAACAAAAATAAGAAGAAAAGATGAATAAAAAACTGAACTTTAAAGTTTAAATCTCAAAAAAAAAAAAAAACTCATAAGGGAAAAAAAAGATTAAAGAAAAACAACAAAAATCAAAAACATATTTTATTTTATATTATTTTATTTTTTTACAAAAAAAAATTGACAAATAAATTTCAGTTAGATTATATACTTATAAATATTACACTTTAACACATATTCAAAAGACAAAATCGAAAATGCATATTAAAAAGGTAACAATGTCCAATTACTGCAGCTATCAGAAAAAAGTAACTACAAAGAAAGGGTAAAATCATCCATTAATAATTTCAGAAGAACAAAGTTGTCCTAACCTTATAGCAAGCTGTAAAAGTAACTAAAGCACAATGGCAAAATTGCTAATTGATAAAAAAAAAAAAAAAAGGATAAAACCAGCATAACACTGTAGCAAAGAAAAAAAATATTTGATAATGAAGGGCAAGAAAATCATAACACTGTGGAAAAATAGTAAAACTTTGCATCCTTTTAGTATCTTATAATAATAATAATATCCTATATTCAATACAACTATTTTCCAACACCTATAGAGGTAGATGGGTTGGTAAGGGTGGGGGCCTTTGCTAGCATCTCCGTCCACTCGGGTTCAACTCCCGTTACCTTTCCTCATGCCTCACTTCAATTCTGACTGTTGAAGCATTAGTTTGGTGATGGCAGAGTAGATCTCGGATGATCAACTGAGAGAAAATAATATAAAGAATACGTCTCCCTACCATACTAAGGGAAAGAAGTTTATGTTTGTGGGGCTGAAAACCTAAAAATAATGGATTCACCCCCAGATCTTTTTTTATTCACAAAAAAAAAAAACACAACTATTTTCTAGTTCTTTAAAAATAACAATATTCCTTTTTAATGATACTCAATATTTGTATTTAATCGGTTAACATGTGGGTGAGAAATGGGGATAAAGAAAAGGTACTGAAGCCCTTACGTATTTTGAGAATTTCAAACTTACATTTCTTAAAAAAAAAAAAAGCGCACAAAATAACTTTCTTTAATTCCAATTCTTTAAATAATAATAATAATAACAAGGGCTGTCTTTAGGTAAAGGCCCTTCTTTCTGAGTCAAGGTCTCCGACGACGGTGACGGTGACGGCTACACGGGGTGTAAAGCTGATTGCATATATGTCAACATGAGTAGACGTACGGGTATCTTTGATATGAAAAATAAGAAATTTCAAACCTAAACCTTTGATGTTGCGGTAGGAGTCCACCCATATATTCCTCTACCATGGTTCCGACCATGCTTTTGATAGATGCTGTTTTAGTCGGATACAATTACAGAATCAAACGAGTTAAAAATCAATTTAAGTTGTTACTTCCTTTAAATTTTTGTTTTAGAGTTTGTCTCTTTATATAATAGTATGTCAATTTTTCTATATTTTTACACTAGTTCCATTTTTTTTAATCATGTTTTAATTAAGACATGTTCAGCAAAGCTCTCTAAAAATTATTTTTAACTTTTTAGGTTCAAAAATAGTTTTTATAAATATTTGAATAATCTGTCAGAAGAACTCTCAATTTCCAGAAGTGCTTCATGTCAAAGCCAAAAATGCGACTTCTAGCAAAAGCTCTTATGAGTAGACTTTAGAACTTGTAACAAATTTAAATTAGACATTATAAGTTTCATTTAATATTTTTAGTACTTATTAAAGTATTTTAAATATCATTTTAACCTCAGAAGAGTTTTGGTTTCAAACATTTATTAAAAAATGACAGTTTTTACTTTCCTTTATTTACTAACTAGAAACAAAAATAAAGTTATATCAAACAAATAAAAAAAAAAGTAACAAATAAATAAAAAGTTAAAAAAAAAAAGAAGAAGAAGAAAAAGAAGGACATTATCATAAAAAGATAAAATAATTTAACTAAAATTTTGAACAATATTTTTATAACACTTTACTATTTTAATGTAATTATAGATCATAGAAAAGAGGCAAAGCCAGACAACAGGCCGATCTGCAAAATACAGTTTTGAGTTGTGACTCAAGACCAATAGAAAGAAAGCACGTGTACAAGCTCAGCTAAGCTTAGAAGCAGCATATCAGAATCCTCCACATCATCATTAATCTTCAGCTGGCTAGCTTATATATCAGGAATCCGATATATTAGGGGTGTCAATTCGTGTCTCGTATCGTGTTCGTATCGTATTTGAGTCGTGTCAAATTTTTTTCTCCCCAACCCGAACACGACCCATGACATGAAACCGCGACACGAACACGATACGAACTCGTAATGGATTGACACGAAACGACATGAACTTGACCCGCGACACGAATTTAATCCGAAATTGAGCCGCAACACGAAATTAATACGAAATTGACACGAAATTTGATCTGGAATTGACACGAAATTGACACGCGACCCGAAATTGACACGAAAAGTGGACACGAAATTGACATGAAAAAGCGGGTCCAATCCGAACACGACACGAATTTTTTTCGTGTCAATTTTTCCCAACCCGAACACGACCCGCTCTCTATTTTTCCCAACCCGAACCCGTAAAATTCGTATTATTTTTGAGTCGTATCATCGTGTCACGACCCATATTATCACCTCTAAGATATATCATCTCAGCAAAAAATATATATATAATTTATATATAAATAAGATCCGCAGAGATTTTATGCCTTTTCTCTATCTCTTTCTGCCTCTGGAGGACTAGTCTGACAATCTTTCTCTTCGCTTTCCAGGTTCTTCTCCTCTCTCTCTCTCTCTCTCTCTCTCTCTTCTTCCTTTCTTCCTTTTTTTCATTTTTTTTCTTCAGCTCCCTTATGTGATATCCTATGTATATTTACAACCAATATATATACAGTAAACATTCATATGTATACATATATATCTGTATAAATTCATTTGTTGTTGTTTTGTTATAATTGTCTCTCTCTCTCTCCTTTTTTTCCCCCTCGTCTTGATGAATAAAAAAGGGGAAGGAAGTGGAGAGGGAAACCAATTACACAACTCTAGAGAGAGAGTGATAGAGATAGGTTACTAGCTTGAAATGACCATGTTCTCTCTCTCTCTTTTTAAATTAATATTGTCTATTACAACAAGCAACCGTTTTCTTAAGCTTCTGTTGCTGTCGTTTGGGTTTTTTTTTTTTTTTTTTTAAATGTGTGTTTTTGGATATAATTATAAGTTGTTTGCATGTGTCGTGAATAATTGAATATGAGGATAAAACTGAGTTAGGTCTGAATTAAAAAATATGTATAAATATAGAAATTGGATTTATGTGTGAATGTTTGTGATAAGGAACTTAATATTAGTGTCAATATATACTTGTGCTCTAAAAGGGCATCTTTATCGATTTGTAATGGGATAGGGAAAATGGTTTGACCAGGAAAGAAGAGGATTAATTGGAAGGAATTTAAACAATTGATTTAATCATTAGGAATAATTGTAATTGGATATAGTTTCCAAACCAAGAAGCTATGGCTGGGTTTCAAAGTCTCTCTGATGGAGATCGTAATTATCTTAAATTAAGCACTTATGTTATTGTTAGGGCTTAAATACAGGATTTAGAGCTAATTAATAACTTATTTCTTGCTCGTGTATTAGGATTGTAAATGATTATTTTATCCAAGTTCGAGCTTGATTATAATTTGAGGTTTGACTCTTGTCTGGCTTTCATGCATCTATAAAGAGACCAAGTATTTGTGCTTTTTCACTTCAGACCTTAGATGATTACTATTGAACAAACAAAACTTCCTATCTATTCTAAATTATTCTTCTATTTCACTCTTGGATCTTTTCTGCTCTTCTTCTTTGTCGCTTTCTTAAATCTGTGAGTCGTACATCACACTCAATTAGTAAGTGAAAAATCTATGTTCTTATCTTATATAGGTTCGATTTAGTTTTGCATTTACGTAAAAGCTTCAAATTTGCTAGCCGTTCCGTAAATTGTAAATGGGTTTTGCCCATTTTATCTAATAAATAATTTGTAGACTTGTGCAGGAAGATTTGGAGAGATGGAGCACAAAGAGACAGGGTACCAAGTGCCTCATAGTCATGGAGCTCCCAAACTTTGCGCCAACAACTGCGGATTCTTTGGAAGTGCGGCGACCATGAACTTGTGCTCCAAGTGCCACAAGGACTTGGTGCTAAAACAAGAACAGGCTAAGATCGCTGCCTCGTCGATCGGGAGTATTGGGAGCGGCGGTCCCGGTGGCATAGATGGGAAAGAGCGTGCAAGAGTTGAATTAGTAGAGAAAAAACTCGAGTTACTAGATTCTGTGCTTATTATTCCAACACAGGTATCCCCTGGTGCTTCATCTTCGAGCATAACGGGCGAAGAGAAGGTGAAAGACGGTCCGAACAGGTGCAACGCATGCAGGAAGCGAGTTGGCCTCACGGGGTTCAATTGTAGGTGCGGGAATCTCTTCTGTCCAGTTCATCGCTACTCTGATAAACACGGTTGCCCCTACGATTACCGCACTGCCGCTCAGGATGCTCTAACGAAAGCGAACCCTGTTGTCAAGCCCGACAAGCTCGACAAAATCTGAACAACGATTGTGTTAAACCCTACTTTCTTTTTCAACCAAGTTTGATCGAGCACATCTTTTTTCAATACAAGGAAGGAACCGGACATGTTGGTGTTTTCCTCTCTCTCTCTCTCTCTCTCTCTCTCTATATATATATATATAGATATTACGATATTACTACTCGGCTTCTCTTGATCCAATGCTTTGCTTTGATGATTATTAATTCTAACATGTTTGGTGCACAAGTTTGAGTTAAAATTTTTAAGTTTAGTTTGAGTTAAGATAAATTGAGTTTAAATGTGAGGTGTTTGGTAAAAAGTTTGAGTTGAAAAGTTTAAGTTAAGTTGAGTGTTTGGTGGAAAAGTTTAAGTTGAGTTGAAATTTAAAAAAACAATGGCCTTGTTTGGCTGTTAAAAAAAATGAGGGGAATCAATTTTTTGCATTTTTATAAACATTCTATCGTATGTTTTAGTAAATAAAATTGGGATAAAATGACATTATGCCAAAATAATAAAATTAAATCAACTTGAAAATTTGAGAATGCAACAGATGTCGCATTACTATTTTATTGTAATATTATACCCCAACAGCATGTACATTGTTTGTAATGTCAAAATCATCAAAATAAAGTTACGCACAAATTTCCGACTCTAGCGCAATAATAGAAGAGTTGGTTACGTTCATGTGGTTCTATACCATGGATATGATTGGTATCGTTCCCACATAGCATCCGCAATTCTCTCTCGCATCTGATTCATTGCTCCTGTACTCGATCCATGTTGGGTCGTTGATGTGCTGGGCCTATTATCTTCTAGCCCGTCGTCCAACACGTAATCCGCGTTAACATCGTCGTTCCCACGTACAGGCACGCAATCAGCTACATATTCTTCTAGTACTGGATCCCCAATCTGCACCATCCTTATGAAAATTATGTACAACCGCACACGCCACCGGAATCATGACTTGTTTCTCCATCGGATAGCTGTTGATGCCTTTAAGTATTTAAAACCTTGCCTTCCAGACACCAAAGGTTTGTTCAATGCAATTCCGCAGCGAAGAATGCATGTAGTTAAATACCTCACTGTGATTACCTAGCCCGGCACGACGTCTTCGATATTCCGGTAAATGATACGTCTCCCGTCTAAATGGGCTCAGGAAACCATCCTTATTGGCGTATCCGGAATCTGCTAAATAAAATTTTCCTGCAAAATAAACATCACAATATGAGACGAATCCCAATAATTTAAACTAGAGTCCGTATATGTAAATAATGCAATACTCTAAAAATTACGCTTACCAGGTGGTGGTACTAGGAAACCATGGAATGCTATTGCATCATCCAACATTCTAGCATCATGGCATGATCCCTCATATCCGGCCAACATGTATGTGAATTTCATGTCAAAATCACATGCCGTCAAAATATTCTGCGAGTGAAACCCTTTTCGATTAATCCAACCATCAGCATTCTAGCCCCTTAGGACACAGGGGACGTGTGTCCCATCAATAGCACCAATACAACCATGCACGATCCATTAGATTATTCAATGTGCGGACTATTATTACGAATAAGATGAAATTATTAATCGATAACAAACGATATTCAGAACAACGATAACGTACATCAAACCATGACCGATATTTGCCCGCGTGCTCATTTATCAAATTTTGCACCACCATGTAGTCAGGTGGTCGGATGAATTCGTCCTTCAGCGCACAAATAACCTTCAACACTTTAAAGAACCAACGTGATTTTGTTTCCTTAGAATGCTAGAATAAATACGAAACGTGTCGGTTCGTTGCGTCTTGCGCACAAATGGTCAGGAAAATAAATAACTGCTCGTTAACATTCATGTTATATGTCGGCTTTAACAATTCCTGGCTACCTAATAGGTTACTTAGTACTCTGAAGGTCGATGATTTCATACTGATCATTCCTTGAATTACGTCTTCATGGCCATTTAATAACTCCTCCACGCGCATGCTGCCAGTTAGGACTGAATTATGCATTGGTTGTGGAACTCTTCACCTGTGACGCCGACTATTTGCCACTGCTAACACTGCCAGTGCAAGCATATCATCATCGCTGCGTTGTTCGCTAGCTGCGGCTTGGGCGTCCTCTTCATGTTCAGGTGCGGAAATGTACCTGTTCATTTCAGTATTTTGTCGTCGTTGAAAAATGCACTATGTTACCTGTTGGAGATCAAATTTGCAAATTTACATTTAAATTAGTCGCAATGGTGCACATTTAAACCTGGAATTGTTCAACAATGTTCTCGGCCTTCATTTATTATTGTTTAAATAAATAAATAAAATGGATTACCAAGATGTTTTACAGTTAGCAATTTATTAAATGGAAATAAGCGAAGTTGAATAATAGATTGAGCATATTGAAAATTAATCACGCTGCGAAAGTGGCCAAATTTCTATACATAAAAGACGTAAATACGGCACCAATACACAAATAAAAAAAACATTAACTGTCAATGTTTTGTTGTAATAAAACGAAAACATGAAAAAAAAAGCATCTATAGCATAAAAATCAACTTGGCGATGGCATCTGGGAGGCCACAACTGAGGCAATAATGCCCCTTCAGTCGTCGTCATCAAGGAGACAGAATGATCGCTGAAGCCTCGGATGGGCATCGAAGTAGTGCCACATTATCGTTCTCTGATATTGTGGAATACCCATCTCCTTCATGATATTCATGCAGTCCAAAATGTGATCTTTTTGGCTGTTTTGGTCACTACTGGTCGCCGATTGCGAGTGACCGCAGAAATGATTCACTATTTTCCTGCATGGCCGAGAAAGTCATCTCATCCGTCGCATCTCGTTGCTTCCGCTTTCCAGTACTCCCCCGTGACCGCGATGGACCACATTCCTCATTCACACCTTGCGCGTGAGCCTGCCTTCGCGCACCAATGCTCGGCTTAATTTCCTCCTCTAAGACCGGATCTGTTCTGGACTGGTCCATGGAGAAATCAAACTCGAACGATGGCGACCTTCCACCTCCCATCGTAATGGATCCGAACCCCGAGGCACATGCTGCATGGTTTTTTCCAAAAATGTTAAAATACAATTCCTTATTGAGAAATCCCTCATAACGGAGATGGGTACACTCCTTGTTATCCTGAAAAAGACAGAACGATTAACATTTGAAAGTACCCGTCGCGTTGATAGGCAAGCACAATATTATAGACTGCAATTATAAAGTTTGATTACTTTGATGAAGCTATGCCACGTTTCATCCGAGCAAACAACTGTATCCTTTTCCGGATCATAACCAAGCCCAGTATGGGTTTTCAACACCTTCCAACCCCTATAAATTTTCCGCATTCGCTCTTTTTTTTTATACAAAGTGGAGCCGAATGCTGGAACCTCGCCGAAACTAAACGCATTAGCCCATAGCTCCAGTATGCTACCACTTGGTTGCTTTCCGCCAGTTGAGGCCAAGTAGTCATCAAGTTTTTCAAGGAATAATTTTTCCTTCGCCTGATCCCAAACGTACGACTCACCGGAGGCTTTGCGGGCATATCCTTAAGGAATCAAAAATTTAAATATTAATTTGTACTAAAGAAGTCGACGAATGGAACGTAAAGTTGGCTCAGATTGTATTGATCGACATATTCCATATGAGGCATGTCACTGACCCGATACCATGGCAACTACCATGGCATGGAAAACCGGTAACTACCTAAATGATATCGGGTTAGTAACGCACCAGTCAGATGAATTTACAATCAACACTGATGGGCATTTATCATCATAGCCAAACAAAAGGTTTAATGGCAAACAAAATGGTCAAGGTCATAAAAATGGGCCAAAATCTGCCCAAAATTAGCCAAAAAGGAGGACCAAATTGAAAACATTGAACAAAAACACCACTTGGATCACAAAGGCAACTCCAAATCTGCCAAAACAAGCTAGGAAAACGACCAAAACCTGTTAAAATCAATGCAGCCATGATTTGGGTAGTAAAGTGGCCAAAATTGCCCAAAATTGATCAAAAAGGAGGACCAAATTGAAAACATTAAATAAAAACACCACTTGGATCACAAAGGCAGCTCCAAATCTGCCAAAACAAGCTAGCAAAACGACCAAAACCTGTTAAAACCAATGCAGCCATGATTTAGGTCTTAAATTGGCCAAAATTTACCAAAACTCATGCAAAACATGGACCGAAATGCAAAAAATGAACCCAAATTTCAATAACAACAAATATTGAAATCAATACTGAATATACCATCATCTGAAGCAGTAAAACATTCATAGATGAACTAAATCATTCCACACTTATTATGCACTAACCCGGGCTGTCATACACTCAAATCAGTTGACATATGCAGAATATTTGTAGAAGGTTAACATAGTATACTTGGGTTACCGAGTTTGAGCCGGAGGAGGAGTACACGAGCGATGAAGGCGGATCGGGGCAGGACGCAATGGGTCGATGCGATGATTTCCGAAGCCGGAAAAAATGGGATGCCGCCAGACCTTTTGATCGAGCTTGCTTCGCCGACCGCAGTTGATGTCGCATTGGCAACCGTTGGTACCTAAGCCAGGAGTCCGATGAACAGACCCGGCGGGGCACCAAGTTCCCTGCCTGGATTAGAGTATAAGCCCAGGTGGAAGAAGCCCTAGAAATGCAAATTGGGCGTTGGCCAATTAGAAAAAAAGGGCGAAATCCGGCATCGACAATGGCCAAGCCTCCGGAATCAACTAAGAGGAAGAGATGGAGACATTGTTAGGGTTGAAGAAGAAATCATACATTTTGCCTGTTAAACTCGAGGGATTGGTCTAACAGTGACTGTCAGAGGGAATCGAATATATTCGATTCCATATGACAGAAAACAGAGGACTGGCTTCGACAGAGATGAAAGACCGATCATCACATGGGAAAGAGGAATGCCAGATGAAGAAGCAACTTTCAGCTGCAGATAGGCGAGGGAAGAGGGAGACAGGGGACGATGAGGAGCAGATGGGCGAGGACAGTTGGCCATTGAATTCTTGCACAGTAAACCCAGTTGAGTACACTGTGTAACGGTTCAACACTCAGCTTGAGCTGAGCTAATGAACCAAACGATGTTAGTTGAGGTTGAACTCAAATATTTGAGTTCAAGCTGAAGAACCAAACGGCCACTTAGTCTTTATTGAAACTCACCCATCACCTCACTCTTTAGGTTCAAAAACGACAAAAGGATTGTCTAAAGTGATGAGAACTACTCAATTAGTCCCGAGTCCCTTTTGGAAAATTTTGAGATAGGCCGTTGTCTCAATTGTTAGATCAATTTTTAAACCAATCCATGATCAAAAGTAGCTATACGAATTGAGTTTGTCCTTTGAAAAATTTGAATTTTTCAAACATTGATATTGCCATGTGTTCTCTCAATTTGGTCATTTCTAGACTGTAAAAGTATAATATGTAAGTTGGAGTAAAATTCTCTAAAATTTTAGACGCAACAAGATGTTGAATCAAGCCAAAATCCATAGCTTAGAGTTTCTTAACAATTCAATGCTCAAATCTGCCTAAACTAACGAGTATAAACAACTAGAGGATGATTTCAAAAACAGACAAGTCCTTCCATTCTCAAAAGCCAAAAACGACAGTGCTTCTCGTTAAAGTATATAAACGACAAGTACTTAAATTTTTTTTAGAAACGATACTTAAAACACGGCAAACACTTCCACCAATGGATGGAACCTTTTACAAAATTCGTCCTGCATCAATTTGTGCTCTGCAGGAGCTTAATTGTGAAAGCGATCCTTCAAATGGACAACTATTTTCTTTTTGGTCTTCTTTTAATGATATTTAAAATTTTAATCCTCTATATTTATATAATTAGAAGGAGAACAAATTAAAATTAGGGATTATAATTACGGTAATAATCTAAGCTTCCGTTTGACACTCTATTTAAAACCTAAAGTTTTCGTCTTCTTCTTTTTACTTAAAAAATCAATAAAAATTATAATTATTTTTTAAAAAATCTATCAATTTCAATTTTACAATTTCATTTCAAATCGTGTATTAAATTTAAGCTAAAATTAGGGATTATAATTAAAGCAATAAAATAGAAAATATGTTTTTTAAAAGACAAATCCTGGGAATTTTCCTTTATATATATATATATATATATATATATATATTTATGTTATTAATGTGGGAGATTTTTCCTCTCAATGTACACGTCTCTGGGCCCCACACTATAGACCATCCTCATCCATCCAGTGGTGGAATAGTCAGGTTCAGGTGGTGGAGTTTTGGCCACGAGCGGAGCTTAACTCTGTTTTCCATTTTTTTAGTTTCCTTTTTAATTTTTTTAAAATACTTATTTTATCTCCCACTTCCCTATGGAGCAGTGCGCATTCGCCACGTATTGACTCAGCAACCCAATCAGAACCGTCCGATACTACGTGTCGGACTTTTTGTGGACAGAGCAATATCGTGGGCCCTAGTCAAGTGGTGGAACCCACCAGCCACCGTCCTTTTTTTTTTTTATTCTATTAGAAAGATCCTTTCTTAGCCGCTTCGATTTGTGCACGTGTGTTGTGGGGGAAAATAAAACAGCTGCTACCTGTCTTTTCCATAGCAATTTGAGCAAGTTGAGATATCGTTGTTTCAAAATTTTCGTCTCGCTGATCTTTTAACAGTATTATTAATAATTTGTTTGGTGGGATGGTTTAATTTAAATTAAATTATATATTTTTATTTTATTTTTTATTTTTTTAAAAAAATTAATAAAAATTATAATTAATTTTTAAAAAATTAATTAATTTAAAATTAAAAATTTTAACTCAAATCGTTTTGTGAAACATATTTTAAGTTTCATATTATATAGAACTAAAGAATTTAATCACATAAAAATATTAATTCAAAAAATATTTAAGTAGATTGAAGAATTATTAAAATAATATGAGACAACAATTGAGAGAGAAAAACAACAACAAAAAAGCATGAACAAAGGCTTGATTACCAAACATATATATGGGATATAATATTTTTTTTATGTATATAAAATTATGATTATGATGAAATAAGAAAATTACTTGTTGCACACTAATATTACACTTTTTCTAAAGTTATTATTATGTAAAACAATTACAAATTGACCTGCAAAGTTGGATCTACATGAAATAAGGATGACAGTCCGGCATCTACCTTATTGAGATGCTTCCTACTGTCCCACGCAGAGCCAATTGAGTCCAATAACAACGCTGTTCGAAATAAGTTTTTTTATTTATTATTTTTATGTTATATCATTTATAACAATCTCAATGTGGATCTTTTTTTTTTTTTCTTTAAACTCTATATAATTTATTAAAAAAAACATCTCATTTGGACTTAAAATAAAAAATTATAGATTTTTAGAGCTTCAGTTTTTAAATTAGAGCCGAACTGTGAATATTGAAATTAAATTGACTTTTAAAAAAAATATCAAAAATAATTAGAGTTAAATGGTTTGAGCAGTTGTGTCAAAAATAAGTTTGTGTTTTAGTTTGCTGGTGGAGATGAAATTTTTAAGTTCGAGTAGGTTAACTTTTCAAAAACTAGTTATAAATTTTGTTGACTTTTCAGAAAAAAATAAAAATAAAAAAATAAAAATTAAGATGAAAAACTACAATTTAATTGGAGTCAAACTTGAATAGCAATGTTAGAAAATTTGTTTCTAAAATAATATTAAAAACTTCCAGTAAAGTGATTGAGTAATCGAGTTATCCTATGCATTTAAATTCACACATTAAATTGTTAATACTAGTTGATCCACTAGGTTTAAAATATATTATTTCGCTCCTCAATATATATATATAAACATACACCCACATATTAGAAGGTTGATTTTAATTGTATAGCCAGTTGAAAACGTTTAATTACTCATAAAAATAAAATAAAAAGAATAAGATTAAGATGAAGAAAACGTTAAATTACTTGAAATGAAAATCGAGATGTGCAAAATATAGTAGGAAAAATATGAATTGTTACAAAACAAGAATAGGCCAAAAAAAGAAAATGTAAAAAACCAAAATGTTGATAAAAAAAAAATGAAATGAGATAAGATAAAATCTGATTAGATATGGGACTAGTGGTGAGTAGATTATTGATACGAGAGAAGAGTCTCCTCTCTGATATTGGGTGGTTTGATAATTGATTTTTTATTAGTAATAATTTAAATATTTAGTGATGAAAAAATAAAATAGAGAAACATAATAAATAATAATAATATAAGGTTCTTATTTCCACATTGGACAGCTCTGTCTAGTGTACGTACCAGAGGGATCAGCAGTCGGCACCATGCAAAGACGGGCACGGTAATGGTGTAAAAAAAAAAAAACTAAAATTATATTACTTGACAATAACATATTAAAAAATGAGCTAATTTTTTATATTTATTAAAAAAGTATATCCTATATTTTAAAATATTATGTTTTTTAACCATCAAATTACAGCTTATATTTTAAAATATTATGTTTTTACACCATCAAATTACATTAAACTCACATACCTACTTTTCTTGATTTTGATTTATATATTAAAAAACCTTACGCTATAGGGATTTTTAGCTCCCCCTCCACAACCACGTATTTCGCCGACTGTATTGCACAGACACTCTTTAACTTTTCGAATTTGATAATTTAGTTGATGAACGTTTTTTCTTAGCAATTAACCCCCAAACATATATTTTTTGCACCATCAATTATTCTTGTCCAAATCCATTAAAATTTGAACAATTTTTGCACATGGCTTATACATTATAGCTCAAGAAGGACATTGCCAATTATATTTACCCGATTTCTTTACAAATTCCTTTTAAAATTTGTTTCAAGTTTAAGTATAACTAAATTAGGTTGAAGCTTTTAAAAAATTTTGTATTGAAATTAAGTCAAAATGAAAAATCGTCTATATTTTAATAAATTTATGTAAGAATGACTGACAATATCAAAAATTATAAGTTTGGAAGTTTGATTGTCAATAAATAAATATAGATATTAAATTGTTAAATTCAAAAAATTCAAGGTGTCTATGCAAAAAAAGCCTATTTTGGCTATATTTCAAGTCAAAATTGAACGTAGGTCAAGAAAATTTATAGATTTAGATATATATGTATTTTGTGGCATAACAGGCAACACTTCAAAATGCAATGTCTATTACTTTAAGGAAAAGTAAAATACAAGGTAAAAACATAAATAACGAAAAATATATAAAGAGAAAAAAAAAACATATTAACATTATACTATTTGTATGGTCATATTATATTATGGATGTTTTTCTTAATAAATATAAAACAACCTACGTTTATATGCAATTTTATAAAGCTACAAGATTAATCGTTTTCGTGGTAAATGAATTGTAGAGGACGTTAGAAATGAGAGGTTTTAGAAAAAAAATTTAATAAACCTAAAATAATGATTATTTCAAAATCATGTGTTTGATAAATTACTAACAGAAGAAAAGGTTTTTTTTTTTTTTTTAAGAGAAACAACACGGAAGTTGAAAACAATATAAAATAAATAAAAAGCAATGGGTCAAAATAAAAGTGTGCGTGTAATTGAGGAGCTATTTATGAAAATAAATTACATTAAAGAAAAAAATATTATTGACTCAAATTTGAAAGAGAACTTAGAGAGAGAGAGAGAGAGAGAGAGGTACTGGATACTTGCACGGGAAAAAATCAAGTTGGGGAAATGCGGTCAGATTGGGCGGCTTAAAAAAAAAAAAAAAAAAGATGGCCAGCCCCTCTATCTCGCTCTCTTTGGTCTTTGGGCGTCTCCAGGAAATTGCCCAACTGGCCTCTCTTTTTTCTTTCTTCTTTTTTTAATCAAGCTTTTTCCACTTTTCCAATTCTGCCCCTCTCTTTTTCTCTCTCTACCCTGCCACCATCGCCGCGTTGATTATTATTATTGATATTATTCAATTTATTTATTTTTATCATTTCCTCTCTCTCTCTCTCTACCCACGTTATCAATGATGTGATGCACCCCATTTGATTTTTTTAAAATATTATTAAAAATAGAATACATTAGTGCCTTTCCTAACATAATTAGGACTTGTTAGTTATATATATATATATATATTTTTTTTTTTTTTGCATTTCTTTATCGTTTTAATTCCCTTCCTGTTGCTGCCAAAAGATAAACTATTACATATTAAAGTTCTGTAGAGAGATTCCATGAAAAGAAAAAAAAAAAGTATGATTGGCAAGCATCTTGTATTGCATTAGTTAGCATTATGATTGGAGTTTTGGTCTAGAATTGAGCCATTTTATTATTTTTTGTTTTTTGTTATAAAATTGTTTTGCTGTTTTGTTTTTTTTTTTTTGCTTGCTTACTTTATATTAGATTAACAACTAGCGTCCTAATTTTATAGTACTGTAAAAATAAAATTTGTAAAAAAAAGTAAATAATAATAAAATGTGTAAATTTTTATACAAATTCGTCTTAATATGATATTACCTCATGTTTTAGTAGTGATAATTTACTATGGTGATCAAAAAATTTATAAAAGAAATTACACATACATAAAAGTTTGTGTCATTTATTTTACTTCTCTAATCCTTTTTTGCGTAGGACGTCTTTCATAACACGTTTTCTAAGCCTTTGTATGATGTCAAGGTCCAATCCAATTCAAATCTAAAAATTCAATTCATTTTATCTTTTTTTTCCTCAAAAAAATTAACATCAGTTTTATTATTTATAATTCTTGTAAATCAAACTTCAAAAGTCTATAGTTTTACACATATAAGTTTAAATATGATAATATTTTTTAAAATTATATTAAATTTTAAAACAAACAAAATAACTTTCATGATATTTTTTTCAAATTAATTTTAATTTTTATCTTTTTTAATTTCGACAGTACAAATATATATTTAATTTAAAATATTCGGCTTCAATCATACACCATACGTGTGCTAAGTTTCGTAACTTAACATAAACGGACTATTTTATAGGGTCATGTAATAATGGTACATTGATTTTTGACAGAACTTCATAAACAAAAATTCTTTTGTATTAAACAAAAAAAATCGTGGTTAATGATATTGTAAAAGAAAAAATGAATTTTGAAGCAATTTGACTATTTACGACTTTTTCAATAGCAAAGGATTTAATTAAGTTGGACGGCTGAGCATCGTCGTGTGGTCAAACAAGGCCGGTCCCATCAGAAGCCGACCGCATTCTATGTTTTCCTCAATAAAGACGATTACCACGTCAGAGCCACTCTAAAAGAATGGAGAGAGAGAGAGTCCCGGGGGGGGGGGGGGAGAAATATTTAATCGAGAAAAGTCCAAAGGGTGTTTTGGTCAATTCACCTGCCAAAAAATGTTTGATACGCGTCTCTATGAGGCCCATATTCCATCGGCATTACCGACCTCTCGGCTCTTCAAATCCCCATTTCTCTCTTTCTCTCTCTCTCTAACCCAAACCCAAGCCTTGAGATTTATCTCTCTCTTTCTCTCCATCTTTCTTTCTCTAAAAGATTTCGAATCTCTTTCTCTGAGGAGAAAAATTGCTAAATCTCCTTGCGTTTTTCTCTCTCTGTATAGTTTGAAATCGGAATTGGAAGAAATGGCTCAGAGGACGGAGAAGGAGGAGACGGAGTTCAAGGTTCCGGAGAAGATAACTCTCTGCGTCAACAAGTGCGGCGTCATCGGAAATCCGGCGACGAACAACATGTGCCAGAAGTGCTTCAACGCTACGACAACAGCGACGACGACGACGACTACCTCAACCACCACGAATTTGAAGTTCTCCGGCGAGAACAGCTCATCCACGACCTCCAGCTCGCCCCGACCGTCGGATCGGCGATCGGACACCCCGGCGGAGAACAGCCGCAAGACGACAGCGGACAGCTTGAGATCGGAGGAGGAGGCGGTTTCGGCGAAGCGCGTGGTGAATCGGTGCTCCGGATGTCGGAGGAAGGTCGGCTTGACCGGATTCCGATGCCGGTGCGGCGAGCTGTTCTGCGCCGAGCACCGGTATACCGACCGCCACGATTGCAGCTATGACTATAAATCCGTCGGCCGCGAGGCCATCGCGAGGGAAAATCCGGTCGTCAAGGCTGCGAAGATCGTTCGGGTTTGATCGATCGATTTGTAGAAATGAAAAAAAAATTGCGAAAAAAGAATCCAAAATCAGAAATAACTCAAAAGGAATTGGAGAAGAATTCTAGAAGAAGATCGATGAATTCACCGGGATCGCGATTGGATCCCCCCTCCGATCTATCTCTCGGAGATTGATTAGCGATTTAATTAAGAGCGAGAGAGAGATTAAGGAAAATTATTGTTAATCGAAGATCAAAATTTCTCTTTGATAATTATCTTTTTTTTTTTCCTTAAATTTTTTTGTATCGTATTGTTTGTCTTTTTTTCTTGTTTTTCGTTTGCTTGGAAATGAAAACATTATTGTGGCTTACGATATATTATTAATTTTTTCAGCGATATATATTTTTCCTTTCTCTGTTTCGTCTTTTTGAGGAATGGGGAAGGGCAAGGGTTGGTAAAATCGATGAAAGTATGGGGGTGTTATCGTACATTTGCTTAATTAAAGGCAGCTGGAGCATTCGGTTGGAAGGATGAGATGTGTGGGCCCACAAATATATTTTTTTAATATTTTTAAAGTTTTAATGGCTTGACGTATCTAGATTATGCAAAGAAATCGTATTGGTGAGTTGAACGCGGCAAAATATCACGAGAGTTTACTTTTTAAGTAGAATTATTTTTTAGGGGATTTTTAGGACAATATAAAGGTCATAAACAGTTCTTGAAAATACGAAATTTCTACCATAATGATTCATTTGAAAACCATTTCAAATTAAATTTAAACTTTTATTTTTTTTTCTGAAAATTTTTTTTATCTTTTTAAAAAATAAACATATATTTATCATTAAAATTTAAAATTTTTAACTCAAATTCATTTATCAAATAAATCATAAGATATTGTTATCATAAAATTGTATTTTTTTAGGACATAATAGAACTGTATTTGAATACAAAAGAACTACTTAAAAAAATTTCTTACGACATCTATCGATTTCCTTATTGCCTATAATGAAAAAAAAAATTGCACGTAATATTAGCCAAAGAAAAAAAAATTTCTTTTGCTTGGTTTTGTGTCACAAAATCTTCCAACTTTTAATTATGATGGGGCATTTTTTCGTGTCGCGAAATCCAATGGGACGTAGCCATGTGCATGTGTGTGTGGGGTATAAAAGCAGTACACAACAAAAAAGCTGAAAAGTGGGTTTGAAGGGAACATTTGCGTATGGTAATTGGTTTATGTCTTTCATAAAAAAAAAAAAATAATAATAATAATTTATCATTAAATGTAGAAATACCAAAAGAGGGAGTGGGGTATGGAGAGCTCGAGGGCTGATGTGATGGACGGTTCTGATCTAGAGAGTTTAGGCATCAGCAGCAAAAAAGACTACGGTGACAGTGGGCCCGACCACAAGTTGTCTGAGGTAGGGACCACCCTGACTTAGGTCGCTGTGATTGAATAGTGACCTCTGAGGGAATGAAAAGGCGTCAGAGATAACGGATAACTAGTCGTAAAAGGCCTTCCAGAAAAAAAAAAAAAAAATTACTTTTTTGTTTTAATTTTATGATACCGTAATTTATCGGAGGTGAACATCTACGTAGGTATTTTGAATTTTTCAATCGACCCAAATAAATTTAGGTGGGTTGAAAAAAGTTTTAATTAGGATTAGTAGTTTGGGTTATGATACGAAATCTGCCTGAAGGTAGAGTTTTATTTAAATAGGTTTGGATCAAAACGAGTTGAACCCGTTAAACACTATTAAATAAATGGTCAAAATGAGTTGAACCCATTAACTCACAATTAATCCATAATAGCCTATTTAATATACAAGTTATATATGAGTCGACGTAAATACGACCCATTAATAACCCATTTATTAACCTTTTGGTTTTCAAAAATATATTTTATCCTATTTCAAATCTTTAACAAAATTTGATTTTGGGAAAAATATAAAACGAAGAAAGACAAGTGTTGAGTGCCAAATCAGTTTTACCGTACGGACACCGCCGGGAAAGGTATTTGTGCCACCGAGAAGACCTGGCCGGGAATTCCGCCTAGAGGATCTGCCGAGTAGCCCAGCACATCCGAGTAGCCGAGCACATCCGAGCACATCCGGAGTCCCTCGCTCCCTGTAGAACTTATTCGGCCGTCTCGAGTAGCCGATAAGTTCGACCGGGTTCTCGGCCTTCCCGGGACCCTCGTTGCAGGCCAGGGGAAACCCTCCCCAGCACACAACGCCATCATTTCGCAATTACCTACGCCGCCCTACCTACCACTGACACCGGTCACGTCACCTGCCACTACCTGCCCTGATGACTGCAGCGATGGGACGTTTATCCACCTCCAGTGTTGTGTCAGGGATGGACAGCCTCACTTGTCTGATCCCCCAGGTCATGAGGGTCTGTGAGGTGCCTAGCCCCTAGGGGTCCGCGGTAGCCGCCCCTAGGGGTCCGCGGTAGCCGCCCCGGTCGGGTCAATTCAGGTACCTGACCCACCAAACACTTATAAATAGGGAGGAAATCTCCAAGTTCAGGTACGATCATCTAATCTACCGAAAGCTCTGCCTCTCCCCTTGCTCTCCAGTTCCCGGACTGACTTAAGCATCGGAGTGCCCGCGGCAGACACCACACCGGTGTCCCCCTCATTCCGAGGTGCTTTCCTTTTTGCAGGTGACCGGCGGCAGAGCGACTGACCAGACCTGATCCGATTACCCGACTACACTGGGTGTTGTTGCCGGAACCATTTCTGGCATCAACATTTTGGCGCTAGAAGGAGGGCCTTCGCCTTTCCAGCATTCAACAACCTTGCACCGTCATTGTGTGCGCTATGGACGAGCACGGAAACCAAGAGGTCCAGGAACAAGACAACACAATCCCTTCGAACTCCCGGGGAACCCGACAGACCCAGCGCCGCGGCGGGGCCCGGGCGCAGCGGCGACCGACAGCAACGGAAGTCCTGACCGGGAACGTCCAGGCACTAACCCAGACTGTCCAGGTGCTCATGGAAGCCATTCGAGAATCCCACAATGTCCAACTGCCCCGAGCACATGAGGAGGAAGCCGAGTCCACGCCTAGTAGGCCCCCCAGACCGGCTGGCAGGCGCCGCGACCCTGCCCCGTCGGGTGACCGCGACAGCGACCAGCCGAGACGAGAGAACCTCGGCAGGCAGCACCGAGAAGGCGACGAGCCCGTCCGAGCACGCTCGAGAAGCCGGCACACCCGAGAAGCCGACTCCGGACCAGCCGAGCAGCCTGCTCCGGCGAGGGATCCCGACGATCGGAGCCCAGAGGACACCATAGCCGCCCTGGGGAACACGTCCGTCTTCGACCGGTTGGGCCGCCCGGAGATCTACCGCCGCTTGGGCCGAGACACGTCCATGGAGCCTACCCGAGGAGACCGCGGACCCCGAGAGGACCGTGGGGACCGAGAAAACCGCAGACTGCGAGAAGACCGCGGACAAAGCCGCCTAGACCACATCCAGCGGCAGCTTGACAGGCTGGTCGGCCAGCAGCACGGGTTCGAACCCACCGGAGCAGCCGACCCGCCGTTCACTGCGGACATCATGGAAGTCCCATACCCGAGCAGATTCAAGATGCCGGCTGTGCCATCTTATGATGGGTCCACTGACGCAGACGAGCACCTAGAAAATTATCGGGCGCACATGCTGATCCAGAGTGCCAATGAAGCTGCACTCTGCAAGTCCTTCTGCCTCACCCTGACCGGGGCGGCCCGGCAGTGGTATCGAAGGCTCTCCCCTGGCTCGGTTGGCAGCTTTCGACAGCTGTCGAGTTTGTTCTCGGCCGCATTCCTGGGCTCCCGCGCCAGGAAGCTAGGCGCCTCCCACCTGTTCAGCGTCAAGCAACGCGAGGGCGAGAGACTGAAGAAATTTCTGGAGCGCTTCGACACGGCCGTCGTACAGGTTGAAGATTGCGCCGACGACGTGCTAATCCAAGCATTCCGAGAAGGTGTCAAGGACGCCCGTCTCGTCTGGACGCTGGCCTACGACAGGCCGCCTACCTTCGCCCAGCTAAGGAACATCGCTTGGAGGCACGCGGAGGCCGATGAGTACGTCCGAGGACGAGGATTAGAGATCCGAGAACGAGGGGGAGATGACCAAACACGGGGACCCAGCGGCCGAGAACAGCCCAGGTCCTCGGGGAGAAGGGCAGAGAGAAATGCCGCCGATCGTGCCCGGCGTGAGAGGGGGAAAACGCCAGTTAGGGACAACCGAGCGGAGGCTCCCCCTCGCCCTGCGCCGCAGAGGAAGTTCCACCAGTACACCCCGCTGGTGACCACTATTGAGAACGTCCTGACACAGGTGTCAGGCAAGGGGCTACTCCGGGACCCGCCACCCCTCAGGACCGAGCGCGCTCGCAGAGACCAGAGCCAGTACTGCCACTTCCACAAGGATGTCGGTCACAGTACAAGGAATTGCGTGCAACTCCAGGACCAGATCGAATCGCTGATACGCGAGGGCCATCTGCGAGAGTTCGTCGAAAGGGTTATCACCCCGGCTGGCCCGAGCACAAGGCGGAACACGGTCCCCGGTGACCGGGAAGGCAAGCGCGGGGAGGAGCACATCATCCACACCATCTTCGGTGGCACCGCCACCGGCGATACGGCCAGCAGCCGGAGAGCCTACGCCCGTAAGGCTAGGCGGCTAACTCGTGGGGAGCACATAAACATGGCGGAGCACATATCAAAGATATGCCGCCAGAGCAATACTACCATCACTTTCGCGGACGATGAAGCCGATCGGTTGCTCCACCCCCACAACGACGCGTTGGTAGGTGAAATCCGAGTAGCCGACAACGTTATTCGACGCGTCCTGGTCGACAACGGGAGCTCCGCCGACATAATGTTTATGGACGCGTTTATGAAGTTAAAGATTGATGGGGCTGTTCTGACACCCGCTCAGACACCACTGTACGGTTTCGCCGGTGACTGTGTGCACTCCGCCGGCACCGTCTGCCTCCCGGTTACGATCGGGGACGGCCCGATAAGGATGACTAGGATGGTGGAATTCATTGTTGTAGACCGACCGTCGGTCTACAACGTCATCCTAGGACGCCCGACCCTCAACGCGTTAAAGGCGGTGGTCTCTACCTACCACCTGGCCATGAAGTTCCCCGTTGGTGAGAAAGTTGGTATCTTTCGCGGGAACCAGGAGGGTGCCCGCAAGTGCTACATGGAGGCGGTAAACAAGGTGTGCCGGACCCCCGCCACAACTGTGGTAGCCACCATCATCGCCATCGATAAAGCTGACTTCTCCGACAAAGCGGCCGCAAGCCTGGGTGACCTTGACCCAAGGCTTCCGGAGGAGGAGGTCCGCGCCTACCCCGGTGAGGCGCTGGTTCAATTCGGGCTAGACCCCGAGTCACCCGAGAAGACCGTGATGCTCGGCTCGGGCTTGGAGCCGAGCACCCGAGAAGCTTTAGAGGACATGCTCCGGGAACACAAGGACGTGTTCGCCTGGTCACACGAGGACATGCCTGGGATTGACCCAACTGTGATGTGCCACCATCTTAACGTCGATCCCCGGCACAAGCCAGTGATTCAAAGAAGAAGGGCCTTCAACCCGGAGCGGTACAAGGCCATAAACGACGAAGTGCGGAAGCTGCTGGCGGCCGGGTTCATTCGAGAAGTAACCTACCCGGAATGGTTGGCCAACGTAGTGCTGGTCAAGAAGACTTCTGGGAAGTGGCGCGTGTGCATAGACTATACCGACCTGAACAAGGCATGCCCGAAGGATTGCTTCCCCCTCCCCAGAATAGACCAACTCGTTGACGCAACCGCGGGACATGAGCTGCTTAGCTTCATGGATGCTTACTCCGGGTACAACCAAATACCCATGAGCCGGGCCGATCAGGCGAAGACAGCATTCACCACTGACCGGGGGCTATACTGCTACCAGGTCATGCCGTTCGGGTTGAAGAATGCAGGAGCGACCTATCAACGGCTGATGAACAAAATGTTCGCCCCGTTGATGGGGAAGTCCATGGAGGTGTATGTGGACGACATGTTAGTGAAGAGTCGGCAGAGCGGCGACCATATCAAGGACCTACGAGATTGCTTCGCCATCCTGCGCCGGTACAGGATGAAGCTCAACCCCGAGAAGTGCGCATTCGGCGTAGGGTCCGGAAAATTCCTCGGGTTCATGGTAAACCACCGGGGAATTGAGATAAACCCCGTTAAGGTCCAAGCCGTGATCGACTTGCAACCCCCTCGGACCACCAAGGAGATTCAGAGACTTGCGGGGATGATTGCGGCCCTCTCCCGGTTCGTATCGAAGTCCACGGACAAGTGCAACCCATTCTTCCAAGCTCTGAAGACCAAGGGTAAGCCTACCTGGGACGACCGGTGCCAGGCTGCCTTCATGGGTCTGAAAGAGTACCTGGCGGCTTCGCCGCTGCTGTCGAAGCCCCTTCCCGGTGAAGCGCTGCACGCTTACCTCGCCGTCTCAGACAAGGCCGTGAGCGCCGTCCTTGTGCGAGAAGAAGACAAGACACAGCACCCGGTCTACTACAGCAGTAAGGCCTTCCAGGGAGCCGAGGAAAGATACCCCCCTCTGGAGAAGCTCGCGCTAGCATTGGTCTCGGCGGCCCGCAAGCTACGCCCCTACTTCCAAGGACATCCGATACGCGTCCCGACCAGCTACCCGCTCCGTCAGGTTCTGCAAAACCCTGAGTTGTCGGGACGACTCGCCAAGTGGGCGATCGAGCTCGGAGAGTTCGACATAGAATACGTCCCCCGGACCGCGATCAAGGCACAGGCATTGGCCGACTTTGTAGCCGAGTTCTCGGCGCCACCGCAAGTTGTCCAAGAGTTCCCGGAACTCCCGGAACGTACGAGAGCCCTTCCGGCCGAGAGGTGCTCCACGTCTCCCGAGTCCCTTAAAAGTTGGAAGCTGTTCGTAGATGGCTCCTCCTGCTCTGGGGGCTCCGGAGCAGGCCTCGTACTAGTAAGCCCGGACGATTTCAAAACTAGTCAGGCGTTGCGCTTCAATTTCAAAGCATCCAACAATGAGGCGGAATACGAGGCCGTCGTTGCTGGACTCGAGTTGGCCCGAGAACTCGGAGTGCAGAACGTCGAAATATTCAGCGACTCCATGCTCGTGGTTAACCAAATCGCGGGAGAATTCCAAGCAAAGGAGGAACGGATGGCGGAGTACTTGGAGAAGGTTAAATCCCTCCTTGCCCAATTTTCGAGCCATCGGCTGACAAGGATCCGCGCGCCGAGAACGTCGAGGCGGACGCCCTTGCTCGACTGGCCTCCGGGAGCGATCTCGAAGGAACTGTCTCCTTCCCAATCCTAAAGCTTGACCGGCCGAGTACCGAGAGGGCCGAGCAGCTCCTCATCGCCGAGAACGCCCCAACATGGATGGACCCAATCATCCGGTACCTCTCCCGATCAGAGCTCCCCGACAGCCGAGAAGAAGCCCGACGGGTACGGAACATGTCGGCCCGGTACACATTGATCAACGGGAGACTCTACCGCCGGGGACATTCCGCACCCTACCAGCGGTGTGTGGGGCCATCCGAGGCCGAGTACATTATGAAGGAAGTACACAGCGGGGTCTGCGGAAACCACTCAGGGGGGAGAGCCCTAGCGTTCAAGTGTCTACGGCAGGGGTACTACTGGCCCACCATGGGCAAAGACGCTAGGGAGTTCTCCCAGAAATGCTTGAAGTGCCAACAATTCGCCCGCTCCATCAAAACTCACCCTGAGAAGCTCACCTCGGTGGTATGTGCGTGGCCGTTTGCGAAATGGGCCATCGACCTGATCGGACCACTCCCTATGGCCCGATCGCAACTTCGATATTGCATTGTGGCAATAGATTACCTAACAAAGTGGGTCGAGGCGGAACCATTGGCACAGCAGACGGAAGCAAAGTGTACAAGCTTCCTGTGGAAAGGAATAATCTGCCGGTTCGGACTCCCCCACACCGTGGTCACGGACAACGGGAAGCAATTCGGAAATAAATTCGACGCGCTCTGCGACGAGTATGGGATCAAGAAGGTGTTCTCCTCTCCCGGGCACCCGCAGTCCAATGGGCAGGTGGAAGCGGCCAACAAGACCATCAAGGAAAACCTGAAGAAGAACCTTGAGAAGCACAAGGGGGCTTGGATTGACGAGTTGCCTCGGGTGCTCTGGGCATATCGCACAACCAAGCGCGCGGCCACCGGGGAAACGCCCTTTGCCATGGCCTTCGGGGTGGAAGCCGTCATCCCTGTCGAAATCGGACTACCGAACTTCAGAACGGAGAACTACGACGAGGAAGCCAACGCCGATCAGATACCACTCGAGCTCGACCTGGTGGAAGAAAAGCGCGAACAGGCACTGATTCGCACTGCAGCTCGCAACCAGGTCGTAGCGAGATACTACAACAAGAAATATCGGCCGAGGACCTTCCAAGTCGGGGATCTGGTGATGAAGAAGGTGATTGTGCAAGAGCCCGGTCTTGGGTCTTTTGGCCCCAAATGGGACGGACCCTACCGGATAACGGAGGTGGTCCGACCAGGAACTTACCGCTTAGCCGACCACGAGGACAAGCCGCTCGGCCACCCATGGAACGCCGACCACCTGAAGCGCTTCTACCAGTAATTTCGAATTGTGGACCCTTTTTGTAAAACTCGATTAACAATGATAATGACGTTCACCAACAGTTCTCGCTGTCCTCGGAACTCAAAACCCAGTCCCATGACCGGGCACTCACCAACAGGCGTGCCCGACCAGGACCAGCATACGGCTCCCGTGGTTCTCGGACCACGGGACCAAGTCCCATGACCGGGCACTCACCAACAGGCGTGCCCGACCAGGACCAAGTCCCATGACCGGGCACTCACCAACAGGCGTGCCCGACCAGGACCACCATGCGGCTCCCGTGGTTCTCGGACCACGGGACCCAGTCCCATGACCGGGCACTCACCAACAGGCGTGCCCGACCAGGACCAGCATACGGCTCCCGTGGTTCTCGGACCACGGGACCAAGTCCCATGACCGGGCACTCACCAACAGGCGTGCCCGACCAGGACCAAGTCCCATGACCGGGCACTCACCAACAGGCGTGCCCGACCAGGACCAGCATACGGCTCCCGTGGTTCTCGGACCACGGGACCAAGTCCCATGACCGGGCACTCACCAACAGGCGTGCCCGACCAGGACCAAGTCCCATGACCGGGCACTCACCAACAGGCGTGCCCGACCAGGACCACCATGCGGCTCCCGTGGTTCTCGGACCACGGGACCCAGTCCCATGACCGGGCACTCACCAACAGGCGTGCCCGACCAGGACCACCATGCGGCTCCCGTGGTTCTCGGACCACGGGAATAAGTCCCGTGACCGGGCACTCACCAACAGGCTGGCCCGACCAAGACCACCAGCCCTCACGGGCCAACTCTTGTGGTTCTCGGACGACAAGATGACGAGAACAAAGGTCGACTTGGGCGAATCATGCCCAAACCGGCCAGGGGGGAAGGTGTTGAAGATACAGAAACAAAAATAACAAACAAAAACAAAAGTGCTTGTATATATCAAAAGGAGGGGGGTACAAATTGGGCACCCCCAGACCCAAAAAAAAAAAAAAAAAAATAATATATGTATATAATAATAATAAATATACAGGGCCGGCCGACTAGTCGGGTTGGCCGGGAAGTGTGAAACCACCGACTTGCGCGGCCTGCTGTGCGTCCTCGGAAGGCGCCTCCCCCGGCCGCTCTTGAGGGGCCTGATCCGGCTGGTCTGCGTCGTCAATAATAACGACGGGCGGCTCGGACTGCACGGTGACTGGTGTAGCACCAGACACTTCCCCCTCTTCGGGCACGTCCCCGACGGCCGTCTCCCCTGACTCCTCGGGGACGAAAGCCCAGTTCACGTCGACCAAAGTTGGATTGGCCGCCCGGAAACCGGCCTTCATGTCCCTCATACCCTCCTGGTACTCGGCCACGAGACGGTTGCTAAAGTCCTCCGAGCCGAGGAAGTCCTCGACGGCCTGAACTCTCGCCTCCTCGAGGGCAACAGGCATTGCAACCTGGAGGTAACGTGCGTGCTCGGCCCGCACGGCATCAAGCTCGGCCCGCACCTGCTGTAAGGTTGACTCCATCCCTTGCCGAGCAGACTCAGACACGGTGGCTCTGTTCTCCGAGGACCGCGCCCTCTCCTCGGCGGCTCGGGCTTTCTCCTCCGCTGCCTTAGTGGCCGCCAATGCTGCATCCCGAGCAGCCTTCGCCTCCGACTCGGCGTTCCGTGCGTTCTCGGCCATCAGCTCCGCGAGCTTGATATCATCTTGCGCCCGAATAGAAAACGCCCTAGCAGCCGAGTTCCCGGCAAATGCCAGACAGAGTGCCTGCCGAGCAGGTGTTAGTGTGAGCAAAAATAAAAATTTAAATTTTCGGCAACAAAACTCACCTCGATCAGCTTCGCAACGCAGTCTCCGGTTGCATCCACGGCGTCGGAACGCTTAGACGATTCCGCGATGTCGACGGACAACCCGGTGAAGAACTTCGACACGAAGGCTTTATGAGCCGAGGAATCCTCTCGGCGCACACGGGACGCAGGAGGTGGAGGCAGCCGGTCCTCGCGGGGGCGTGCCGAGCGCTCGGAGCGCGACTCGGGTCGCGGGTCGGAGCGCGACTCGGGCCGCGGGTCGGACCTCGGCGCCGGCCGCTCTTCTTGTGGAGCGCGGGACCCCACCCTCTCGGCTGGTCGGCTAGCCGATGCACTTTGCGTACTCCTGGGCAACGCTTGTACGACCGCGGCAGGAGGCGGCCTGCTCGGAACTGGGCGAACAGAGGTCGCGGCCCTTCCCTTGCCTGGGTCGCCCTTCTTCGCCATCTTTTGAAGACGGGCGATCCTCTCCTCGTCGGTCGGCCGCTTTGTGCCCCGTTTGTCCGCCATTGGTTCTGCAAAAGAAGAGAGTCGGTTAGTTACCTGAGTTGGTAAAGTCCATTCATACTCGGCTGGGCTGTCGCCGACCTTCTATCCGTAGACCCCTGGCAGGGTACAGCCCGCTGATGACTAATCCAAGGTCCTCGTCGGCTACTCTCGGACCAAGAGTCCCGGAGGACGGATCCTCGGATGACGGTTGGGCGGGGGTCTCGGGGGTCGCCTCAGACGCGCCGACCGTCCGAGAATGATAGTGGATCGTAGGCGCGGGCATGCGAGCCAGGGTGACCCGCCCGGGGGCTCCCTGGGACGTACTAGGCTGCCCAGCTGCGGAGGACGAGCCCACCCAGCCAAACTCGCTCAGGTTACCCGACCGCAGCAACCAATTCTGGCTACGCTCGGACTCGGCCAGCTCATACAGCGACTCCACCATCGCTCGCTGCTCCTCCGGAATGTGCGGGGCCTTTGTCCATACGTAGCCCCTTCGGAAGACTACCGGCACCCTCTCGGCGCGGGGTAGTTGTTGCCGGGCGAGCTGTTCGTGCAGCCACCGGCCACCGGCATAGAACCATAAATGCTTGAACTGCTTGTCGGAGTCAGGGCACATGCCGATGAATGCTCCCCTGAATCCCTGAAAATAGTAAAACCCCGTGGAGGAAGGTGCCGACTTCATCCTGTAGAGGTTCTGGAAGGCCCGAAATGGCATCACCGCCGCAAAGTTCTTGGCCCAAAGTATGTAACAGCTGACTAGCACACGGTATGCGTTGGCGTTTAACTGCGCCGGGGCCACGTTTAGCCGCGTCAATACCCGCCGCATGAACTGGTTAAGGGGCAATCGCAGCCCGGCCCGGAAGTACTCGGCTAGCAGGGTGACATAACCGGGTGGAGCTCGGGACGGCAGATCGTTCTCGCCCGGTGCCCTTAACTCAACGTCGTCGGGGATTTGGAAGTCTCGGCGAAGGGCATCAAGATATCTCGGCGTCGCTGCGGAAGTATAATAGTCCGCCGAGAAGACGGGCAGGCCTCCTGCCAGCCGCTCCATCTCTTGGTCGGATCGGCGATAGACCCGACAGTCATTAACGCGCATTGGCCGACTTGCCGGCCTGTTCCGGCCTCGGAGAGGCTCCCCGGCTGGTCCAGAGCTCGCGGAGCTCTCGGACCCGTCACGGCCTGACGTGCTGGCCGGGCCGGCCGATCTATCCGAAGGCCCAACTTGCTCGGCTGGTCGGGCGCCCGCTGAAGGAGCACGGGTGGCGGCAGCCTGCCCCAGCTCTTCGATGAACTGGCCGTCCGGGCGAGTGCTCGGACCCACCTCCAGGATCTCCTGCAGACGAGCAGCTCCTTCCTGCCGGTTGGTCGGCGTACTCTGCTCGCTTGTTGAATCCGTAGACCCCGACAGGTTCTCGGACGTCGCCTCGGACGAGTCGGAGCCTGAGCTCCCAGTGATGTCGGCCTCCCCTGACAGGGAGGGGTTCTCGGAATCTGACATGCTACTCATGAGAAATATAAAGCAAAAATTTATACCTTCTCGGGCGTTCTCTTCTTGTCTCGGCAGCGTATCTAGTCGGTGGTTCTCGGCAGCTCTCGGCGTTGGATCCTTCGCGAAATCTGGTGAATCTCGCACCCCTTCCCCCCTATTTATAGCTGGAGGACGGGGAATTCGAACGGGCGCGGCGCTTCGGTCTCCCGCCAAACCCGTCCTTGGTTTGAAATTCGAAATTCAAAAATCATGTTTTGCCGCCCCGCCTTCGCGCCACGCAAGCTTCACGATCTGACACTTCCACGTCAGCAGGGCTTGCCACGTCAGCGTGATGTCTGACAAGCCTGGCCGACCGCCTCTGCGGGCCGAGAAGACCTGGCCGGGAACTCCGCCTAGAGGATCTGCCGAGTATCCGACCACACCCGAGTACACTCCTGACCCGTTTTTTGAAGACGGTCTACAGCACCCCTGCCCGGCACCCAGCCAGGGATGCTGGGGGGCTTATGTTGAGTGCCAAATCAGTTTTACCGTACGGACACCGCCGGGAAAGGTATTTGTGCCACCGAGAAGACCTGGCCGGGAATTCCGCCTAGAGGATCTGCCGAGTAGCCCAGCACATCCGAGTAGCCGAGCACATCCGAGCACATCCGGAGTCCCTCGCTCCCTGTAGAACTTATTCGGCCGTCTCGAGTAGCCGATAAGTTCGACCGGGTTCTCGGCCTTCCCGGGACCCTCGTTGCAGGCCAGGGGAAACCCTCCCCAGCACACAACGCCATCATTTCGCAATTACCTACGCCGCCCTACCTACCACTGACACCGGTCACGTCACCTGCCACTACCTGCCCTGATGACTGCAGCGATGGGACGTTTATCCACCTCCAGTGTTGTGTCAGGGATGGACAGCCTCACTTGTCCGATCCCCCAGGTCATGAGGGTCTGTGAGGTGCCTAGCCCCTAGGGGTCCGCGGTAGCCGCCCCGGTCGGGTCAATTCAGGTACCTGACCCACCAAACACTTATAAATAGGGAGGAAATCTCCAAGTTCAGGTACGATCATCTAATCTACCGAAAGCTCTGCCTCTCCCCTTGCTCTCCAGTTCCCGGACTGACTTAAGCATCGGAGTGCCCGCGGCAGACACCACACCGGTGTCCCCCTCATTCCGAGGTGCTTTCCTTTTTGCAGGTGACCGGCGGCAGAGCGACTGACCAGACCTGATCCGATTACCCGACTACACTGGGTGTTGTTGCCGGAACCATTTCTGGCATCAACAACAAGATTTCTTTTTTATTTTATTATTCAAATATCATACCCGTCACACCTCACCCTCTCTGTTAGGGTTTTCTTCTCCCTGCCTACCCCATCCTCATTTTCGATCACATTCACACCATCGTAGCCACCTACTTAGTCTCTCACAATCTCTCGTCTTCTTCTTCTCTTAGTTCAATCATTCTCATTCTCTCCATCCCTCGCATTCAAACTCGACCTTCCTATGAGCATGTTTTGGACTTGTAGACTTTTTAACTAATATTGTTTCGCTTATATGAACTGATGTTGATAGCTGAACCTTTAGTTATAGATTAATAAACTTGCTAATTAGATATTTAATCATAATTCACGTTGGTTTAATGGGTTATAAACAAGTTAAAATGATACTTAAATGAGTTTGTAGGTTGACACAACACGTTTGTGACCCGTATATTAAATGGGTTAGATGGATTGTGTCCGTGTCAATCCTTTAATTAAAGGGTTAGATTTAGGTTTAGTTTTCTGACACGATTATTTAATGGGTTGGGTTTGGGTCAATGGATACGAACATGACTAACCAACACAAATTGCCACCCCTAATTTTAACCCATTCAGTCAACCCAAAGTTTAGAATTAACCCATCCAATTAAAGTCGGGTTAGGTTAGGTAGGTTGATTGGGTTGGGCTAGGTGGATTGATTGGGTTGGGCATATAATTTAAAAAAAAAAACCTAAA
>CM046366.1:726546-746073 GCA_025413025.1 Ficus hispida
ACAATGTCTCCATCTCTTCCTCTTAGTTGATTCCGAGGCTTGGCCATTGTCGATGCCGATTTCGCCCTTTTTTCTAATTGGCCAACGCCCAATTTGCATTCTAGGCTTCTTCCACCTGGGCTTATACTCTAATCCAGGCAGGGAACTTGGTGCCCCGCCGGTCTGTTCATCGGACTCCTGGCTTAGGTACCAACGGTTGCCAATGCGACATCAACTGCGGTCGGCGAAGCAAGCTCGATCAAAAGGTCTGCGGCATCCCATTTTTCCGGCTTCGAAATCATCGCATCGACCCATTGCGTCCTGCCCCGATCCGCCTCATCGCTCGTGTACTCCTCCTCCGGCTCAAACTCGGAACCCAAGTTATACTATGTTAACCTTCTACAAATATTCTGCATATGTCAACTGATTTGAGTGTATGACAGCCCGGGTTAGTGCATAATAAGTGTGGAATGATTTAGTTCATCTATGAATGTTTTACTGCTTCAAGATGATGGTAATTCAGTATTGATTTCAATATTTGTTGTTATTGAAATTTGGGTTCATTTTTTGCATTTCGGTCCATGTTTTGCATGAGTTTTGGTAAATTTTGGCCAATTTAAGACCTAAATCATGGCTGCATTGGTTTTAACAGGTTTTGGTCGTTTTGCTAGCTTGTTTTGGCAGATTTGGAGCTGCCTTTGTGATCCAAGTGGTGTTTTATTTAATGTTTCAATTTGGTCCTCCTTTTTGATCAATTTTGGGCAATTTTGGCCACTTACTACCCAAATCATGGCTGCATTGATTTTAACAGGTTTTGGTCGTTTTCCTAGCTTGTTTTGGCAGATTTGGAGTTGCCTTTGTGATCCAAGTGTGTTTTTGTTCAATGTTTTCAATTTGTCCTCCTTTTTGGCTAATTTTGGGCAGATTTGGCCCATTTTTATGACCTTGACCATTTTGTTTGCCATTAAACCTTTTGTTTGGCTATGATGATAAATGCCCATCAGTGTTGATTGTAAATTCATCTGACTGGTGCGTTACTAACCCGATATCATTTAGGTAGTTACCGGTTTTCCATGCCATGGTAGTTGCCCATGGTATCGGGTCAGTACATGCCTCATATGAATATGTCGATCAATACAATCTGAGCCAACTTTACGTTCCATTCGTCACTTCTTTAGTACAAATTAATATTTAAATTTTTATTCCTTAAGGATATGTCCCGCAAAGCCTCCGGTGAGTCGTACGTTTGGATCAGCGAAGGAAAAATTATTCCTTGAAAAACTTGATGACTACTTGGCCTCAACTGGCGGAAAGCAACCAAGTGGTAGCATACTGGAGCTATGGGCTAATGCGTTTAGTTTCGGCGAGGTTCCAGCATTCGGCTCCACTTTGTATAAAAAAAAAGAGCGAATGCGGAAAATTTATAGGGGTTGGAAGGTGTTGAAAACCCATACTGGGCTTGGTTATGATCCGGAAAAGGATACAGTTGTTTGCTCGGATGAAACGTGGCATAGCTTCATCAAAGTAATCAAACTTATAATTGCAGTCTATAATATTGTGCTTGCCTATCAACGCACGGGTACTTTCAAATGTTAATCGTTCTGTCTTTTCAGGATAACAAGGAGTGTACCCATCTCCGTTATGAGGGATTTCTCAATAAGGAATTGTATTTTAACATTTTTGGAAAAAAACCATGCAGCATGTGCCTCGGGGTTCGGATCCATTACGATGGGAGGTGGAAGGTCGCCATCGTTCGAGTTTGATTTCTCCATGGACCAGTCCAGAACAGATCCGTCTTAGAGGAGGAAATTAAGCCGAGCATTGGTGCGCGAAGGCAGGCTCACGCGCAAGGTGTGAATGAGGAATGTGGTCCATCGCGGTCACGGGAGTACTGGAAAGCGGAAGCAACGAGACGCGACGGATGAGATGACTTTCTCGGCCATGCAGGAAAATAGTGAATCATTTCTGTGGTCACTCACAATCGCGACCAGTAGTGACCAAAACAGCCAAAAAGATCACATTTTGACTGCATGAATATCATGAAGGAGATGGGTATTCCACAATATCAGAGAACGATAATGTGGCACTACTTCGATGCCCATCCGAGGCTTCACGATCATTCTGTCTCCTTGATGACGACGACTGAAGGGGCATTATTGCCTCAGTTGTGGCCTCCCAGATGCCATCGCCAAGTTGATTTTTATGCTATAGATGCTTTTTTTTTTCATGTTTTCGTTTTATTACAACAAAACATTGACAGTTAATGTTTTTTTTATTTGTGTATTGGTGCCGTATTTACGTCTTTTATGTATAGAAATTTGGCCACTTTCGCAGCGTGATTAATTTTCAATATGCTCAATCTATTATTCAACTTCGCTTATTTCCATTTAATAAATTGCTAACTGTAAAACATCTTGTAATCCATTTTATTTATTTATTTAAACAATAATAAATGAAGGCCGAGAACATTGTTGAACAATTCCAGGTTTAAATGTGCACCATTGCGACTAATTTAAATGTAAATTTGCAAATTTGATCTACAACAGGTAACATAGTGCATTTTTCAACGACGACAAAATACTGAAATGAACAGGTACATTTCCGCACCAGAACATGAAGAGGACGCCCAAGCCGCAGCTAGCGAACAACGCAGCGATGATGATATGCTTGCACTGGCAGTGTTAGCAGTGGCAAATAGTCGGCGTCACAGTGAAGAGTTCCACAACCAATGCATAATTCAGTCCTAACTGGCAGCATGCGCGTGGAGGAGTTATTAAATGGCCATGAAGACGTAATTCAAGGAATGATCAGTATGAAATCATCGACCTTCAGAGTACTAAGTAACCTATTAGGTAGCCAGGAATTGTTAAAGCCGACATATAACATGAATGTTAACGAGCAGTTATTTATTTTCCTGGCCATTTGTGCGCAAGACGCAACGAACCGACACGTTTCGTATTTATTCTAGCATTCTAAGGAAACAAAATCACGTTGGTTCTTTAAAGTGTTGAAGGTTATTTGTGCGCTGAAGGACGAATTCATCCGACCACCTGACTACATGGTGGTGCAAAATTTGATAAATGAGCACGCGGGCAAATATCGGTCATGGTTTGATGTACGTTATCGTTGTTCTGAATATCGTTTGTTATCGATTAATAATTTCATCTTATTCGTAATAATAGTCCGCACATTGAATAATTTAATGGATCGTGCATGGTTGTATTGGTGCTATTGATGGGACACACGTCCCCTGTGTCCTAAGGGGCTAGAATGCTGATGGTTGGATTAATCGAAAAGGGTTTCACTCGCAGAATATTTTGACGGCATGTGATTTTGACATGAAATTCACATACATGTTGGCCGGATATGAGGGATCATGCCATGATGCTAGAATGTTGGATGATGCAATAGCATTCCATGGTTTCCTAGTACCACCACCTGGTAAGCGTAATTTTAGAGTATTGCATTATTTACATATACGGACTCTAGTTTAAATTATTGGATTCGTCTCATATTGTGATGTTTATTTTGCAGGAAAATTTTATTTAGCAGATTCCGGATACGCCAATAAGGATGGTTTCCTGAGCCATTTAGACGGGAGACGTATCATTTACCGGAATATCGAAGACGTCGTGCCGGGCTAGGTAATCACAGTGAGGTATTTAACTACATGCATTCTTCGCTGCGGAATTGCATTGAACAAACCTTTGGTGTCTGGAAGGCAAGGTTTAAAATACTTAAAGGCATCAACAGCTATCCGATGGAGAAACAAGTCATGATTCCGGTGGCGTGTGCGGTTGTACATAATTTTCATAAGGATGGTGCAGATTGGGGATCCAGTACTAGAAGAATATGTAGCTGATTGCGTGCCTGTACGTGGGAACGACGATGTTAACGCGGATTACGTGTTGGACGACGGGCTAGAAGATAATAGGCCCAGCACATCAACGACCCAACATGGATCGAGTACAGGAGCAATGAATCAGATGCGAGAGAGAATTGCGGATGCTATGTGGGAACGATACCAATCATATCCATGGTATAGAACCACATGAACGTAACAAACTCTTCTATTATTGCGCTAGAGTCGGAAATTTGTGCGTAACTTTATTTTGATGATTTTGACATTACAAACAATGTACATGCTGTTGGGGTATAATATTACAATAAAATAGTAATGCGACATCTGTTGCATTCTCAAATTTTCAAGTTGATTTAATTTTATTATTTTGGCATAATGTCATTTTATCCCAATTTTATTTACTAAAACATACGATAGAATGTTTATAAAAATGCAAAAAATTGATTCCCCTCATTTTTTTTAACAGCCAAACAAGGCCATTGTTTTTTTAAATTTCAACTCAACTTAAACTTTTCCACCAAACACTCAACTTAACTTAAACTTTTCAACTCAAACTTTTTACCAAACACCTCAAATTTAAACTCAATTTATCTTAACTCAAACTAAACTTAAAAATTTTAACTCAAACTTGTGCACTAAACATGTTAGAATTAATAATCATCAAAGCAAAGCATTGGATCAAGAGAAGCCGAGTAGTAATATCTATATATATATATATATATATATATATAGAGAGAGAGAGAGAGAGAGAGAGAGACGAAAACACCAACATGTCCGGTTCCTTCCTTGTATTGAAAAAAGATGTGCTCGATCAAACTTGGTTGAAAAAGAAAGTAGGGTTTAACACAATCGTTGTTCAGATTTTGTCGAGCTTGTCGGGCTTGACAACAGGGTTCGCTTTCGTTAGAGCATCCTGAGCGGCAGTGCGGTAATCGTAGGGGCAACCGTGTTTATCAGAGTAGCGATGAACTGCACAGAAGAGATTCCCGCACCTACAATTGAACCCCGTGAGGCCAACTCGCTTCCTGCATGCGTTGCACCTGTTCGGACCGTCTTTCACCTTCTCTTCGCCCGTTATGCTCGAAGATGAAGCACCAGGGGATACCTGTGTTGGAATAATAAGCACAGAATCTAGTAACTCGAGTTTTTTCTCTACTAATTCAACTCTTGCACGCTCTTTCCCATCTATGCCACCGGGACCGCCGCTCCCAATACTCCCGATCGACGAGGCAGCGATCTTAGCCTGTTCTTGTTTTAGCACCAAGTCCTTGTGGCACTTGGAGCACAAGTTCATGGTCGCCGCACTTCCAAAGAATCCGCAGTTGTTGGCGCAAAGTTTGGGAGCTCCATGACTATGAGGCACTTGGTACCCTGTCTCTTTGTGCTCCATCTCTCCAAATCTTCCTGCACAAGTCTACAAATTATTTATTAGATAAAATGGGCAAAACCCATTTACAATTTACGGAACGGCTAGCAAATTTGAAGCTTTTACGTAAATGCAAAACTAAATCGAACCTATATAAGATAAGAACATAGATTTTTCACTTACTAATTGAGTGTGATGTACGACTCACAGATTTAAGAAAGCGACAAAGAAGAAGAGCAGAAAAGATCCAAGAGTGAAATAGAAGAATAATTTAGAATAGATAGGAAGTTTGTTTGTTCAATAGTAATCATCTAAGGTCTGAAGTGAAAAAGCACAAATACTTGGTCTCTTTATAGATGCATGAAAGCCAGACAAGAGTCAAACCTCAAATTATAATCAAGCTCGAACTTGGATAAAATAATCATTTACAATCCTAATACATTAGCAAGAAATAAGTTATTAATTAGCTCTAAATCCTGTATTTAAGCCCTAACAATAACATAAGTGCTTAATTTAAGATAATTACGATCTCCATCAGAGAGACTTTGAAACCCAGCCATAGCTTCTTGGTTTGGAAACTATATCCAATTACAATTATTCCTAATGATTAAATCAATTGTTTAAATTCCTTCCAATTAATCCTCTTCTTTCCTGGTCAAACCATTTTCCCTATCCCATTACAAATCGATAAAGATGCCCTTTTAGAGCACAAGTAGATATGGACACTAATATTAAGTTCCTTATCACAAACATTCACACATAAATCCAATTTCTATATTTATACATATTTTTTAATTCAGACCTAACTCAGTTTTATCCTCATATTCAATTATTCACGACACATGCAAACAACTTATAATTATATCCAAAAACACACATTTAAAAAAAAAAAAAAAAAAAAAAACCCAAACGACTGCAACAGAAGCTTAAGAAAACGGTTGCTTGTTGTAATAGACAATATTAATTTAAAAAGAGAGAGAGAGAACATGGTCATTTCAAGCTAGTAACCTATCTCTCTCACTCTCTCTCTAGAGTTGTGTAATTGGTTTCCCTCTCCACTTCCTTCCCCTTTTTTATTCATCAAGACGAGGGGGAAAAAAAGGAGAGAGAGAGAGACAATTATAACAAAACAACAACAAATGAATTTATACAGATATATATGTATACATATGAATGTTTACTGTATATATATTGGTTGTAAATATACATAGGATATCACATAAGGGAGCTGAAGAAAAAAAATGAAAAAAAGGAAGAAAGGAAGAAGAGAGAGAGAGAGAGAGAGAGAGAGAGGAGAAGAACCTGGAAAGCGAAGAGAAAGATTGTCAGACTAGTCCTCCAGAGGCAGAAAGAGATAGAGAAAAGGCATAAAATCTCTGCGGATCTTATTTATATATAAATTATATATATATTTTTTGCTGAGATGATATATCTTAGAGGTGACAATATGGGTCGCGATACGACGACACGATTCAAAAATAATACGAATTTCATGGGTTCGGATTGGGAAAAATAGGGAGCGGGTCATGTTCAGGTTGGGAAAAATTGACACGAAAAAAATTCGTGTCGTGTTCGGGTTGGACCCGCTTTTTTCATGTCAATTTCGTGTCCACTTTTCGTGTCAATTTCGGGTCCCGTGTCAATTTTGTGTCAATTCTGGATCAAATTTTGTGTCAATTTCGTATTAATTTCGTGTTGCGGGTCAATTTCGGGTTAAATTCGTGTCGCGGGTCAAGTTCATGTCGTTTCATGTCAATCCATTGCGAGTTCGTATCGTGTTCGTGTCGCGGTTTCATGTCACGGGTCGTGTTCGGGTTGGGGAAAAAAAATTTGACACGACTCAAATACGATACGAACACGATATGAGACACGAATTGACACCCCTAATATATCTTATTCCTGATATATAAGCTAGCCAGCTGAAGATTAATGATGATGTGGAGGATTCTGATATGCTGCTTCTAAGCTTAGCTGAGCTTGTACACGTGCTTTCTTTCTATTGGTCTTGAGTCACAACTCAAAACTGTATTTTGCAGATCGGCCTGTTGTCTGGCTTTGCCTCTTTTCTATAATCTATAATTACATTAAAATAGTAAAGTGTTATAAAAATATTGTTCAAAATTTTAGTTAAATTATTTTATCTTTTTATGATAATGTCCTTCTTTTTCTTCTTCTTCTTTTTTTTTTAACTTTTTATTTATTTGTTACTTTTTTTTTTATTTGTTTGATAGAACTTTATTTTTGTTTCTAGTTAGTAAATAAAGAAAAGTAAAAACTGTTATTTTTTAATAAATGTTTGAGACCAAAACTCTTCTGAGGTTAAAATGATATTTAAAATACTTTAATAAGTACTAAAAATATTAAATGAAACTTATAATGTCTAATTTAAATTTATTATAAGTTCTAAAGTCTACTCATAAGAGCTTTTGCTAGAAGTCACATTTTTGGATTTGACATAAAGCACTTCTTGAAATTGAGAGTTCTTCTGACAGATTATTCAAATACTTATAAAAACTATTTTTGAACCTAAAAAGTTAAAAATAATTTTTAGAGAGCTTTGCTGAACATGTCTTAATTAAAACATGATAAAAAAAAATGGAACTAGTGTAAAAATATAGAAAAATGGACATACTATTATATAAAGAGACAAACTCTAAAACAAAAATTTAAAGGAAGTAACAACTTAAATTGATTTTAACTCGTTTGATTCTGTAATTGTATCCGACTAAAACAGCATCTATCAAAAGCATGGTCGGAACCATGGTAGAGGAATATATGGGTGGACTCCTACCGCAACATCAAAGGTTTAGGTTTGAAATTTCTTATTTTTCATATCAAAGATACCCGTACGTCTACTCATGTTGACATATATGCAATCGGCTTTACACCCCGTGTAGCCATCACCGTCACCGTCGTCGGAGACCTTGATTCAGAAAGAAGGGCCGCTACCTAAAGACAGCCCTTGTTATTATTATTATTATTTAAAGAATTGGAATTAAAGAAAGTTATTTTGTGCGCTTTTTTTTTTTTTTTAAGAAATGTAAGTTAGAAATTCTCAAAATACGTAAGGGCTTCAGTACCTTTTCTTTATCCCCATTTCTCACCCACATGTTAACCGATTAAATACAAATATTGAGTATCATTAAAAAGGAATATTGTTATTTTTAAAGAACTAGAAAATAGTTGTGTTTTTTTTTTTTTTGTGAATAAAAAAAGATCTGGGGGTGAATCCATTATTTTTAGGTTTTCAGCCCCACAAACATAAACTTCTTTCCCTTAGTATGGTAGGGAGACGTATTCTTTATATTATTTTCTCTCAGTTGATCATCCGAGATCTACTCTGCCATCACCAAACTAATGCTTCAACAGTCAGAATTGAAGTGAGGCATGAGGAAAGGTAACGGGAGTCGAACCCGAGTGGACGGAGATGCTAGCAAAGGCCCCCACCCTTACCAACCCATCTACCTCTATAGGTGTTGGAAAATAGTTGTATTGAATATAGGATATTATTATTATTATAAGATACTAAAAGGATGCAAAGTTTTACTATTTTTCCACAGTGTTATGATTTTCTTGCCCTTCATTATCAAATTTTTTTTTTCTTTGCTACAGTGTTATGCTGGTTTTATCCTTTTTTTTTTTTTTATCAATTAGCAATTTTGCCATTGTGCTTTAGTTACTTTTACAGCTTGCTATAAGGTTAGGACAACTTTGTTCTTCTGAAATTATTAATGGATGATTTTACCCTTTCTTTGTAGTTACTTTTTTCTGATAGCTGCAGTAATTGGACATTGTTACCTTTTTAATGTGCATTTTCGATTTTGTCTTTTGAATATGTGTTAAAGTGTAATATTTATAAGTATATAATCTAACTGAAATTTATTTGTTAATTTTTTTTTGTAAAAAAAATAAAATAATATAAAATAAAATATGTTTTTGATTTTGTTGTTTTTCTTTAATCTTTTTTTCCCTTATGAGTTTTTTTTTTTTTGAGATTTAAACTTTAAAGTTCAGTTTTTTATTCATCTTTTCTTTTTATTTTTGTTATCTTGTAATTTTTTAATGATTTTTATTTTCACATTTCCGATTCTCAATTTTTTTATTCTCTTTTTTCAATGTGCTTGGGTTTTTTTTTAGCTTTTTCATTTGTTGGGTTTTGTTTTTTAGATGTTATAGTTAATTTTTGTGTTTTGCATGTATATAATTTAATTGAAATTTATTTATTTTTTGTTGCTGTAAAAAATAGTGAATAAAAAATAATAATAGAATCTGTTTTTGGTTTTGTTGTTTTTCTTTTATCTTTTTTTCCCTTTAGAGTTTTTTTTTTCCTTTTGTTTTTCTTTTATTTTTGTTTTTAATTATCGTGATTATTTTATTTCTCTATCTCTATCTCTACATTACCGGAGAAAAGTTTTTTTATATTATTATTATTATTATTTTACATTTTTATGATTGGAGGAGATCCTGAAAGACAAAAAAGATGGAGTAAAATATAGGTATGTTATGCTTTCTTTTATTTTGTTTTTTATTTTATAAGTTATTTCTAGCTGGTTTTTTTTTCAAAATTTATATAATTTGTTTTTCACTTTTTGATTCATGTTAATTTGTTTTTTTAGCTTACGTTGATAATAATTTAGAATGAGAATGCAAAGAGAACTATTGAAGATTTTTTATTTATTTATTTATTGTTCATGTTTTTGAAAACTTATTATAATTATATTATTTATCATAACCAACTGTTATTATTAAATATTAATTAATTAATTAATTAATTTATTTTCTTCTCTTGTGCATTGCATGAATATATTAATTAATTAATTTATCTATTTATTTTCCTCTCTTGTGCATTGCACGAATATTAAGCGTCCGTTTGGGGGAGAAGTTTGAACTCAGTTTTCTTAGTTCAATCTAAACTTACGTCGTTTGGGGGAAAGGTTCGGTTCAAACTTGAAGTTGAACCGTTGCACAGTAAATCTGAATGGTTTTACTGTGCACCCCGTCCATCACAACCCACTGTCATCGCCCATGTGCCCTGTCGCCCCACCTGACTCTCCCTCCTCGCCTTGTCGGTGATTCGCTGGTTCTGGGTTGCTTGTCGTTCCCATCGTCCATGTGCAGCTTCGGTCCTGCTTCCCTTTTCTCTGCCGAGCCCCTGTGTTCTGGAAGGGAATCGAATATATTCGATTCCGTTTGGGTTACAGATTGCAGGTGTCCGATTAGACAGATGTAAGCCCTGCGTTAGCCATTTCTAGGTGTCCATCTCTTCGCATTCGCGGATTCGTGGATCGTACTTAGTCGAGGCTGAGATTTCGAAGCTTGAACTCAGTTTTCCCCAAATCCCTAATTTTGGTTCTAGGGTGTCTCCCTTTTGGGCTTCTACTCGTCTCCGGCCTGGAAAGTGGGTGTCCGGCCGCTTGGGTTCATTGGGCTCGTTTGTTTTCCACCGCCGGTGGCAGATGCGGCGCCGACTGGGGTCCGCAAAGCAAGCTCGAAGATAGTGCGTCATCAGCCACTATTACCGGGTTCGGAAAGAATCTGCTCGAGCCACTGCTTCGTGCCCTGATCCGCCAGCCTCCACCGTGTACTCCTCATCCGGGTCCAACTCGGTGACCGCAGTATGCTTTCTTAAACTCTATCCAAAATTATTCATTGTCAAGCTTCCCATGGTGTTGTTGAATTCGGGGTTCGGTGTGGAATTCGTTTGCTCTTTAGTTTGCCTTATGAATGTTTTGAGATGCCAATGGCAGTTCAAGTTTTGCCCTGTCTTGAACCAAAAATTTGTTGTGCAGGTTTGGATTGCATTTGGTCAATTTGAAATGTTGTTTTGGGTGTTTTTGAAATGCCTTGCTCATGTGATTGCTGTAAATTGGCATTTTGTGCAAGTAAGCTAGTGTTTTGCATCAAAAAAATGAATTTAAGCCCTGTCTTGAACCATATTGGTGTTTGTGCAGGTTTGGTAAAGTTGAAATGTTGTTTTGGGTGTTTTTGATATGCCGTGATCATGTGATTGCTGTAAATTGGCATTTTGTGCTAGTTAGCTAGTGTTTTGCATCAAAAAAATGAATTTAAGCCCTGTCTTGAACCATATTGGTGTTTGTGCAGGTTTGGTAAAGTTGAAATGTTGTTTTGGGTGTTTTTGATATGCCGTGATCATGTGATTGCTGTAAATTGGCATTTTGTGCTAGTTAGCTAGTGTTTTGCATCAAAAAAATGAATTTAAGCCATGTCTTGAACCATATTGGTGTTTGTGCAGGTTTGGTAAAGTTGAAATATTGTTTTGGGTGTTTTTGATATGCCGTGATCATCTCATTTGGTCAATTTGAAATTTTGTAGAAATAGACTCCAACCAAGGACACGAACACGATTTTTTTTTTTTGTCTTAGGTGTGCAACTGCTTCCGATTATGCTTTCAATCTGCAACCACCTATTATTTTGGACAAGTCCATGACCTTGAGCAACAAAATATCAACGATGATGAACTTTAGCAAATTTTAAAGTTAAGATTTGAAGAAGAAAATCTAGCTGGCATGTCTTCAGAATCATACTCAAGGCTAGGAATTCATTTCTTTTGTTTACAAGTTAGCCGTTTTTTCCTCTTAGTTCATTAGTAAAAATAGCACTTCTAAAATTTGCTCTATTTGAAATGTTGTTGAGGGTGTGTTTGAACTGCCATGATCATGTCATTGCTGTTTTTTGGCATTTTGTGAAAGTTAGCTGGTGTTTTGCATAAAAAAATGACATTTTTGCCATGTCTTGAACCAATAATTTAAATGTGCAGGTTTGGATTGCATTTGGTCAATTTGAAATGTTGTTTACGGTGTTTTTGCACTGCCATGATAATCTCATTGCTGTTTTTTGGTGTTTTGTGCAAGTTAGCTAGTGTTTTGCACTAAAATAAGGCATTTGGCAATGACGATAAACTAAATTGAGCGGGGTTTGTAAATTCATATGACTGGTGGATCATTAACCTGATATCATTTAGGTAGTTACCAGTGTTTTAATGCTATGGTAGTTGCCATGGTATCGGGTTAGTGACATGCCTCGTATGCAATATGTCGATCAACTATATCTGAGCCAACTTTACATTCCACTAGTTGACTTCAACTTTTTTTATTCCTTAAGGATATGCCTCGCAAAGCGTCCGGTGATGTTTATGTTTGGGATCAGGCGAAGGAAAAATTATTCCTCGAAAAACTTGATGAGTACTTGGCCTCAACTGGAGGTAAGCAGCCAACGAGTAGCATTTTTGCGTTATGGGCCAATGAGTTTAATACTCGTTTCGGCGGGGTTCCAGCATTCGGATCAACCTTGTCAACCAAAAAGGAACGCATGAGGAGAATTTATAGGGGTTGGAAGGTGTTGTAAGTACAAACCGGTCTTGGTTATGATCGTAACACAGATACAGTTGTGTGCTCGGACGAAACATGGCACAGCTTTATCAAAGTATTCATTTTTTTGTCATCGCAATATGTCATTGCTGTTTTCGTTTACCAATACGGCCGGAAGTATAAAATGTTAATCGTTTGGCCATTTTTCAGGATAACAAGGAGTGTACCCATCTCCGCTACGAGGGGCTGCGCAATAAGGCATTGTATTTCAATGTATTCGAAAAAAACCATGCAGCAGGTGCCTCGGGATTCGGATCTGTTACAATGGGAGGAGGAAGTGCGTCACCGTACGATAATGATTTCTCCATGGACCAGTCTGCAACACATCCGGTCCTGGAGGAGGAAAATAATCCGACTACAGGTCCACAGATCCGGGGTACCACGAGAGTTGGGAACGCGGAATGCGGTCCATCACGGTCACGGGGAAGTGCTGGGAAGCGGAAGCAACGTGACGCGACGGATGAGATGACATTCTCGGCCATGCTGCATGTTGTTAACCATTTTCGCGGCCGATCGCAGTCTGCGACTAGTAGTGATCAACACAGCCAGAAAGATCACATATTGGACTGCATGAATATCATGAAGGAGATGGGTGTTCCACAATATCAGAGAACGATAATGTGGCACTACTTCGATTCGCATGAGCGGCTCCAGAGACCTTTCTGTCTGCTTGATGACGACGACCGACGGGGCATTATTGACTCTGTTGTGGCCTCCCAGCTGCCACCGCCTAGTTGACTTGTAACATAGCGATTAGTTTTTTTAATTGTTTTAGTTTTTTTCCGCCAGACATTGACAGTTAATATTTCATTTGTTTTTATTTATTTATATCGTTAGAACGTTTGTATTCGTAAACTTTTATGGTCTTGGTTCGAATTGTGTGTTAATGCCCAACCTCGTGCTTAATTTCCAATATCCTATGTCAGCAACAATTTTCGGCTTGTTGTATTTGTTTAAACTACTAACGATAAAACATATTTCCTATTTTATGTAAACGCTTGCGACTAATTTAAATGCATATTTCCTATTGTAATCGACAACAGGTTGTATAGTGGAGTTCCCAACGACGACAGAAAACCGAAATGAACAGGTTCGGTTCTGCACATGAACACGAGGATGCCGCCCAACCAGCAGCTAGTGAACAACGAAACGACGATGACATGCTTGCACTAGCAGTGGTGGCAGTTGCAAATAGTCGCCGACATAGGCGACGAGTTCCAAGACCAATGCATAATTCAATCCTTACTGGCAGCATGCGTGGGAGGAGATCTTAAATGGGCACGATGACGTCATTCAAGGAATGATAAGTATGAAATCATCGACCTTCAGAGTACTAAGTAACCTACTAGGTAGCCGGGAAATGTTGAAGCCGACGTACAACATGAATGTTAACGAGCAGTTATTTATTTTTCTGGCTATTTGTTCGCAAGGAGCAACAAACCGTCACGTATCGTATTTATTCCAGCATTCTAAAGAAACAACATCACGTTGGTTCTTTCAAGTGTTGAAGGTTATTTGTGCTTTGAAGGACGAATTCATCAGAGCCCCTGACTACATGGTGGTCCAAAATTTGATAAATGATCACGCGGACAAATATCGGCCATGGTTTGATGTATGGTATCCTTAATTCATGTGATAGTTTTTTATGGCATAACAATTTCATCACTCTCGTAATAATGGTCCGCAAAGTGACTAAGCTAGCTTATTGTGCAGGGTTGTATTGGTGCTATTGATGGGACACACGTCCCAAGTGTTCCGAAGCGCGAGAATGCTGATGGTTGGATTAATCGAAAAGGGTTTCACTCGCAGAATATTTTGGCGGCATGTTCCTTCGACATGAAATTCACATACATGTTGGCGGGATATGAGGGATCATGTCATGATGCCAGAATGTTGGACGATGCAATAGCATTCCATGGTTTCCCCGTCCCCCCGCCTGGTAAGCGTCAACTCGGTAAAATAATGTATTATTTACATTTACGATTTTAGGGTTAAATGTAATGGTTATCGGCTCATATTGTGATGTTTATGTTGCAGGGAAATTTTACTTAGCAGATTCCGGCTACGCCAATAAGGATGGTTTCCTAAGCCCATTTAGGCGGGAGACGTATCACTTACCGGAATATCGACGACGTCGTGACGGGCTAGGCAATCGCAGAGAGGTGTTTAACTACACACATTCATCGCTTCGGAATTGCATTGAACGAACATTTGGTGTCTGGAAGGCAAGGTTTAAAAGACTTAAAGGCATCAACAACTATCCGATGGAGAAACAAGTCATGATTCCGGTGGCGTGTGCGGTTATACATAATTTCATAAGGATGGTGCAGGTTGGGGATCCAATACTAGAAGAGTATGGAGCTGATTGTGTGCCTGTACGTGGGAACGATGACGTTAACGCGGATTACGTATTGGACGACGGGGTAGAAGATAATATGCCCAGCACAGCAACGACCCAACATGGATCGAGTACAGGAGCGATGAATCAGTTGAGAGAAAGAATTGCGGATGCTATGTGGGAACGATACCAATCATATCCATGGTATAGAACCACGTGAACGTAACCAACTCTTCTATCTTCGCTACTAGAGTCATAATTTTGTGCGTAACAAGAATAATATTGATGATTTTGACATTACAAACAATGTACTTGTTGTTGGGGTATAAAATTACAAACAAATAGTAATGGCAAATATTTCGCATTCTCAAATTTTAAAGTTTAACCTTATTATTTTGGCATACAGTCAGCTTGTACTTTTGTTATTTACTAAAACATATGATATCAGCCTAAAGAAATCCAAAAAATTGATTCCCATCACTTTTCTTAACAGCCAAACAAGGCCCTTGTTTTTTTAAATTTCCACTCAACTTAAACTTTTCCACCAAACACTCAACTCAACTTAAACTTTTCAACTCAAACTTTTTACCAAACACCTACCATTTAAACTCAACTTATCTCAACTCAAACTGAACTTAAAAATCTTAACTCTAACTGGTGCACCAAACAGGCCCTAAACTAGTTTTACTCTTAAATAACTTAGGATTTTTTTTTTGAGGAAATAACATAGGATATTTAGTACCTTTGTATTTAGAAAGGGTTATTTTCAATTAAAAATAAAAAACAAAAGGGAAAGAAAGGGTTATTTTTACAAATGGTCTCTGTATTTATTCTTAGTATAAAGTTAGTACTTAATTTTTAGATTTATATGTCACACTATCTTAAATGTTTATATTGTTACAAAAACGACTTCTACATTGGTAGTTAGTCAAAAAATGAACTGAAATTAAATACTTTCAGTTTACGTGAGCTTTAATTAAGGTTAAAATTATAATTGTTGAGGTTAGATTTCGTACTTCATTTCTTACCATCCACGTGTCAACTCAGATCGTTTGATGATCAGCCTAGATATGACCCATGGATCAACCCGTTAGCAAGCTCTATATCGTTTTCAAAGTAACTCATCGACAAGTCACGAACAAGTTTCTAGAGAGCACACCGCATTCAACAAATGCCCAAGATTATTCGGCAACTACTCACCACCGCTCGCCAGTCATTCCCCAAGTTCTTTTGTATCTAACTTCCCCTTCTTCTTCTCTATTCTATTCTTGCTCAAGAGCTCTCATGTATTCATCATATCATACTTAGTGAAGGCTCAAAAACTTCAAAGACAACTTAGCCCACAAGATTACAAGTGAATATCTATAAAAAAAAATCCGTGTCTCTTTATTTGTATTCCTCACTTTACTTTTTTTGTTCATGCGCAACATGTTAGATCAATTATAAGTGACGGATCACGCTAACAATTGAAGCTAAATCGGTCACTGGCCCTCCATACAAATTCGGTTGTAGATTTCACCCTTTAGAATAAGTTTTTTTTGTAGGAAAACTGCATCACCAAAACAACTCCATGACTTAAAGTTTGCAATATATTTTTGATTAAAATATAGTTTATTCTTAAAATATCTTTGATTCCAGTATAACTTAATTTCAAAATATATTTTATTATGATTTTTCTTATAAATAAAGCTTATATGATCAGAATGTTTTTAACTTCTATATAGTTTTCAGATAATATTGATAGGGGGACCATTAACATAGTAATAACGATGTATAAAATCAAAAATCATAAGTCAACATAAGACATGTTATATAATGCATGGGTTGCTTATGAAATTAATCATTTTAGAGTGAAATGACTTTTTTTTTAATTAAAGAATATAGTTAGTTTTTTTTTAATGAAAAACATAATATTTTCTCAAAAATGTATAGAATTATTTAGTAAATTAACATCTTCTATATTTCCATGAAATACCATAACTATATTATTGGATTTTTTTTTTTTGAGAATCTTGTTGGCTTATATTAAGGAAAATTCGTTTTTTCAGTCTCAAAATTATATTGTTTATTTATTTATTTAATTAGGACAAAAAATAATATTTTGTTTTTCCTAATATATTCCCACAAACATACAAATACCCTTCGCAACTCCCCCACTCACCACTGCCCCAATCGCCGGGCTTTTTTCCCATTAGTTTCTCCCTAAACCTCTCCGCCACCGCCATAACCGCCATAGCCGCCATAGCCACGGCCACGGCCACCGCCATACTCCAACTTTGAAGGAGTTACGTTGAATTCTCCGATATATCTCCTCTCTCAGGGTTTCCCGAGATCGAAAGAATCTACCAATTAGGGTTTCCTGGAGATGGGAAGCATCGATGGCGTGGACGATCGGACCTTTCGGGTTAATGATTTCACGGGAGATGGAGCCGAGAAGCTTCGCGACCGTGTCAAGGACAAGCTCAAGGAGTTCATGGGCGATTACACTGACGACACTCTCGTGGTACGGATTGCCGACTCTGCTCTCATATATACACATATACATATATATACACATATACATATATATATATATATAGATATATATGTTGTCGCCGTTGTTCTGTTTCCTTGTTGTTCTGTCTGTTTCTCGAGAAAATAACTACTGTCCGAATTGGAAAAAGAAAAATTCTCCATTAGAAGTTTGAAAAAACTTGTTTGGCATAGGGTGTGTTATCTTTTTAGTTTTTTTCGGTTTAAATCTCTCTCCTTGGATGGTTGAATATCACACCTTTTGTGACACAAATGAGCACGCATGCTTTTGTTATGTGTATGTATGTGAAGCATTGTAATGAATCTACTATAATCTATGTCCCGGTGGAATTGTAGCTTCTGTTTCGTTCCCTTTCACCAAACATAGCCTAAAAGTTTTATCAAGTCGTTTTTTTTTTTTGGGTGCATTAAATATGTTTTCTCATTGTATCCTTGTATAGCCAATATTGGTTGGTTGTTATGCTAAATGTTTTTGTTAGCTTATATTTGTTATGTGAAGCATTTGTAATCTTCTGGTTTGATTGAATAATGATGGGCATTTATCAGTCTCTCTTTTTTTTGTGCAATCATGATGATAGAAACACTTTGTTACAGAACATTAGATTTGGGATTTTAACCGATACCTTGTTGATTTTCTTTGGCAGGAATACGTAATCGTCTTGCTAAAGAACGGGAGGCGCAAAGAAGAGGCAAGGAACGAGTTGAATGTATTTTTGGGGGATGACAGTGATTCTTTTGTGTCTTGGTAATTTCTCTTTCTTCCCTTTTGTTATTTAGGGGTAAATAGGTTTTAGTTTTATGAAACTCTCTTCTCCGATCATTTGTCCTAGATAATGTTATAACTTCTCTTTTACCTTTCCTTTATTTTTTCTGTCAAACAGGTTGTGGGATCATCTGGCTTCAAATTTTAATTTATATGTACAGCCTGAGGAGGCTTGTTCTGTTGAGGTGACTAAAACAAAGCCCTCGTTAGCTGACGGATCTGGAAGGAATGATTCTCATCATTTGGAATCTGAGTCTGATAAAGGCAAGTCTAAAAAAGAACCTAAAATTCGTCACAATAAAGAATGGAAAGGGCTAATTAGAGATGCTGCTGATCCCCCTCCACTTAGAAGTTCTGAACTTGATGACATTCATGTACTGGAAAAACTCGTAAACCTCATCGTGAAGGCAGGCGTACAAGGAGATCTCCTTCTCCTCAACCTGCACTTGAGAAAAAGAGGACTCGAACTGATGAACAGCAGAACACAAAGGTATTAATACTATTTTTCTCTCGATTGTATCCTTTTGTTGTCCCTTTTTTCCTTTCCTATTGTAGTTTGGTTGATTACAGTATTGTTAATACGGGAATGATAGGGGTCAGGTGTAGGGAGAGAGAAACAGTGACAACCTACCACCCTCTTGAATTTAAGGTCTTCATTTTCTTTCATAAAATTAAAACTGATGTGAGTTTCTTAAGCTCCTTTGCTTAGCTAACTTCTTCTCTCCTGTTCTATACTTTGTAATGTTGAGTTATATATGCTTAGCCGGTGCATTCTTGTGAGATTAAGATCTACTACTAATCCCAGTCACCACATAAGGTTGCAGATCTGAATCACCTGACTTAAAAATTTGCAGTTCTTGCATTGTTACTCAACTTTCTGATTCATTTATGAACTTTCTTACAGAGGGAAGCAGCTCCGGCCAAAATTGATGCCCCTCGCCGACTGCTTCAATTTGCTGTTCGGGATGCAGTTGCAATGTCTAGACCAACTACCACAGCAACAGAGCCCTCATTAAAGCGTCTCCGTTCTGTTGTTTCTACATCCACTAGTGACTCTTCATCGATTGATCGTCCTCGACGACTTCAGTCTATTGCCAGAGTGCCAAATCCCATGGCAACAGTGATTAAAGCCGTCACTGAAGCTGCTGAAGATGTAACTAGAGTTAAATCATCTGGAAGTGTCTTTGATCGACTTGGTCGGGCGATGGGTGGTATCGGGTTCCAAGTCCAAACTTCATCATTTAGAAGCCATTATTGAGGATGGCTTATATGGAGATGATGATCAACTTCACAAGCAAA
>CM046366.1:746173-785872 GCA_025413025.1 Ficus hispida
AGCCCTGACTACATGGTGGTCCAAAATTTGATAAATGATCACGCGGACAAATATCGGCATGGTTTGATGTATGGTATCCTTAATTCATGTGATAGTTTTTTATGGCATAACAATTTCATCACTCTCGTAATAATGGTCCGCAAAGTGACTAAGCTAGCTTATTGTGCAGGGTTGTATTGGTGCTATTGATGGGACACACGTCCCAAGTGTTCCGAAGCGCGAGAATGCTGATGGTTGGATTAATCGAAAAGGGTTTCACTCGCAGAATATTTTGGCGGCATGTTCCTTCGACATGAAATTCACATACATGTTGGCGGGATATGAGGGATCATGTCATGATGCCAGAATGTTGGACGATGCAATAGCATTCCATGGTTTCCCCGTCCCCCGCCTGGTAAGCGTCAACTCGGTAAAATAATGTATTATTTACATTTACGATTTAGGGTTAAATGTAATGGTTATCGGCTCATATTGTGATGTTTATGTTGCAGGGAAATTTTACTTAGCAGATTCCGGCTACGCCAATAAGGATGGTTTCCTAAGCCCATTTAGGCGGGAGACGTATCACTTACCGGAATATCGACGACGTCGTGACGGGCTAGGCAATCGCAGAGAGGTGTTTAACTACACACATTCATCGCTTCGGAATTGCATTGAACGAACATTTGGTGTCTGGAAGGCAAGGTTTAAAAGACTTAAAGGCATCAACAACTATCCGATGGAGAAACAAGTCATGATTCCGGTGGCGTGTGCGGTTATACATAATTTCATAAGGATGGTGCAGGTTGGGGATCCAATACTAGAAGAGTATGGAGCTGATTGTGTGCCTGTACGTGGGAACGATGACGTTAACGCGGATTACGTATTGGACGACGGGGTAGAAGATAATATGCCCAGCACAGCAACGACCCAACATGGATCGAGTACAGGAGCGATGAATCAGTTGAGAGAAAGAATTGCGGATGCTATGTGGGAACGATACCAATCATATCCATGGTATAGAACCACGTGAACGTAACCAACTCTTCTATCTTCGCTACTAGAGTCATAATTTTGTGCGTAACAAGAATAATATTGATGATTTTGACATTACAAACAATGTACTTGTGTTGGGTATAAATTACAAACAAATAGTAATGGCAAATATTTCGCATTCTCAAATTTTAAAGTTTAACCTTATTATTTTGGCATACAGTCAGCTTGTACTTTTGTTATTTACTAAAACATATGATATCAGCCTAAAGAAATCCAAAAAATTGATTCCCATCACTTTCTTAACAGCCAAACAAGGCCCTTGTTTTTTTAAATTTCCACTCAACTTAAACTTTTCCACCAAACACTCAACTCAACTTAAACTTTTCAACTCAAACTTTTTACCAAACACCTACCATTTAAACTCAACTTATCTCAACTCAAACTGAACTTAAAAATCTTAACTCTAACTGGTGCACCAAACAGGCCCTAAACTAGTTTTACTCTTAAATAACTTAGGATTTTTTTTTTTGAGGAAATAACATAGGATATTTAGTACCTTTGTATTTAGAAAGGGTTATTTTCAATTAAAACTAAAAAACAAAAGGGAAAGAAAGGGTTATTTTTACAAATGGTCTCTGTATTTATTCTTAGTATAAAGTTAGTACTTAATTTTTAGATTTATATGTCACACTATCTTAAATGTTTATATTGTTACAAAAACGACTTCTACATTGGTAGTTAGTCAAAAAATGAACTGAAATTAAATACTTTCAGTTTACGTGAGCTTTAATTAAGGTTAAAATTATAATTGTTGAGGTTAGATTTCGTACTTCATTTCTTACCATCCACGTGTCAACTCAGATCGTTTGATGATCAGCCTAGATATGACCCATGGATCAACCCGTTAGCAAGCTCTATATCGTTTTCAAAGTAACTCATCACAAGTCACGAACAAGTTTCTAGAGAGCACACCGCATTCAACAAATGCCCAAGATTATTCGGCAACTACTCACCACCGCTCGCCGGTCATTCCCCAAGTTCTTTTGTATCTAACTTCCCCTTCTTCTTCTCTATTCTATTCTTGCTCAAGAGCTCTCATGTATTCATCATATCATACTTAGTGAAGGCTCAAAAACTTCAAAGACAACTTAGCCCACAGATTACAAGTGAATATCTATAAAAAAAAATCCGTGTCTCTTTATTTGTATTCCTCACTTTACTTTTTTTGTTCATGCGCAACATGTTAGATCAATTATAAGTGACGGATCACGCTAACAATTGAAGCTAAATCGGTCACTGGCCCTCCATACAAATTCGGTTGTAGATTTCACCCTTTAGAATAATTTTTTTTTGTAGGAAAACTGCATTACCAAAACAACTCCATGACTTAAAGTTTGCAATATATTTTTGATTAAAATATAGTTTATTCTAAAATATCTTTGATTCCAGTATAACTTAATTTCAAAATATATTTTATTATGATTTTTCTTATAAATAAAGCTTATATGATCAGAATGTTTTTAACTTCTATATAGTTTTCAGATAATATTGATAGGGGGGACCATTAACATAGTAATAACGATGTATAAAATCAAAAATCATAAGTCAACATAAGACATGTTATATAATGCATGGGTTGCTTATGAAATTAATCATTTTAGAGTGAAATGACTTTTTTTTTAATTAAAGAATATAGTTAGTTTTTTTTTAATGAAAAACATAATATTTTCTCAAAAATGTATAGAATTATTTAGTAAATTAACATCTTCTATATTTCCATGAAATACCATAACTATATTATTGGATTTTTTTTTTTTGAGAATCTTGTTGGCTTATATTAAGGAAAATTCGTTTTTTCAGTCTCAAAATTATATTGTTTATTTATTTATTTAATTAGGACAAAAAATAATATTTTGTTTTTCCTAATATATTCCCACAAACATACAAATACCCTTCGCAACTCCCCCACTCACCACTGCCCCCAATCGCCGGGCTTTTTTCCCATTAGTTTCTCCCTAAACCTCTCCGCCACCGCCATAACCGCCATAGCCGCCATAGCCACGGCCACGGCCACCGCCATACTCCAACTTTGAAGGAGTTACGTTGAATTCTCGGATATATCTCCTCTCTCAGGGTTTCCCGAGATCGAAAGAATCTACCAATTAGGGTTTCCTGGAGATGGGAAGCATCGATGGCGTGGACGATCGGACCTTTCGGGTTAATGATTTCACGGGAGATGGAGCCGAGAAGCTTCGCGACCGTGTCAAGGACAAGCTCAAGGAGTTCATGGGCGATTACACTGACGACACTCTCGTGGTACGGATTGCCGACTCTGCTCTCATATATACACATATACATATATATACACATATACATATATATATATATATATAGATATATATGTTGTCGCCGTTGTTCTGTTTCCTTGTTGTTCTGTCTGTTTCTCGAGAAAATAACTACTGTCCGAATTGGAAAAAGAAAAATTCTCCATTAGAAGTTTGAAAAAACTTGTTTGGCATAGGGTGTGTTATCTTTTTTAGTTTTTTTCGGTTTAAATCTCTCTCCTTGGATGGTTGAATATCACACCTTTTGTGACACAAATGAGCACGCATGCTTTTGTTATGTGTATGTATGTGAAGCATTGTAATGAATCTACTATAATCTATGTCCCGGTGGAATTGTAGCTTCTGTTTCGTTCCCTTTCACCAAACATAGCCTAAAAGTTTTATCAAGTCGTTTTTTTTTTTTTGGTGCATTAAATATGTTTTCTCATTGTATCCTTGTATAGCCAAATATTGGTTGGTTGTTATGCTAAATGTTTTTGTTAGCTGTATATTTGTTATGTGAAGCATTTGTAATCTTCTGGTTTGATTGAATAATGATGGGCATTTGTCAGTCTCTCTTTTTTTTGTGCAATCATGATGATAGAAACACTTTGTTACAGAACATTAGATTTGGGATTTTAACCGATACCTTATTGATTTTCTTTGGCAGGAATACGTAATCGTCTTGCTAAAGAACGGGAGGCGCAAAGAAGAGGCAAGGAACGAGTTGAATGTATTTTTGGGGGATGACAGTGATTCTTTTGTGTCTTGGTAATTTCTCTTTCTTCCCTTTTGTTATTTAGGGGTAAATAGGTTTTAGTTTTATGAAACTCTCTTCTCCGATCATTTGTCCTAGATAATGTTATAACTTCTCTTTTACCTTTCCTTTATTTTTTCTGTCAAACAGGTTGTGGGATCATCTGGCTTCAAATTTTAATTTATATGTACAGCCTGAGGAGGCTTGTTCTGTTGAGGTGACTAAAACAAAGCCCTCGTTAGCTGACGGATCTGGAAGGAATGATTCTCATCATTTGGAATCTGAGTCTGATAAAAGCAAGTCTAAAAAAGAACCTAAAATTCGTCACAATAAAGAATGGAAAGGGCTAATTAGAGATGCTGCTGATCCCCCTCCACTTAGAAGTTCTGAACTTGATGACATTCATGTACTGGAAAAAACTCGTAAACCTCATCGTGAAGGCAGGCGTACAAGGAGATCTCCTTCTCCTCAACCTGCACTTGAGAAAAAGAGGACTCGAACTGATGAACAGCAGAACACAAAGGTATTAATACTATTTTTCTCTCGATTGTATCCTTTTGTTGTCCCTTTTTTCCTTTCCTATTGTAGTTTGCTTGATTACAGTATTGTTAATACGGGAATGATAGGGGTCAGGTGTAGGGAGAGAGAAACAGTGACAACCTACCACCCTCTTGAATTTAAGGTCTTCATTTTCTTTCATAAAATTAAAACTGATGTGAGTTTCTTAAGCTCTTTGCTTAGCTAACTTCTTCTCTCCTGTTCTATACTTTGTAATGTTGAGTTATATATGCTTAGCCGGTGCATTCTTGTGAGATTAAGAGCTACTACTAATCCCAGTCACCACATAAGGTTGCAGATCTGAATCACCTGACTTAAAAATTTGCAGTTCTTGCATTGTTACTCAACTTTCTGATTCATTTATGAACTTTCTTACAGAGGGAAGCAGCTCCGGCCAAAATTGATGCCCCTCGCCGACTGCTTCAATTTGCTGTTCGGGATGCAGTTGCAATGTCTAGACCAACTACCACAGCAACAGAGCCCTCATTAAAGCGTCTCCGTTCTGTTGTTTCTACATCCACTAGTGACTCTTCATCGATTGATCGTCCTCGACGACTTCAGTCTATTGCCAGAGTGCCAAATCCCATGGCAACAGTGATTAAAGCCGTCACTGAAGCTGCTGAAGATGTAACTAGAGTTAAATCATCTGGAAGTGTCTTTGATCGACTTGGTCGGGCGATGGGTGTATCGGGGTTCCAAGTCCAAACTTCATCATTTGGAGAAGCCATTATTGAGGATGGCTTATATGGAGATGATGATCAACTTCACAAGCAAAAGCGATCTATGTATCTGCAAAGAAGTGACCATAGTGGGCAGTATGTGGGCAACATGACCATGCTGGAAAATGATACTGGGTTGGCTTCTGATTCTACATCTGAAAACGAGGGATATGATGATGTGAATGTTCTGGGTCGTAGTGTTAGGGATGTTTCTCAAACTGGGACTTCTGGTGAAAACAATGGTGAAAATGCGATGATGGTGGAGTACAGCGTAGCCAAGAATGTCGATAATGTGACACGTTTCATGCGAAATAAAGATCAGGGCCAACAACCTGCTGTGGCTTCAAATACCTCACAAAAGATTGTAAACATTTCTGTGAATGTCAATACTTGGAAGCCACCCCATTATCAGGATCCAAGAGAGGTTTCGGAGGTTGATGGCTGGAAATCTGTGCACGGGACTGAAGGAGTTGTTTCAAAATCTGAGAGCCAAATAATCAAAGATCACAATCATCATGTCACAGTTAATGGAAATGTAAGACAGATGCATATACGACATGTTTAGTTATTTTTGTTTTCTTAATGCCTTTTCCTGTTGTTTTGACTTGGTTTCCGGTACTGAACATGTGGCATTTGTGATTAACAGACAAAACCTGCAGTAGATTCTCAGAAAGAGTCTCAGAAGACAGTCTCGCCTACCTCTGGTAAGTTTTGAAATTGATATAGAAACGGTCGAAACATTTGTTTAATTCCCCATAGTCTTTGCTTTTTAGGAGGGGAAAAAAACAGTAATATGGATATTTTCTTTCATTATTAACTCCCTTGGAAGTATCTCAAGAACTTTACCTTGAATAAATTCCTTGGTGAATTATACCTTTTTAGTTTCTTTTGGTACTTGTTTGGTTTCAATTTATAAATATAAATCTCATCTGCTAATTTGGAACCTTTTTTCTTTAAATTGCAGGTTATGTGGCTGGTCGTCCCTTAGAGGATGCAGATTCTCGGACTCTTTTTGTTAGCAATGTAAGGACTCGTTCTTCTATGTATGTGTGTGTTGCAATGTGTCTCCGTTCTTGAAAAATTAACTTGCAGTTATTATTATTATTTTTTCAACCTTCAGGTCCATTTTGCTGCTACAAAAGATAGTCTTTCTCGACACTTTAACAGGTTCGGTGATGTACTAAAGGTTCTCATAGTTACTGATGCAGCGACAGGGCAACCAACAGGGTAAGTTGTTTCAAATCTGACCCTAGTTTCATATTATATGCGTGCAGTACATATTCCTTTTACTAAGCCATATTACTTGAGCAGGTCGGCTTATGTGGAATTCATGCGAAAGGAAGCAGCAGATAATGCATTATCTCTGGATGGAACCTCCTTTATGTCTCGACTTCTCAAGGTAATGATTTCAATAGAGTGAATACTTTGGTATGTGTATTATTTGGAGGGATTCTGATTTATTTTGTGATTTAGCATGTCCATTTTTCAAGCGATGTCCTGAGATGATTATGCTATTGTGGCAATTAGTTTGATTGTTCAAGACTTGGCTAGTGTCGTAGTGTTTGGAGTCTGCAATCTTTTTACTTATTCTTCCAGCTTCTCTGAAGACAAGTACTCTTGCTTTTGCAGGTTGTAAGGAGAAGTGCTGCCCAGCAAGAAGCAGCTCCGGCTATGACGTGGTCACGTCGTGGCGTTCCATTTCCCACTGCCAGGTTCTCCAGAGCTCCCTTTCCAAGAGGCATGCCTGGTTCATTTAGGCCTCGCCCTATTATGAAACCTGGCGCTGCCAGGAGTTTCCAGTGGAAGAGAGACACTCAGCCCTCTCCAGGTGAAAGCGGTGCCCCGCCAGCTGGCAATGTGGTTCCGTCTCCTACTGTTCGTGGTCTTACCTATGTTCGAATGGAACCTAAATCAGAAGCCAATCCGGGTACCACTTAGTTCAATGGCCTTTTCACAAGATCTCCAGAATTACAGTTACCCCAAACTGAACTGAAAAGGGAGGGCTCATATCCCAGGGATTCTATATGATCGGAGTATGTTTTTGGTACATGGCGGGGAGAACGTTTTCTAATGCCTTGGCAGCAGCTATGGTAAGTCTCAGAAAATGGTGGGGGGGAAGGTTTTCCTTTTTTGACGATTGGTCCGGGATTTCATATTCTTTTTTCTTTCTGGGAGGATTTTTTTGTTTCTTTCTTCGGGGAAATGGGTGGAATTTTGTGAATTTGGGAGAGTATGGGATTACTAGTTTAATTAAACCCTTCTGCTAGGCTTTCCTGTCTCGAGTTATATATAATGTCTAAATTTTTTGTTTTTACAATTTAGAAATTGTGAATAGCAACTTTGACGGATAGTTGGTTTATTTATGGACAATCTTTGATTATTTTGTTATGTAATTTCAGTTTCCATTAAGAAAGAAAGGAAAAAAAAGAAAAAGAAGAAGAAGAAGAGAGGAAATAGAAGAAAAAAGATACTTATCCTTCCCTTTATATATTTGGTAACGGTTCTTTGCTTAATGCTTAGATATATGCCTTTGTCAACTATTTTCCGATTGTTGAGGATGCGTTTCAGTATAGTCAATCATCACAAAGCGCAGCCCTCTTTTTGCTTGGAATGTTAAAACTACTATTTTATAGACATTCATAGGTAATTACTTGGAGCCCTTCCCTTTGGTCTTATGATGTCTGATATTTGCTGCCAATAATGAATTAGTCGCCATAATCTCTCATGGTTTGTGTTACTGCCCCAAATTGACTAGGAAACTCTTTTAGGTAAATTATGAAGCGTGTGGATGCAATATTTGTCTAGGAACAAGGAAGTTGTACGTAACGTATGAAACTTTGATTTCGGATCAGGATGAATGCCAGCGGCATTGTCTAACACATGCAAGTCGAACAGAATGTGGTGTTTTCAGGGGCAAAAGGGGTTACATGGGAAAGCTTTCACGAAAGATGTCAATTAAATCTCCTCACTGATGATAATAAATACCAGTTAATCACTTGCAAGTTTTTCTCATTTTGATCTTAGAATGAAGAATCTAACCCATCACATTAAAAATTCATTTTTGCCATCGAGCTCGTAGCTATAAATGTTGTCCTGTTACACCAAGAATTTGGAGAGTTATGCAATGCATTAGGATACAATCCTGCATTCCCTCAAAAAAAAAAAAACAAAAAAACAAAAAATAAAAAATAAAAAATCTTAAGCGATAAATTCTTGTTAAGATCTACCAAAAAATTTTAAATTCAAACAAATTTTTAACAGAATTCAACGTTTACATTCCAACAACAGAAATTTTCTCCAATAGTATCTTTTGACATGGAAGGAAAAAGTTGCACACTCCTCGACTACAAGCTCAAAATGAAAATAATAATACTAACGGAGCAGGAAAACAAATGAAAAAGAAAAACCAATCCATAATATTTATCAGCTTTTATTCATTCTAATATGATTTTGACATAATCTAGAGTGCAACATTATGGAGTACTGCTAATTAAAAAAAAAAAAAAAAGAAATACCCCACCATTGAATTATCCAAAAACACAATCTTCATGTACTGTAGACAAAAGCCAAAACGACATGAAAACACCAAAAAAAAAAAAAAAAAAAAAAAAAAGACTCCGATCACCTCGAGAGGAAAGTGAATAAGACACCAAACGACAACCCAGCAAGGCACAAGAAAGAAACCCCCTGAACCCTGACAGACAAGAGTTTGATATTCTTAGCAACCTGTAGAGTGAGAGTGAGAATCTGAAGCCTGCCTTGCTCCTCCATCTTCTTGAAGAAGTACATGGGCTTCAGCGACTGCCTCAGCATGAACGCCAGAGCGAACGGAAACCCAAACGCCACCACGCTCTGCACCGAAGCCTCTGGAACCTTCGTCAGAACATCCGACCCGGCGGCTGCGTACTGGATCCAAGCTCCCAGCCCGAGGTGGGCCAGGCCCAACAGAGCCACGGCCCTGCTCAGCCCGTACACGCTCTCCATCATCTCCTCTAGAACCTGCCGGGTCTCGTTCGCCAGCGCCGACAGGTCTCGCTCCACGGTGGGGCCCTCGATCTCTTGGTGCTTGAACTCCGGTTCTTCACTCGGGTATGCATTTTTTGTCTTCTCGGTTTCCTTCTCTGGTGATTCTGATGATGAAAAGAAGCTGGGTTTTGGAAGAAATGTTGATGGGTGTCTGATTTCGTGAAAGGAAAGAACTTTTGTAGGGTTTTGTGGTTGTCCATTGAATTTGGGTGTGAGGGTTGTGAAATGGTTTTGTTGGGAGAAAGTGGAGAGAGGAAAGTAATTTGGGTTTTCGGAGATGGAGTGGGTGGAGGATTTGAGAAGATTGCTGATGAATCTGCGTGAGATCTTGGCTGCCATTTTCTGGCTTGAATCACAAACAGTTCTAGAGAGAGAGAATGTGACTGATCAAGTTTAGATTTTGACGAGTCCGGTTTTTAGATGTCATGGCGGCTCAGGCTCGGGCTGGGCTCCGGAGAAACGACAATGAATATGTATCCTTTATGTTTCGGGAGAAACGACATCTAAAAGACTGTCGTTAGAAAAAACTGTGGGGGGGCCTAAAGCAATATTATAAAAGAAGGGGGCACATTATAGAAACGACAGGTCGTAAACTGTGCATGGGAATTGGGATCGAGTGATGTACACGAAAAGGAATTGTCGTTTTTTTTAGGCATGTTTTAGAAACGACAGGTCGTAAACTGTGCATGTGAATTGGGAGTGAGGGATGTACACGAAAATAAATTGTCGTTTTGTCCAAAAAAAAAAATAAAAAAAAAAATTGAAAACGATATAACAGAGTGCGAGAAAAGGACACGCGACCTTTTCATGGTCTCATAAACGCAATCTGGGGGAAAACGACGAATTGCATTATTTGGCAACAATTGTGATGTAGGAGTATGTCGTTTTTTTGTTTTAGACCTTTATTTTATTTGTTTGTCATCCTTAAATGCCACTTGTCATCTTTAGAAAGCAACTATTTAGTCGGTGCCATTTTATGGAGCTTAATAGCTCTTTAGTTGGTGTTGTTCTGGGGCTTAAAAGCTTTGTGGTTGTAGGAGGAAGGTCATATTTTTGGGAATTTGCTTTGTATTGAATAGAAATTGCAGAGAGTGTTCTCTCTTTGTTCCTCCCTTTGGATGCTATCTACGTGGATTTGGAGCCCCAGCTCCGTTAGGCCGGCAAAATTTATCTTCTATAGACTTCCTACGTCCAACAAAACGACATGCAGTTTATATACATGTCTTTTCCTGTAAAGAGAAAACTATATGTCGGTTTTGTTGACTCAAGATAAAACGACTTCTATGAACTAATCTGCCGTTTTCATTTCAGAAACAAAAACATTTATATGTTATCTTATATTTATTGACCAGAATATTTTCACTGTCTTGATAGTTTTCGTACGCATAAGTATTTTCATTGTTATGAGTAGATCAAATAAAAATAATACTCTCTATTTATAAGAGTTTCAAAAATATTTTATTTAAGTCTCCACATGAGAGTTTCAAATATAATTTATCATTAGTCTCTCATATGAGAGTCAAAAATAATTTATTTTAGTCAAAAGAAGAGCAATTAATTGAAGGTGTGAAAAAAAATAGCACTCCCTCCTTTTTCACTTTCTAATCATCTCACTACTTCAAGGATGAGTGACGAAGGAGTAGGGATGACAATTATCCCGTCAACCCGTTAACTTAAAGAGACAGGGAAACTTGATCTAAATGGGTTCGGGTTATAAACGAGTTAAAAATTTAACCGGTCAAGGGTTACAGGACGGGGATAGGTTTAGGAGTCCCTGACCCTATTCCCCGTTTACCCGCCCGTTTACTTATATATTACTTTTACACTATAAATATTATACAAGATGTTTATAATATATATTATTTTAAGTATTAAATTTTAACATTCTGATATGTGGAAAATTGAATACTATAATTCTATTTTATTATAACTTAAAGTCTCATGTTTGTGCATTTTTTATTTTTTACTTTCATATTAAAGATTAGATAATAGGGCTAATGAGATATTTTGTAAGTACCTTGAACCTGTGATGGGGAAAGTCCTGTCCCTGCCAATTTAAATGGGTTATAGGGCGAGTATAGAGGGTGTTTTTATTCGCGGGGTTGGTCAACGAGAAGACCATCCTACCCTGAACCCGTCCCATTGCCATCCTTAAGAAGGAGAGGCAATCAAATAGCTTTTATTTTAAGATAAGTCTTAAACTTGTATTTACTTTTCCTAATTAGATTTTTATATGTATATATTAATTAAATTTTATTTTCTAGGTATCAAGGTAGTCGCTCTATCTTTTCCATAATTCATATGGATTATGTTGTCTTATTTTGTTGCGTTTAATGGCTCATGATTTAGCTTAACGTGTTCTTTAATGGAAATAGACACGGTGGCTGAAATTATTTTTCTGCCATTGATTATATCTCTTAAATAATTTCATTACTCTCAAAAAAAAAAAAAAAAAAAAAAAAGAGAGAGGAAAAAAAGATGTTTATGTTTTATTTGACATAAGCACGAAACGATGTGTGGCTCCAACTGCCAAGAGGACTGAACGACGTACAGTTCTTTGAAGCGGTGAACGATATGCCATTTTTCATGGTCTGATAAACGACACGTAGATGAAACGACAAATAGCTTTTTCATTGAGGAGAGCAACATTTAATATCAACGACATGTGGTTTCCTAAATTGAATTTGCTTTTTTTTGGGTGAATAAATTGAATTTGCATGTAGTAACAACTCATGTGTTTTTGGTAAATGTTATGAACAACTCAGGTGCTGTTTAGTTAATCATTATATCATGTTTATTATTCATAATCCGCAGTCTCATCTTCCGATGATCTTTGTTGATTCATCCATCCTTGCCTTATTTTTATTATGACGAGTCTATTGACACTTCTTAATTTTTTTTTTTATTAATTTTCTAAAATCATCAACAAATTAATTTTAAAATTAAAAAATTACTTATTTCACCTATTAATTTTCTCAAAAATCCTTATATATTAAAACCTCTTCATAGTTTTTTTTAATAAGTATTGTTTTATTTTTATTTTTCAGTTTTCTTCTTACAACATTTCTTTTTTCTTTTTAGCTATCCAATAAAAATTATTCATTAGTTTATGCATTCAAAAAAAAAAAAAAAAAATCTATGAACTCATTATTTGGTAAGCTTCTTCTTAAGATTATTAAAACTTGAGGATAATATACTGATGAAGCTGAGTATTACACAAGCATAGTTGAAAATGTTACAAATTTGGTTAATACTTTTATTAGATAATTAGAAAAAACTCACAGTTTAAAGTGAATTCTTAATAATTTATCTCAATTATTTATAAAATGAATAACTAATCAAATCAATATATATTTGATTATATATCCATATCATGCATACATATTTTCTATTTCCTTGTTATTTATTAGAAATAAAAAAATTAATTATTATATGGAACTACAATAGCTGTTGAAAAATAGGAATATTAACAAACAAAATAAAAGAATCTTCTCTTAAAAAATATTCTCCTTGAAATAAAAAAAAAACAAAATATAACATTTTTTTAAATAAGAAAAAAATGTATAGGGATTTAGATTTTAATGGAAGGAGAAAAAAAAATTTATAAGAGTTTTTTTTTTTGAAAAATAAAGGGACGGAACATGTAATTTTTTAATTTTAAAATTAATATGATAAGTGGTTTTAAAAAGTGGGTGAAACAAATAAAATGGGGGTGTTAATAGACCTATTATTTTTATTATTGTTATTGTATTTTTTTTGCCTTTATTTAGGAAACTTCATTAGTTATTAATGCATGATTAAATTAGCACCATATAATCCTTAGTTATTTCTAACTAGTTATAATTAAAAGAGGATGGAAGGCTCTTTCAAGAGGGGGAAAAAAAAGAAGCAGGTGCGAACATAGTCATGTGATGACTATTTTGAGTGAAAAAATTTAAAAATTTTAATATATGTTCAGAAAAAAATCCATATGAATTTTGTTTCGTTTCTCTTGAAATAATTTGTAATTTTTTTTAAACCATCTCATTTGGACTTGAAATAATAAAGTTATTGATTTTAAAATTTAAGTTTACCGTAGATATTTAGATATATGAATAGTAAAAAGTAGTTTTGGATCGAAGAAAAAGTCAACAAAAAAAAATGAAAATCATATACCAGATGTGGTTCCAAACGGGCTTACAAAGTTGGTTGAAGACTTGAAGTTTTAATATTTCTCAAAAAAAAAAAAAAAAAAAAAAGACTTGACAAAGTCTTTGTTAAATAGAAATAGTTTCTTGTTATTGATATTCTCAAAGTAGGTTGAAGACTTTAAAGTTTTAATATTCTCACATATGTCAAGTTGCCAAGAATCGACAATTGAGTTTGGTATGTGAAAAAGATCAAAGGCAATTATTATATACGATGATTTTTAAATTATTAATTACACTACATTGGACATCAAATTAAGAAGAACTTATAATATTATTGGCAAGTTTGTTTCCTGGGATAAGGCTATGGAACTATTAAATTACTCGCTCATCTATCTATGTTTGCAAGGACATATAAAAAAATAAAAATTCATCTCATATATTATATTGGCCTTAAATTTGTCCACATGGCCACTACCTCACTGGATAATTATTTTTGGGTTTAGTCCTGGGATTGTTAATTAAAGCTTTACATTAAACCAAATGGTGGAACATTTTACAAAATAATAAAAATTGAACAAGATAAAAAGCAAAAAGATATGCGCAGAAGAAAGGAGAAAAAGGCCACCGAGCTTAGCGGAACGAAATTACACGCTTCCATAGGTATCTATCGCCTTTTATTATCATCATTATTTTTGGTAATTACCACCTTTTATTATTTATAGTAAAGAAGATGTTATCTTTTGACTAGTTAAAAGATCACTCCTTTTATATATATATATATATATATTATATATTATATATATATATATATATATGCAATACTAGTATCCAATATCATATAATATCCGATAATATAAATTTCAGTTATTATAAATATGAATTTTAATTATTAGTAATGTGAATTTATACAGAAAAAATATAGTTAAAATAAATGTAAATTTTCTTTATTTTACATTTTTTTTTCTGCATGAGTTCACATTACTAATAACTGAAGTTCACATTTACAATAATTGTTCACATTACCAGATACCATCCGACACCGAATAGGAGATCGACCCTATATATATGTTTTATGTTTTCATTATGATCAACTTAACATAAAATATTTAAGATAAATTGCTCATTTAGTCCCTAAACTCTTAATATTGTGTGTAACTTTAGTCCATATTTTTTTTTATAGTCGGAATGTCCCTAAACTTTTAAAATGTTGCTACAATAGTCATTTTTGTTAATTTCTGATAATTTGGTCAAAGAGTGACACTAAATTGGGATTCTGTAAAAAAAAAAAATAATGAAAAAGACTACTGTAACAATGTTTTTAATAGTTTATGATCATTTCAGCTACGAAATGGAATGCCCCTAAACTATTAAAATGTTGTTATAATAGTCATTGTTGTTAATTTTCAAATGAAATATGTTGATAATTTAGTCAAAAAGTAATGTCAACTAACAGATTCTGTCCAAAAACTAATGTAAAGAACTATTATAGCAATATTTTAAAGTTTAGGTGCATTTCAGTCATGAAAAAAAATTTATGGATTAAAATTACACAAAATTAAAAATTTAGGAGCCAACATAGCAATTTACCTAAATATTTATAAAGAAGAGGTATGTTATACTATGAATTGTTTGTCAACATTTGCATAGCCTTTTGGTTTTGTTTAAGGAGAAACGGTGGGCCATTATCAAATTAACTTAAACAAGTACTAATAATATGGGAAAAAGGGGTCTGGATGGCATTATTCGATTTAATTATACGACTAGAAGATTTGGACCTTATCAATTTTCCTTAAACAAATATTTCAGACAAAGGAAAAGAAATCCTGATATCAATGGCACCGTTGGTCCAAATTACTTAAAACAGTAAATCGAATTTTTTGGAATTCTTATTTTTCTTGGGTTTTTTTTTTTTAAAATTTATTTTGGGTTCAAGCTTTTGTTGAAGACAATTTATTTCTTATTATTGGACATATATATATATATATATATATATATAAAGACAAGCGTGTTCGGTGGGTGTATGTAATAAAAAGGATATTCATAATACAATTATAGTTCTTCTCTGTATATTGGAGGTCGAAAGTGCCATCACGCAAGGAAGGAAGTACACAAAGCAAATTAGATTGGTAAAGAGCAGGTTTTGTTGACAAAATTATGACCTACGACGACGATGAGCCTATTGTTGCAACCCCAAATGTCCCAGGTATTTATACATATGTTTTCCAGTGATATCACGATCTCTTTTCAATTTCTTGATTCATTTTTACTATAAATATGAATCATCCAATTTGATCTCTTATATATATATATAAATATATTTCATATGAGAAACCTCCAGTATTCGAAGGGGGAAAAACACAGGTGACAATCATCACCAAGCCGGAGGCATCACTTGAAGAAACAGAATTGAAGGTGTTGCTGGAGTTGTCCGGTTCAGGAGACAACTACAAAGACAGAGCCCCACTTGATCTGGTTACTGTCTTAGACGTCAGCGGGAGCATGATTATGGAAGACAGGATAGTAAACTTGAAAATAGCAATGCAATTCCTCATCCACAAACTTAGCCCGATTGACCGTTTGTCGGTCGTCGTATTCTCCGGGGATTCCAGGAGGTTGTTCCCATTGCGCCAGATAACTAACGAATCTCAACTACAGATTATTGAAACGATCAATGCTTTACGACCCCAAGGTGGCACGAACATGGCTGCAGGCCTTAAAACCGGCGTACAAGTACTCGAGGACCGTCGTCTTTATTACGGGCGTGTTGGTGCCATCATGCTTATGTCTGACGGTGAACAAACCGTCGGTGATGCATGCAAAGTTCAGGTTGAGAACGTCGCAGTACACACATTTGGTCTTGGCTCCGATGCCAGATCAGAGGTACGCATATATGCTGAAGCAACCCTTAAAATCTCATATAATATTGCAAAAGATGTACTAGTAACTGGTTGTATATACATATGTAATAGGTGCTACAAGTGATAGCAGAGACAAGCAAGGGAGGAACGTTCTCAGATGTTCGAAACCAGAATGACTTGACCAAAGCATTTTCCCAGTGTTTGGGTGGGCTTCTGACCGTGGTTGTTCAGGACCTGAACCTGACCCTCACACAGGTCGATGACGAATCAAAGTTTAAGAATGTGTCGGCCGGAAACTATCCAACAATAAGTAATACTAACAACGACTCTGTAACTATTTCGTTTGGCGAACTCTACAACAAGGAGGTACGCATGGTCATGGTGGACCTTCTTCTCCCTAAAGTTGATAGCAAGAGGAGCCCGGACGTTCTCCATGTCACCTACACTTATAGGTGGGTTTCGGTACAAAAATTTACTCCCATTTAAGCATTTATATCACTAATTATTCAAGGTATACACATAAACATTTTGGTCATTTTGACTTGACGACTAATCTGATATGTATATGTATAAATGGATATATAAATATAAATCCAATAAAATGCTGCCTGTGCAGTGCCGATAAGAGAAAACGACCATTTGAAGCCCCGCGCCTAACCGCTACCGTAACCAAGACAGCCACAGGCAAAGAGGTACCAAAGATGATTCTTGAGGAGAACCGCCACAAGACTTTGAATAGTGTAAAAGAAGCAAGAATATTGGCCGACTGCAAGGAGCTGGAGAGAGCAAAGGACAAGCTGGACGACGCCAAAAACTCGCTTGAGGGTGTTAAGGACGTTGATGATCCTAGACAGGTAATCAAGACACTTATGTGTGACCTGGAACAGCTCTCGGGCTTCATGAAATCACAAGATGAATACAACAAAAAGGGCGTCCTTATGCAATGTCTTTTGAGACATCCCATGAACGCCAGCGTTATGCTGCAAGAGGTGATGTAGATGCGGTGAGAGCTTTTGCAACTCCACGTATGGACGCATACCTTGAGCAAGCCAAGGAGTTTGAAAACGATCCGACCAAGCCATCGCCGTCGGTGGAGGACGATGTGAAACAAGAATTAATCACACAAGAAATCCTTGACGACCCCCGCATTCCCTACTATATTAAGTTAGCCTTTCAGGCTGGCAAATCCATTGCCCACGCAAGCAACACCAGCACCCGACGTACTTGAATATTGCAACTTACTAATTAGACATTTATGTTCAAGCTTATACATTTCTCTGTATGTATTTGTGATTGAATCAAACAGTCTGTTCTTCTCTTTTTCCTCAAATTTTCATATTACTATATTAGACATTTGTTTTTCCTCACTAAGGTTTAAAATCCAAACAATTATTCAATACACAACAATAACAAGAAATGAAATAGATATTGTAAAATAAAAAGAATAGTTATCAATAAATGGACAAGGAAAAAAAAAAAGAAGAAGTAAAAAAAAAAAAAAAAAAAGATACCACCTGAAATAACAAATTGTTGAAAAACTCAGTTTAAATTCTTTTATTAATTTATTTTTAAAATGCAACATAATTGCTCGAAGGCTTAGTGTTTTGGACATTACAAAAGTGTAAGGATGAAAATATTGATATCGACAAGGTTATCAAGGTTTGATTTACGAATAATGTCAAAGGAAATATCAATGTTGACGGATATCCCGGGAAAAAAATAAATAATCAAAGAAAAACTTATAATTTGTTGCTGAAACTTTATAAAATGTAAAAACAATCAAGGTTACTTACTATAAACTAATTGTATAATATAAACAATATAATTTTTTTTATTGAATATGAGAGTTCTATCACATAGTGTAATAGGAAATCACAATAATTATGCACTAATTATAATTTTGATATGGTATTACATATTCGTTAGACATTACAATAAAATACTATAATTTAATATATTATATAGAAGTAAATATCAAACATAAGAGAGTGCATACAAGTTTTGAATTTATTTAACATCAAAAAGAGCTTTCAGCAGGTTGGAAAATATTAGGCAGGTGCTGATTTTAATCTAAACAATACATTTACCAATATATGCTCCTAAATAGTTCTGAAGGTAATTGTTAACGTGCTATATGATTCTTGGTATCTTCCAACTATTAATCCATATATTGGATATTGTTAATTTATCCAACATGATGAGTAATCTGGATGGATATGCAATGACATCTCGATATTAATTTGTGATAGAAGATATATTAATATATCGAAGAAACGACATAGATTTTGTACTTCCGAACCAGACCACATTTGAGAATCATAAGAAGGATTATAACCGTCTGAACTTTGCTCGGTTCCTAAGCTCATGAAATATAAACTCAAAGCAATAGAATCCTCATCAGTTTGACTCATTTGAGTAACACCACGTCTTCTTATATGTTGTTTTTTAATTATCACATTATTCTCACCTACTACTCTACAACCATGATCTTCGACTGTTGAAGAATATTGTCATATTTTATTGACATTTAAAAAAAAAAATGAAATGTGTGTCAAAATTTTGGATATTTTATAGAAATATCCAAAAATATCCTTGATATTCACATATATTCACGGATATTGTAGATATTTGTAGATATTGTGAACATTTGACAGATATTCCGGGAAGAAATATCATTCCCCCCGTTATTCATGTTGAGATTTCAAAATATGGATAATATTGTGAAAATGTTGATTATGTCGTGGACATTTTGACAACCCACTTGTCAATTTATTTTATATTACTTTCGGAATGACGAGGAAAAATGACTTTTTGTATGAATAACTCTTATTTATGTATTTTATTTTTTAGTGAAAGAAAAAGAATAATTTTTTTTTTCGTAAATTTAAATCATATTTCTAGGCCTCAACGCGAATTATTGTTAATTGGACAAATGCTTGTTGGTTGAGTTATCTACTTATCTGATGAAAACATATAGAGCAGTGATTAAGGCCCTTCAATTAATTTGCTCTGATTGGCGGCCTTCATTGATTGGGGACCTTAGGCAGTTGCCTCATCTGCCTTGAGGTTGAGCCGCCCTGGTATACATCTACCATTGATTAAAATGTTCACACCATTCTCCATATTTTGAATTCTCGAAACTCTTGATATGGATAACGAGAGAAGAGATATTCATAATACAATGTTGATGAATATTCATAAATGTCTAAGATATTTATTTGGAATACGTCCATAGAGTGTCCAAAAATGGCGATAACTTTTCTTTTGAGAAACATACTTAAATGTCACAGAAATCCCACGATTTCGTTGTTGAAATGTGAAGTATCTTCTATGATTATTTCTTAATTTAGATGTGAATAGAAAACTAGATTAATTATAGGTTGTCAATTAGGTGTGATTGGTTTCCTTTTACTACTCTTCTCTACATATATTTATGAACCTAATATTGTACCATTTTATTTTGTGAAGGAGAAATTACCTTAAACAATTTTCACCAAAAATGATTTTATGTCATATTAGTCAAGATGAAGGAATTTGTGTCATGTTGATTAATGGATGAAAAAAAAGGTGTTACTTGGGTAAATTTTTCTCTGTTCGTCAAACTACGATTTAAAATATATCCAAATGGAAAATTTCAATAATAATAAAAAAAAAAGAGTTAAATTTATTGAGGATTTGTTTTTGGATTTTTGAACTAAAATGTCCTTAAACTATTGTAATGGCACATTTTAAATGTTAAGAGCCAAACACATTATAATTAGATGGTCCAATTAATATAATAGAATATTTCAAAGGTTGGAAAACAAACTTATATTTAACTACAACTCGAATTAGCCATTCCAAATAGTTGCATGAAACGGGGCATTAGTAGTCTCTTGCAAGCAAGGAATGATCTGTTCGAGATTCTATTCATCTGTCCTTCTTCTTCTTCTTCTTCTTCGTTTTTTTTTTAATAGTATTTCAAAGGTTAATTTGTGCTGTTTGTTCATTTGACGTTTGTGAAATTTGATATTTTTTGATATTGTGAAACTATATGAAGCTTGCTCCGTTTAAGACATATATGTCAATCGGTACATGGACTAGAAAAGGCTCTTTTTATCAATAATTACAACGAAATGTAACGAAACAGGAATTTCCAATAAGGCACGATAAAAAAGAAAATAGTTTCAAGTTAAGAAATGAAACAAAGGGAGTGAAATAAAATATCTCCTTCCAAATAAAGGATTAATTAACTCCTTCATCTTTCTATGCTCTCCCTTCCCTTGTTGTGCATTAAAATAATTTAGTGCAAGAAGTAGGCGACAAAGGACACGAGGGAGGCACCAACCAATGAGCTGAGGGCGGGGAGGCTAGCAGAGGCACCGCTGGTTGGGGTGGGTGCAGGGGCTGCCACGGCGTCCTGAGCCACCACGGCGCTGATTGAGGCGGCAGCAAAGATTACGGTGCAAGCGATCTTCTTCATTTCCATTTGGTATGATATGTTAGAATTTAGCGTGATCGGCAAAAAGAATAATTAGGGAGAGTAATTACCGGCCGATCAAGAAAACGCTTAATTAGCAATTATTCAATGGAATTTGCAGCCTGAAGAGGAATTGGGGGTTGGATTAAGGGGGGTACTTATAGTGGGGATGTCCTAGCTGTTTTTGGAATATGACAGTTCATGTTCCTTAATTTCTTTTCTAAAAAATTATTGGTTCTTGGCTGGCCCTTAGTTTGCGTTCTCTACTTTTTCCCTTGCATTGCAAAAGAGTCGCTGGCATTAACCCAACTTTTTTAAAAAATTATTTTTATTTATTTGTCAGCAAATTATGGAGGGATTCGGACATATGGAATCTCAAGATTGTGGAATAATGTGACTGCCATTATCATGTTACAACGCATAAAATAAAATAAAAGTGCAGTGTTTTATTTTTAGTGAGCAGATATTATTATATTATAGAGCACTTATTTATTTATCTTCTGAAAATGGGAAATATGTATTTTTTAATTTTTTTTATCATGAAAAATCAATACAAACACCAATTTACTCACACCCTAACAACCTCCAATTATAGAAAACACGGCAATTATAGTAATACAAACAAACAGTTCCACCGGTAAACTCAACTAAAAAGCTCAAAGAAAAATTATCAAGGGAAACAGAACGGTCAGAAAGATTTAACCTTATTAGGTAAAAAAAAAAAAAAAAAAAAAAAATTCCATGCTTGGATGATATTCTTAGCTGATATCTTGGATGACTAATAGTTCTCGAATGACAACAAATTAAAACTTTCGTTTGAGAAACATCTTACACTAAATATTCTTTTTGATAAGATGGACATCTTTGAGGCAGTGATGGCAGTGGCAATTAGTGCCATCAGGGAAATGTTCAGTTGTTTAAGGGATAAGAGATAAAAGATTTTTATCTTTTACCAAAAAAAAAAAAAAAAAAAAGAAAAAAAAGAAAAAGAAATATGATTTATATTTCCTTCAAGAATTGGACTAGAAGAGCATTTACAAAGAAGCTGACAAGTCATCAATTAAACAACAAAATAGGCCACTCTATAGCAAGCTTTTCCCCTTTTTTTTTTTTTTTTTTTTTTTTTTTTTTTATAATTATAAAATTATAAAATTATAAATCAGGTAATGTCAAGCTTCACAACAAACTAAATGCATCGCATCTATGTTGGCACGCTTATCAATCCTAACAAATATCCACAAGAACACAAGTCAAGGGCCTTAAAATAAACAAAATGCAACCGTAGCCGGAAAACTAATAACTGAAGTACAACTAGAAACCGGAGAAGCCGTAAGTTTGAGCAAATAACTCATACTTTTGAGGATCACCACTAACAAATATGTTTCATTAAAAATCTTACTAGACAAAACCCAGTTGGAAAAAAGGTTAATTTCACTTTTAGCACCTCTGAAAAAAATAATGGTAAAAACAGCAGTACTTTTTTTTCTATTCAATTTCAGCACTTAAAGTGGGACCCAATAGCATTTAATGTATATCAAATTACAGGTTTACCCTCATCTCCTACACACTAAAGAATTTCTCTCCCTCGCATGGCCCAAAAAAGTTTTTCAAACCACCATGTACAGTGGTTTAGAGAGAGAAAACTGAAATCTAGAGAGAGAAAGAGTCACCACCCAACGGAAACTTATTTCGTTTTTTCACTTTTCCGCCTAGCCCCCCACCCATTTTGAAACCCAAATCTTCATATAATAGAGAGAAATTTTCATCTACAGAGAGAAACTTCTATTTAGAGAGAGAAACTTTCATTTAGAGAGAGAAACTTCCATCGAAAGTTTTTTTTTCTTTTAATCTAACATTTTTGGCCATTTTTGAGTAAAGGTCATAACTATTATGACCACCCGGTCATGACCGTTATGACCTATGTTTAAAAATGACAAAAAATGTTATCTTAAAAAAAAAAAAAAAAGTTAACTTTCGATGATTTAAAAAAAAAAAAAAATTGGTCATAACCATTATGACCGGATGGTCATAATGGTTATGACCATTACTATTTAATAGGCCAAAAAAAAGTTATCTTAAAAAAAAAAAAAAACTTTCGATGATTTATAAAAAAAAAAAAAAACAACTGATCATAACGGTTATTACCGGGTGGTCATAATGGTTGTGACCGGGTTTTTTTTTTAGACTTAAATTAATTTTTTTTTGTCGATCTATTTTTATTATTTTTTAACGATGGTCATAACCATTATGACCACCCGGTCATAACCGTTATGACCAGGGTTTTTTTTTTTGTCGAACTTTTTTTATTATTTTTTAGGCATGGTCATAACTATTATGACCACCCGGTCATAACCGTTATGACCAGGTTTTTTTTTTTTTGTCGAACTTTTTTTATTATTTTTTAGGGATGGTCATAACCATTATGACCACCCGGTCATAACCGTTATGACCAGTTGTTTTTTTTTTGTCGAACTTTTTTTATTATTTTTTAGCGATGGTCATAACCATTATGACCACCCGGTCATAACTGTTATGACCAGATTTTTTTTTTGTTTTGTCGAACTTTTTTTATTATTTTTTAGCGATGGTCATAACCATTATGACCATCCGGTCATAACCGTTATGACCAGGTTTTTTTTTTGTTTTGTCGAACTTTTTTTTATTATTTTTTAGCGATGGTCATAACCATTATGACCACCCGGTCATAACCGTTATGACCAGGTTTTTTTCCCCACCACGTCAGCCGACATTTTTCTCGGTATGTATAATGGCATATATGCCCTCAGCCAACCCTAATCTGAAAAATTTCGTCCTAGCCCGCCATCTTCACTCAATTCCCTCCACATCCATGGCGACAGTATATAACCAACTGAACATATAAAATTTTAATTTTTCGTCTATATTTTCCTTGATTTTATCCCGCCCAATCCTCCCGAATCCTCCCTGGACCATTACCCATTGATCGAAACTAACTCCCATGATTAAAATTCTTTCCACATCTTGTTTCACTCTGTTAAACCGGCCGACTCTGCCAGATCTCCGTCAACTCCATTTCCTTGGACCAGATCTACGATATAAGCCATCCTACCGTGCTTGTATCTGTTCCTTCCTTTGAATTTTGTATTTAACCCTTTGATCCGAAATTGTTTGCAGTTTCACAGTAAATGGAGGACGTATGTGTTTTCATCAAGTATAATGGTCGATGGGACGGCACATTGAGTTATATCGGTGGAGAAATAAAGGGAATATTGGTGCCCGAGACGGCAACATACGTTGGTCTGATTGAGTTGGTCAGACGTGCAATTGGTATGAGTGTCCCGACCAATACTATAGTCATGAGATACGGTGTTGAGCCTAGTATGCCTCTTGTCAGGATACAGTGTGATGATGACGTTAAATTCTATATACAATTGAAGAAGAAGGATGTTCATGGCTTAGTAAATTTCCTATTACATCGACGTTTTGGATGATACTGCGGCTGACGTCAGGCCACCGGAGCTGGGTGAAAGCAACCACATAGACGGCCAATTCTCCAGAGAAGGTGTACAGAGTGATGACTCCATGCAACATGTGGATGAGAGAAATCTGACCATCCCTTCTCCTATTCCTCGTTGCCCTCAGCTTCCTCCTCATGTTGACGAATTTAATGTTGGGGGTGATGCTCGTAAATCAAACGAGAATAGTGTCGACGTCAGTATTGGAGCACATTCTATTGCCAATAACGGAACATCTCAATCCGATAATGTACCAAGTCCTGACAGGTTATCTGGTTCATTAGTTGTTGCTGATTATACACCTGTCACAATTCGCAGAAACTGTATTTTTCATAACAAAAAGTTGTTGCAATACCATCTTCATCACGATGCCATGAGTAAACACTATCAATTCCGGGTGAAGAGGTCGACCTCTACACTGTTACACGTTATATGTATAGATATCCAGAAATGTCCATGGCAATTGCGTGCGACGAGGATGCGAGGTAGTGAAATGTTTGTCGTGAAGCGTTTCGACGACGTCCATAGTTGCTCACTCGAAATTGTTCAAGGGCATCATCGCCAAGCCAAGAGTTGGATGATTGGGGAGTGTGTCAAGGCAAAATACTTGGATCCGACTAATACCTCATATAGACCTCGAGAAATCATGCGAGACATGCAGGCCGAATTTGGAGTCTCTTTCAATTATCTCCGAGCATGGCGAGGTAAGGAAGCAGCACTAACCAGTTGAGGGGCAATGATGCAGAGTCATACAATGGTAATTCACTTCCCTTTACTCTATCTTATAATACGTTCATCACGATATTATATGCCTTATAATACGCTTTAATAAGTGTTAAATACTTGATTACATTACAGTTCTTCCCGCGTGGGCTGCAATGGTTAAGAGTAAAAATCCTGGTTCCGACATTGACATCGAGACGGACTCATCAAACTGCTTACAATGTCTCTATATGTGCCTAGCTGCTTCGAAGCACGGTTGGCCTTATTGTCGACCAGTAATTGTGGTTGATGGATCCGCATTAAAGGCCAAATTTGGCGGGGTGCTTCTTGCAGCATGCGGTCACGACGCAAATGGCTGCATATTTCCACTTGCATTTGGTATCGTTCAGTCCGAAAGCAACGACTCATGGACCTGGTTCTTCGATAAGCTCAGGGATTCAATCGGCCCTAGAGATTCTCTTGTTATTGTGGCTGATAGGCATAAGGGAATCGAGTACGCAGCCAAACTCGTGTATCCGGACGCTGCCTTCGGGATATGCGTCCAACACTTGGCTGCAAACCTTAAGACGAAGTACAAGGATTTCAAAGGCCCTCTGAAGACCTATTTTGATGGTGCATCGAGGTCGTATCTTTTAAGTGAGCACCATCGTCATATGGAATCCATCCGTACTCGTAATCCCAACATGCACCGGTACCTCATGCAGGCCGATCCGAAAAAGTGGTCGCGAGCATATTTCAACGGCCGGAGGTATGCAATCATGACAACCAATATCGCGGAGTCGTTTAATAATGTTGATCGGAAAGCCAGGTTAATGCCAGTTGGATTCTTAGTGGAATGGTTGAGGGAACTACAACAAAGATGGTTTGTCAACAGGCGTGAGGAGGCTCTAAAATTGTCATCGAAACTTGCTCCAAAGGCTGAGAAGATGCTTCACACCAACTTCTCAATAGGCCTAAAAGTAACGGTACGTTTTCAAGCCACCATCCACCACGTATATGGTATTTGCGGATTTTCCCTTAATCCAATTTGTCTAAAATTGTTAAATTTCCCTTTCTTACAGCCGCGGCCAGCCGATCAGTTTGAGTACGCTGTCACCAACAATGCCAGCCAAATATGGATCGTTGATATGAGCCAAAAGACATGTACGTGTAGACGATTCCAGGTCGATTAAATTCCTTGCCCTAATGCCATGGCCGTGTGTAACCACCGACGGATAGATCCATACAATTATTGCTCGCCATACTACACGAAAGAGTATCTTTATGGTAGTTATTCGCCTGTAGTCCATCCTATTGGCAGCTCTGAAGGCTGGGATGTGCCTGAATCAATCAGCTCGCAAATCGTCAATCCTCCCAATACTAAGTGTGGTCCCGGGAGGCCACGAGTTCGAAGGATTTTGTCCCAAGGTGAGGATCATGAGACAATTCGTTGTGGTAGATGTAATGGCTATGGACACAACCGACAAACGTGTACCAATTCAGTACCATTAAGGACCCGGCCAACAAAGCCAACTCCATCGTTGTGCTAGGGGGCAAATCTGTGTAATATGACTTTTACTATGGTCACAATGGTTGTGACCACCAGGTCACAACCATAGTGACCGAACTCCGTGGTTATCGGTTTAAAAAAAAAGAATAGGGAAAATTTTCCTGTAAATAAATTGTTAATCATTTTATTGTATTCATATTTGTACAGTGCGACATTAACTTTTGGGGAAGGGCCTCAAAATGGTGGTCAAATTCGTTGTGACCGGCTGGTCAATATGTATGCGACTATTGTGAGCCGCTATTTAAAGCTTATTTGACCATGGTCATAATGGTTGTGACCGCCCGGTCATAACCGTTATGACCGAATTCCGTGGTTATTATCGGTTTGAAAAGCAATATAAAAAGATGAACATAAATTAATTATACCCTGGTCAGGGGTAACTTTACACGCAAACCGAGACATTAAATGCTAGCAGTGAAATCACATCATTACCTTTTGGGAACGTATCTGTTTAGGCGGTCACCATCGTTGTGATACCATGGTCATAATGATTATGACTAGGGTGAGATGCCGTGTAACAGGATGTTTTACCCTGGTCACAATGGTTGTGACCGCCCGGTCACAACCATTATGACCGAATACTTTTGTGTATATATCCAGCAAACAAAAATTATCCAAAAAAAACTAAAGTAAAATAATTTTGTAAAGCTTCGAATAGTTTTATTATATTCTTATTAGGGGTAAATTTACACGCAAACCGATGGGGTAAATGCCTGCAGGAAAATGACGTCAGTAACTTTTGGGGAAGCGTATCGAAGAAGGCGGTGAACTCCGTTGTGACACGTCAGTAACTATTTATCGCATTTACCCTGGTCAATATGGTTGTGACCGCCCGGTCACAACCATTATGACCGATATTTTAGGAATACCAAGAGTCTTTTGTACGACACTGAGTGACTAAATACCATATTTGCCCTCATCTCCTTCACGCGTAAAAGTGACTCTCCCTATGACATGTTAGTTTTAAAATTTTTAAAAAAGATTTTACAGTTTTTAGAGAGGGAAAACTCTGTGTAGAGAGAGAAAGTGGTAATCGTATCGTTTTCTACCAGGCGTCTCCTGCATAACCGTCGTAAACCACATCTTATAGCCGTATACACGCCGCGGATATATCAATAGCATGGTGACTATTACAGATTTTGAGAGAAATAAGGGAGAAATGGCTGTACAGGAATCGAGTATCACTCCATCGAAGATATCGAGAGAGGAAGAGGTAAAATCTATGATCTCTGTTTGTTTAAGTCAAGATGCAGTTTGCGGTACGTCCATAATCTAAATATCTAATCTGACTATTTTTCTTTTTTTTTTTTTTGTATTATCCAATCACACAGAGTCAATATGTTCGACTGGTACCAGACAGTGAGATAACCCGGGCCAAAATAAATACTTTCATAAACATTAACGAGACATGGAAGAAACTGAGCCAGTGGTTATCTCCACGACAGTTGGAGTCCGTCAAAGACCAGCCATGCATTCAGCCTTTCCTGCATCTAGAGTCTCTAGGTTGGGCTGGCCAGGTATTCCATAACATTGTGATGCGCCTTACAAACCACACATCAATGGGGGACGCACTGTGGTTCGAGATTGGAAAAGACATGGCCAGATTCTCCATAATGGAGTTCTGCCTAATTACCGGACTAAAATGTACAGGGTCAACGCATCTACCGGTCGTCGAAAGCAGGATAATGGCAAGATATTTTTCGACTATTAAGGGCGTATCGAGGGAAAATTTGGAGCTGCAACTGTCCAATGCTAAGTTTGACAACGACGAAGATGCCGTAAAGCTTAGCCTGCTGTACATTATATTCTCGATCCCTTTGTCAAACGCTATCCCGGTGAAAATAGATCCCAAATTTTTCGGGTTGGCAGACAATTTGGATGCCTTCAACGATTTTCCTTGGGGCAGGCTATCATGGGAGGCAACCCGTGCTGCAATCTGTGCTACAGTGGAGAATAGGATTTCTTCGAAGAGACGTCAAAAAAAACCTGTTAACACAGTTCACTACAGCATTCCTGGTTTCCCACATGCCATACTCGTATGGGCATACGAGACACTTCCAACGATGGCGAAGAAGTTCACAACCAACTACTTCCAAGCCGTTCCGCGAATGGCGTCATGGACCACTGCAGAGATTGTGAAATTCGATGACGTTCAATGGGCGTTCATGGAGGTTGGCGAATCACAGGTAATTCACATTTCGCTACCATAAACAAGGGGTCAAGATCGTAATGACCGTGTTGGTCAAAAACGCTCAGACGAAGACAGGTCACAACCGTTATGACCGTCTGGTAAAAATCGTTATGACCAAACACGGTCATACCATAATAAGATTCATAAATTCGTTATGCGATATTATAATATAATAATAATAATACATTCTGCATAAGGATCGTAATTCTACGTCATGGGTGCAGCCAAACTGTTTTCAATTGATGCCAACCGAGGAGGAGTTGAAGAACGATAATGTTGCGAGCCTTTTTTTGAATAGACCGTCTGGCCTGCCTCAATTACCACCTCCGAAGTCGTCATCCCCCGCGGACCCCGGATATCAATGCCGAGTGGGTGGAGTTCCAGAATGAGATCCGAGGACATGTTACTACTTTGAATAAAAAGTTAAAGGATATAAAAAAGGAACAAACCCGCTCGAACAAACTGTTGAAGAGGGTGCTGAAATTGTTGGAGGCGAAGAATGCTGCTGAACAGCAAGGTCAGGCACACATGGGCCGAAGGTCGCGAGCAGCGAAGTTCTTAATGTTAAGAGGAAGACGTCGGAAGCTTTGAAGACTCCTTCCCCTGAGTTCGACGTCGTTGCGGATATAGGGCTGCAGGCAGCAATGGAGTTCCTTACTGCCGATAAGGTGATAGATTGGCATGCAGATGCCGTGCAGAAGAAACCAAAGGTAGAGTTAAACATGACCAATATACCTGATCAGTGTGAGACTTTGTCAATTTTGTATGACATGTTATGAAAATACAATGTACAGGAACAGGCGGCCGAGACGAGTGTTAAGGATGAGCGAGTCGTTGGAGCGAGGGAGGGGGCCATGCCTGCAGTGTCAAAATCAATGAAAGAGGGGCAGAGAGGGAAGACCACAGCCCATCACCTGATCTTGTCATGATTGACGAGCACTCCAACAAGGAAATGTTGACGGAAATGGTTGTGACGCGTAGCTTAACATCTCAATTTTGCCAATAATGGAACAGTCCATAATGTTAACTCGTTCAACATATGTGCTTTGTAGATCCCTAAGAAGAAGAGGCCAGACTATCAAGGCTTGGCAACGGCCATCGGGTCGTAAGAATGACGATGGATCCCCTTCGAAGAAGCCGGCTGACACGAATTATGCACTCCCAGTAGGTCTCGCAGATGAACCTCCTGAACATAGGTTAGAAGAGTTCAGGGAGTGGTTCAAACAAGGATTGTTGAAGAAGACACCTCCAGGGTAATGTTGATTAAGTTAACATTGTCTGTGTTTAGGATTATACTTGGAATTGCACTGAAGTGTTAAAATATGTATGCTTGATTTTCAGTAAACGGCCTCCACGATACAGTGTCAAGCATGAGACACTTGACAAACCCCATGACTTCGGATGCATGGATGTAGAAAAAAAAAGCTGGTACTATGAATTAGCAACTTCCCCGGTTTGGCTATGGGACGAAGTAAGTACATGACATTTTTTTAAATTCGCCAGTCTGCTATAAATAATTTATCACAACCTTTGTTATATTGTTTGCTGATCGAATATTGTACAATACCCTTAACCCCCTGGTTATGTTAATGTAGCACGTTGATGTCGCCTTTTATTACTTGAGAAAGAAGATCAGGCAGTTCCCCCAATTGGAGCAACGGAGGGTGACAACGGTTGACACTTATTTTTGCACAAAGGTTCGATCGTTGTGGCGTATATATCAGAGTGATCCGAAAAAGTTCGATTGGGGAACCTGTGAAACTTTACTAGGGATAATGCTTGGCGTTAATGTCCAGAGTGGGACATCATGGTTTGACGTGAACACTGTGCTAATACCAGTGCATTTGGCTGACCTTAAACATTGGGTATTAGCGAAGCTCGATCTGACAAGCTGGACCATTGACGTGTACGACTCTCTGCAGCATGAAGGACCACACAATGTCAAGGTCCGAGAAGGCATGGAATGTTTAGCAATATTCATTCCATTGCTGGCTGAACGCTTGGATTTGTTTGCCTTCAAACCAAGAGAACCTGCTGGAATTAACCCATTACCAATCACCATCATGAAAGACATCCCTCAACAATCCAATGGGTGAGTGCAAGGAAAACAACATTTCCAAACGTCTATACTCCATTCAAAAGTTGAAGTGAAAACTAATAATATTTGTCTTTTGTGCAACAGGGGTGACTGTGGAGTGTTTACCATTAAATTTGCTGAATGCTTAATAGAAGGGAGAGACGTCAAATATTGGGTAATAGCTGAACGGATGAGGCTATTTCGGGAGTGGCTAGCATGTTACTTGTGGATGCATGCCAACCGGAAAATTGAAGGAAATTACAAAAGTGATGACGACGTCGACAAGGACTTCGCCTGACACATATACTAATTTTTCATTTCAAACATTCCCATTAATTGTAGAAAATGTAAATTTTTTGTTAAATTTAGATGTCATATTGTAATAACATATACAATTTCAAGAGTAAGGGTTAAATTAATCCTTACAATCCGCGTTTTATTATTAATAAGAGTAGGTATGTATTGCCCCTGTTTCACGTTCATGAAAACAGAACGAGTCCAAATGGATTTCATGAAACTGTTTCACAGAAGGAAAACCTGGTCATAACGGTTATGACCGGGTGGTCATAGTGGTTATGACCATCGCTAAAAATAATAAAAAAAGTTCGACAAAAAAAAAAAAACCTGGTCATAACGGTTATGACCGGGTGGTCATAGTGGTTATGACCATCGCTAAAAAATAATAAAAAAATTCGACAAAAAAAAAAAAAAAACCTGGTCATAACGGTTATGACCGGGTGGTCATATGGTTATGACCATCACTAAAAAATAATAAAAAAAGTTCGACAAAAAAAAAAAACCTTATGACTGGGTGGTCATAATGGTTAGACCATCGCTAAAAAATAATAAAAAAAGTTCGACAAAAAAAAAAAAAACCTGGTCATAACGGTTATGACCGGGTGGTCATAATGGTTATGACCATCCTAAAAAATAATAAAAAAAGTTCGACAAAAAAAAAAAAAAAAAAAATAATTCTAAAAAAAAAAACCTGTCATAACGGTTATGACCGGGTGGTCATAATGGTTATGACCATCGCTAAAAAATAATAAAAAAAGTTCGACAAAAAAAAAAAATCTGGTCATAACGGTTATGACCGGGTGTCATAATGGTTATGACCATCGCTAAAAAATAATAAAAAAATTCGACAAAAAAAAAAAAACTAGTCATAACGGTTATGACGGGTGGTCATAATGGTTATGACCATCGCTAAAAAATAATAAAAATAGATCGACAAAAAAAAAATTTAATTTAAGTCTAAAAAAAAACCCGGTCACAACCATTATGACACCCGGTAATAACCGTTATGACCAGTTTTTTTTTTTTATAAATCATCGAAAGTTTTTTTTTTTTTTTTTAAGATAACTTTTTTTTGGCCTATTAAATGTAATGGTCATAACCATTATGACCATCCGGTCATAATGGTTATGACCAATTTTTTTTTTTTTTTTTTTTTTTAAATCATCGAAAGTTAATTTTTTTTTTTTTTTTTTTAAGATAACATTTTTGTCATTTTTAAACATAGGTCATAACGGTCATGACGGGTGGTCATAATAGTTATGACCTTTACTCAAAAATGGCCAAAAATGTTAGATTAAAAGAAAAAAAAAAACTTTCGATGGAAGTTTCTCTCTCTAAATGGAAGTTTCTCTCTGTAGATGAAAATTCTCTCTATTATATGAAGATTTGGGTTTCAAAATGGGTGGGGGGCTAGGCGGAAAAGTGAAAAACGAAATAAGTTTCCGTTGGGTGGTGACTCTTTCTCTCTCTAGATTTCAGTTTTCTCTCTCTAAACCACTGTACATGGTGGTTTGAAAAACTTTTTTGGGCCATGCGAGGGAGAGAGATTCTTTAGTGTGTAGGAGATGAGGGTAAACCTGTAATTTGATATACATTAAATGCTACTGGGTCCCACTTTAAGTGCTGAATTGAATAGAAAAAAAAGTACTGCTGTTTTTACCATTATTTTTTTCAGAGGTGCTAAAAGTGAAATTAACCCTTGGAAAAATTCTAACAAGGGAAAAAAAAGTACATATTTTTTGGAAAATCACGTCCAGAGAATTCCAGAATAAGAAGCACACCAAAAGAAAAGCAGTAATAAAACAACCCGTAAGCTAGAAAGGAGGCATGAGAAACACGAGCAATGAGAGGGGAGCGAAATTTCGCAGTGTAATGCCACAAAGATGAAACCTGGTTTGAGAGGAAAACTACAAGTTAGTAGCTATAATTAAGATTAGAAAAAACAGAGGAAACCATAGGCATAAAGTAGTAGAATTCCATAAATTTCTCCCTACGCTTGAACTTGCACAAATGCAGAGGAAATATTATGAATTTTTAGGCTTAAGATTTACTACAATTGGTTTCCGCAGCATTAAGTCAAATGAGTAGTTAGACTAGAAAATCTGTAAAAAAAGGGAAGGGGGGGAAAAAAAAAAAAAGATGAAAGTGAATCAAAGGTACAAACCAATATGATTTATGGACCTTCAACAAAAATCGAAGGCATTGAAAGTGCAATGGAAGTAATTCCCTTGTCTATTGAAATCATTCTTGAGGATGAAAATGGAGGTACTACTAGAAAACAGGTTACTAGAATTTGTAGCGTATTGAAAAGAATGAAGATAGGTTATCCTGGAATGGAGAAGAAAACACACTTTTTCTTTCATGCTTTTTTAATTACATTGCCCTTTATTCGTTTTTTAAGGTTTTTCGTTCAAACTAAAAGAAAAAGGAAAAAGTGGAGAAGAAAACGAGCCTTCCTTGAAGATGTGTGAACTTATACATGTAGGTTTAAGATTTTTTTTTTCTTTAAAAAAATAAAATGAAATGAAGAGACCAAGTAAACAGAGGATGATTACCATTAGAAACTGACATGGTGCATATTTTTTACACAGAAATGTCTCTGAGCGTGTTCCAAATCCTTTCAAATCTTTCCATCTTTGAATTAGCTTCCCCGAAGAAACTACATTTTTTTTTTTGGGCTGACGGCTCGGACTTGTGTCTTTGTACTCATTTGAACAGCTTCTACAAACACCCAAAAAACTAAAAGTTTATATCCTCAAGAAACATTAAAATCGTGTAAAGAAAAAAGAAATTATAAATGAAAAAATAAATTATAAATGGTGACAAACAAAATTTGGATATGATATTCTGTAAAAGCATGTATATAGCATTGACTGTTGTACCTGAATAGGGAAGGACTGAAGGATCATCTGCCGGTAATCCGGCCCCAACTGCAGTTTTTCAATGCCTTGAATCGTAAGCCAGTCTGCACCAATTCCCTTTTCGCATCTCCTTATTAACGTGGGACAATCCTCAATCTCCAGTGTTTTCAAGTATTTGAGTCTACAAATTTCTTCAGGTAGCTTTTCTATGTTGGGGCAAGCGCGAATTACCAGCTTCTCGAGGTAAGTGAGATTGCCAATCCAAGCTGGGATTTCCATCACACCACTGGCGCCAAACATGGGTTCTTTCAAGCTGGAAATGTGTTGAAGCCCCATGGGAAGAAGTCGCCAGTTCTGGAAGAGAATCAAACTTCAACATCTTGAGGCTCTGTAGGGAGTTCCAAGCAATTTCTTCGGCTTTGGAGTCGTTGAAACCCCGAATGCCAACAATGCACAGATTCTTCAACTTGGAGAGCGGAGACAATGGTATATTGGATGACGATGATGCTTCGTCTGCAGCAGCAGCAGCAGTTGCTGATTTCGGCTTAACTGTGTGTTGGGACGAATACCAGCAAGTCGAGTCCATCGCTAGTTCTCCTTCTAGCATAGGGAAAAGCAGCATTGAAGCCGACTTTTGGCAATCCTCGATTGCAAATTTAGAGAGACAATGAAATGGAGGCAAGTACTCTTGACACTCCAATGAAGAACTAGTTTTACACCAATCTAGTGAAGCTGGAAATGATTCTTCTGCAGCAGCAGCAGCAGCAGTTGCTGATTTTGGCTTCACGGTGAGTTGGAACAAATCCCAGCTAGTTGAATCAAGCACTAGTCCTTCCTCTAGAGTTGGGAAAAGCGGCATTGAAGCCAACATTGGACAATCCTCAATCACTAATTTAGACAGACAAGGAAATGAAGGCAAGGACTCTTGATTCTCCACCAAACTTGGTCCCCACCATCCTTTTAGGATGCGCAGTTCTGTGAGCCAGAGTTCTTGAAGAGTCGGGAAGAATTCCATCCCTGATGAAACTGCATCATTCTCGACAAATTCCAGTTCACTAATTTCATCTAGTACCAATACCTTAAGCTTAGTGCACTGACTCAATGATGACAGATTTTTGCCCTTTACCCATCTCCTCAGTGACAGTTTCACCAGATTGCTAGGAAAGCTGGGCTGAAACAACGCTGCACCCCTAAAACCTTTTAGAGACAGTTCTTGAAGGTCTCGAAATATCTCTCTATCTAATGGCTTTTCATCTTTGTCCGACTCCAATGCATGACTCTCCCATTCCAGGGACAACGACCGAACTTCCCATTTTTCATCCATTGCAATTTCATCTTTTCCATGTTTCAGGTATTTTATCTCAAGCTCGCCTCTCAAGTTCTTCAGTTTTCTTACTTGCTTTAACTGATCACGACGCGTAGAGGCGTCCTCACTTAGAACAACTTGTGATAGAGTCTGGAGATTAGTCAGTCCAGCGATTCCTCGAGGCAGACTGATCAAATTGTAACACCCATCAATCGCAAGATGCCTGAGGTTGACGAGATTTCCGATATCTCTTGGCAGCTTTCTAAGCTCGAAGCATGAGGATAGTTTCAAAGTTTGCAAATTCAGAAGCTCGTTGATGGAATCGGGGAGTTCGGTGAGATGCTCATTTTCAGACAAATCAAGATATCTCAAATACTTCAACTTGCTGATAGAAGATGGTACATTCGTAAGCCCAAGACCATGCATATCCAGTACCCGCAAAAATCTGCAACCAGAAATTATAGTATCCAACATTTTGTCGGCGACTCTCCCTGTGTCTGCGGCTGAGGAGCTACTTTGGAAAAGAACGGATCGCAACTTTTCTGCACCTTTCAACCAAGCTGAAACCTCTCTCGTTAACGACGAATTAAAACCAATTGAGACGTGGGAAGCTCTTCTATGAGTATCTTCATTATAGCTCTGTGAATCTAATGAAAGGCAGTGTTCCCCTGCTGCAGATGTTGCAAGATCATGCATCGAATCAACCATTTTGCATTTTGTCACTCTCCCCCAAACATCCACTGTAACTTGATGAAAGACATGTAAATCGAGCAAATCCAAAAAGTACCGATACCCAACATCCTCTAAAGGCCGATCAATAGAAGTCAGCGGATGAATAAAGCCTTGTGCCATCCACAACTGTATGAGTGCTTGCACATCAATCTCATGACCTTTTGGAAATAAGCTACAGTAAGCTATACAATGTATTAGAGGCGAAGAGAGATGATCGTAACGCAGCTCCAGCATTGTCTCCTGAATAAAAATTTCTTTTATAGTGGAAAATTCCTCTTCATAGAAAAACCACCACTCGTCTACTGTTTTTTTGTGACATAAAAGGCTTCCTATCGTCCGTAAGAGAAGAGGGTGTCCATTACAGCCGCGTGCAATCTCCCTTCCAATGCTTATCATCTCAGGGCTTTTTGATTCTTGTGAGTGTTGATGACAAAAAGCCAGTCCTTGAAATAAAGTCCAAGACTGCACTTCACTTAGAGGCCCTAACTCATATGGTTTGATGGTGCCTACAATACGTGCAACCTCTAACGAACGGGAAGTTAGGATTATGGCACTCCCCCTTGCACCAACAAATTGCAAAGCATCTTTAAGTTCAAACCATGGATAAGGATCTTCATTCCAGACATCATCTAATACAATGAGGTACCGCTTTCCCCGTGATGACCTTCTAAGCAACTGATGCAACTGCTCCATAGAAAGATTCTCCTCCGAGCTTACACTTGCTGCTTCACTGGCACCTGGTACTTGTTCAACATTCTTTCTAATGTTAAAGTCAACAGAAATCGTCGCTTCAAAATGACCTTTTACCCATATTCGTTTTCCAAAATGCTCTTGTACCCTCGGATTCATTAAACACGTATTGTGCAAGCTTGGTTTTCCCCAGTCCTCCCATCCCAACTATGGGCAGAACCAAAAACAAGCCCCTCGTCCGCCAGCTGAGTTTCCCTTTGATTCAACAACATCTTCACGATTTTCTTTCCATCATCATCCCTCTCATAAACTTCATCACCAGGCCCAGGCTGAACTTGAACTTTCCCATCAGTACTATTGCGCTCCTCCAAAAAGAAGTAATGTCGACGAGATGCAATATTATGTAGACTCTTTTTGATTTGTTTTATTTTAAGAATCTTGGATAGTTGATCAGAAGCAATCGTGGAGTTCGGCGAGGTTGAGGAGAAAGTAGTACGCCATACCTGTTTCATAGCTCTGGTCATTCTTTGCGTAGTAGTCATCAATTTACGCTGCAAAGCAGCAGCGGACAAGTTGTCCAGCAAGTTGTCAGCATCAGAGAGTACTTCTCCAAGATCCATCAGCCAAACCTTAAGTCCTTCGTCATAGAAACTCTTCATCTCTGCATCAAGAAGCAGAGGTGCTAGTTCTGAAATGGTCTCTCCAAGTCCCTCCAGAAGGTTTTGGCTGGCCACGCCCAGAGATCTCATCTTCTTAATGTCTTCAAGGATCCGGTTTGCAACAAAGGAGAGACTTCGTTCTGCCATAATTCTTTGCAGAGATCAAAGTTTAGAGAGAGAGAGAGAGAGAGTCAGAGAGAGAGTTTTGTTTTTCTTGGTTTGGAGCTTGGTGAGATATTAACTTTGCAAAAGTATAGTTATTATTTTTTATTCTCTATTTGCCCGGCAAGATTTTCTTTCTTTTTAAAATAATTGCATTGACGCCTCCTAATTAGAATGAAATAATTACACACACCCCAGGACTAAATATATTTGCATCTACACCTTTGAAATTTGAAGTTATAAGAACCAGATATAACATCTTCCGTTAGTCAAAGTTAACGGATATCCAATTGTTCATCGCAAGCCAACGCCATCATCACCTCAATGAATTCTCTAGGCGCTACTCTGATATTCTCCCTTAGGCTTCTGCATTGTTCCGCCCCGGGTTGGTAATTTTTTTTTTTTTTATACTTGTTAAATTGCAATGAATTTGGCTCTTTGATTCTCTGTTTAAATTGGTATGATCTTCTTATATAGGACTTGAATGTTTCTATATATTATATATATAAATATGTTCATTCTTTATTTCACATCATCTAAATGCTTTCTTATTCTTTTCCTTGATTTTTAGTCGAAAGAATTGAATGTAAACTACAAATTTAAGCTTCTTGTTGTTGTTGTTGTGTTTTTTTTTTTTTTTATAGCAGGTATCATCATTTTCTCAGACTAATTATAGCAAGAGTGAAGAGGTGACCATCACTTGCTTGGGCTAATCCTTCATTTGGAAGGTATTTCTAATAAAATATGCAGCTACCGATCCCGGACGAGGTGAAAAAATTGTGGGACGTGTGGAATCTTCGCGTCTGCATTCTGATAAGCCTCTCTCTGCAGGCATTCTTAGTTGTTTGCATCCTCCAGGCAACGCTTCAGAAAATTTTTGCTCTTTCTGATTTGGGGAGCGTACCTGCTAGCGGACTGGATTGCCGCTGTTGCCATTGGTCTGACTACCAAAGGCCAGGACAACGACAAATCTCGTAAAGATCATCACACCAAGGGAGCATCTAATCAAGACATTTCTGCATTCTGGGCATCCTTTCTTTTGTTGCATCTTGGCGGTCCCGATAGCATCACTTCTTTTGCTCTCGAGGACAACGAATTCTGGGTCAGGCACTTGTTTGGTCTCTTCTTACAAGCTGTGGCAGCTGCTTATAGTTTCTATCTGACTCTTCCCAAAAACAAGTTGTGGCCTCCTACGGTGTTGGTCTTCCTTGTGGGAATCGTCAAGTATGCAGAGAGAACACGTGCTCTTTATCTTGCAAGCTTGGACCGTTTTGGAGCCACTGCGTTGCCAAAGCCAGAACCCGGGCCTGACTATGAAGAGACTTCAACGACGTATGCCTCACGGTTGATCCAGGTTCCGATACAGGCAGAGATGACAGCCATATCAAGCACTAGTGCTGCGGGGAGTCCTATGATCCAGTTTTGATGTTGAAAAAATAAATTTAGAAGCTTCAAACGAGTTGAATATACTGCAGGTGGCATATAAACTCTTTGAACGGTTCAAAGGACTCATTGTTGGCTTCTTTTTGAGCACCAAAGACCGCGAATTAAGCAGACGTCTGTTTCTCAAAATTACTGATTACAGATGTGCTTTTCGATTAATAGAGAACGAGCTCAGCTTCATGTTCAATGTTCTCCACACTAAGGTGGTTGTAACACGTAGCAGGTTCGGGTATGCCCTTCGCGGTCTTAGTTTATGTTCATTAGTGGGTGCCTCCATGTATTTTGTCCAAGTTGAAAAGGAGGAGTTTGGTAGGTTAGAAATCATCCTTACTTACGCCTTGCTTAGTGGAGCCATTGTCCTCGACGTCATATCTACATATTTAAGCTCTTTCTTTCAGATATGACTCTTATAGTCGTTCGGAACAGCTGGACAAAATATGTTCCAGAAAGGTTTTTAAAGAGAACAAAGTGGTCCAATTCAGTGTTCCAGTATAATATGATAGATTATTGTCTAGACGAACGTCCTAAATGGCTCTACAAGTTTGCTGGCCTTATCGATGTTTCAGGGACACTAGACAAGATTAAAATAATGTGGTTTTCATCTTCAGATAAGGTCACTGAAGATCTGAAGAAATTTATCTTCGATGACTGAGAAGACAAATCTATAGGCGCGCCAGTTTAAGAGATGCAGTGAAAGCGTCTCAGCAAA
>CM046366.1:785972-1026411 GCA_025413025.1 Ficus hispida
AAGCTTGTTTGATGCATTAGTTTGTCCATTTGGTGCCTATTTTAGCTTTTAGCTCCATTTGAGCATGAGTTGCACTGCTTGCTACTGATTGATGCACTCGATTTTTCATTTGTTGACTAAAATAGATTTGTATCCATTTATGCAGGATTAGCAATGCTTAAGCTTGTTCGATGCAATAGTTTGTCCATTTGGTGCCTGTTTTCAATTTTTAGCTCCATTTGAGCATGATTCGCACTGCTTACCACTGATTGAAGCACTAGATTTTCCAGTTGTAGCCTAAAAACAGATTTGGTATTCATTTATGCAGGATTAGCAGTGCTTAAGCTTGCTCGATACACTAGTTTGTCCATTTGGTTCATGTTTTCAGTTTTTAGCTCCATTTGGGCATGATTTGAACTGCTTACTACTAACTGATGCACTAGATTTTCATTTGTTGCCTAAAACTAGATTTGGTATCCATTTATGCAGGATTAGTAGTGCATAAGCTTGTTTGATGTACTAGTTTGTCCATTAGGTGCCTGTTTTCAGTTTTTAGCTCCATTTGAGCATGATTTGCACTGCTTGCTACTGACTGATGCACTAGATTTTCCATTTATTGCCTAAAACTAGATTTGGTATCCATTTATGCAGGATTAGTAGTGCTTAAGCTTGTTTGATGCAATAGTTTGTCCATTTGGTGCCTGTTTTCAGTTTTTAGCTCTATTTGAGCATGATTTGCCCTGCTTACCACTCATTGAAGCACTAGATTTTCCAGTTGTTGCCTAAAACAGATTTTGTATCCATTTATGCAGGATTAGCAGTGCTTAAGCTTGTTCGATGCACTAGTTTGTCCATTTGGTGCATGTTTTCAGTTTTTAGCTCCATTTGAGCATGATTTGCACTGCTCACTACTGACTGATGCACTAGATTTTCCATTTGTTGCCTAAAAACTGATTTGTATCCATTTATGCAGGTTAGCAATGGTTAAGCTTGTTTGAATGCACTAGTTTGTCCATTTGGTGCTTGTTTTTAGTTTTTAGCTCCATTTGAGCATGATTTGCACGTGCTAAAAATAGATTTAGCATCTATTTATGAGCTTGTTTAATGCAGTAGTTTGTCCATTTGGTGCCTGTTTTAAGTTTTTAGCTCCATTTGAGCATGATTTGTACCGCTTACTACTGATTGATGCACTAGCTTTCCATTTGTTGCCTAAAAACAGATTTGGTATCCATTTATGCATGATTAGCAGTGCTTAAGCTTGTGTGATGCACTAGTTTGTCCATTTGGTGCCTGTTTTAGTTTTTAGCTCCATTTGAGCATGATTTACACTGCTTACTACTGATTGATGTACTAGATTTTTCATTTGTTGCCTAAAAACAGATTTGGTATCCATTTATGCATGATTAGCAGTGCTTAAGCTTGTTTAATGCACTAGTTTGTCCATTTGGTGCCTGTTTTAGTTTTTAGCTCCATTTGAGCATGATTTGCACCGCTTACTACTGATTGATGTACTAGATTTTCATTTGTTGCCTAAAAATAGATTGGTATCCATTTATGTAGGATTAGCATGGTTAAGCTTGTTTGATGCACTAGTTTGTCCATTTGGTGCCTGTTTTCAGTTTTTAGCTCCATTTGAGCATGATTTGCACTGCTTACACTGATTGAAGACTAGATTTTCCATTTGTAGCCTAAAAACAGATTTGGTATCCATTTATGCAGGATTAGCAGTGCTTAAGCTTGTTTGATGCACTAGTTTGTCCATTTGGTGCCTGTTTTCAGTTTTTAGCTCCATTTGAGCATGATTTGCACTGCTTACTACTGATTGATGCACTAGATTTTCATTTGTTGCCTAAAAACTAGATTTGGTATCCATTTATGCAGGATTAGCAGTGCTTAAGCTTGTTTGATGCACTAGTTTGTCCATTTGGTGCTGTTTTCAGTTTTTAGCTCCATTTGAGCATGATTTGCACTGCTTACCACTGATTGAAGCACTAGATTTTCCATTGTTGCTAAAAACAGATTTGGTATCCATTTATGCAGGATTAGCAGTGCTTAAGCTTGTTTGATGCACTAGTTTGTCCATTTGGTGCATGTTTTCAGTTTTTAGCTCCATTTGAGCATGATTTGCACTGCTTACTACTGACTGATGCACTAGATTTTCCATTTGTTGCCTAAAAACAGATTTGGTATCCATTTATGCAGGATTAGCAGTGCTTAAGCTTGTTTGATGCACTAGTTTGTCCATTTGGTGCCTGTTTTAGTTTTTAGCTCCATTTGAGCATGATTTGCACTGCTTACTACTGATTGATGCACTAGATTTTCCATTTGTTGCTAAAACTAGATTTGGTATCCATTTATGCAGGATTAGTAGTGCTTAAGCTTGTTTGATGCACTAGTTTGTCCATTTGGTGCCTGTTTTCAGTTTTTAGCTCCATTTGAGCATGATTTGCACTGCTTACTACTGATTGATGCACTAGATTTTCCATTGTTGCCTAAAAACAGATTTGGTATCCATTTATGCAGGATTAGTAGTGCTTAAGCTTGTTTGATGCACTAGTTTGTCCATTTGGTGCATGTTTTCAGTTTTTAGCTCCATTTGAGCATGATTTGCACTGCTTACTACTGATTGATGCACTAGATTTTCCATTTGTTGCCTAAAACAGATTTGGTATCCATTTATGCAGGATTAGCAGTGCTTAAGCTTGTTTGATGCACTAGTTTGTCCATTTGGTGCATGTTTTCAGTTTTTAGCTCCATTTGAGCATGATTTGCACTGCTTACTACTGATTGATGCACTAGATTTTCCATTTGTTGCCTAAAAATAGATTTGTATCCATTTATGCAGGATTAGCAGTGCTTAAGCTTGTTTGATGCACTAGTTTGTCCATTTGGTGCCTGTTTTCAGTTTTTAGCTCCATTTGAGCATGATTTGCACTGCTTACTACTGATTGATGCACTAGATTTTCCATTTGTTGCCTAAAAACAGATTTGTATCCATTTATGCAGGATTAGCAATGCTTAAGCTTGTTTGATGCACTAGTTTGTCCATTTGGTGCCTGTTTTCAGTTTTTAGCTCCATTTGAGCATGATTTGCACTGCTTACTACTGATTGATGTACTAGATTTTCCATTTGTTGCCTAAAACAGATTTGGTATCCATTTATGCAGGATTAGCAGTGCTTAAGCTTGTTTGATGCACTAGTTTGTCCATTTGGTGCCTGTTTTCAGTTTTTAGCTCCATTTGAGCATGATTTGCACTGCTTACTACTGATTGATGCACTAGATTTTCCATTTGTTGCCTAAAAACTAGATTTGTATCCATTTATGCAGGATTAGCAATGCTTAAGCTTGTTTGATGCACTAGTTTGTCCATTTGGTGCTGTTTTCAGTTTTTAGCTCCATTTGAGCATGATTTGCACTGCTTACCACTGATTGAAGCACTAGATTTTCCAGTTGTAGCCTAAAAACAGATTTGGTATTCATTTATGCAGGATTAGCAGTGCTTAAGCTTGTTCGATGCACTAGTTTGTCCATTTGGTGCATGTTTTCAGTTTTTAGCTCCATTTGAGCATGATTTGAACTGCTTACTACTAACTGATGCACTAGATTTTCCATTTGTTGCCTAAAACTAGATTTGGTATCCATTTATGCAGGATTAGTAGTGCTTAAGCTTGTTTGATGTACTAGTTTGTCCATTAGGTGCCTGTTTTCAGTTTTTAGCTCCATTTGAGCATGATTTGCACTGCTTGCTACTGACTGATGCACTAGATTTTCCATTTATTGCCTAAAACTAGATTTGGTATCCATTTATGCAGGATTAGTAGTGCTTAAGCTTGTTTGATGCAATAGTTTGTCCATTTGGTGCCTGTTTTCAGTTTTTAGCTCTATTTGAGCATGATTTGCCCTGCTTACCACTGATTGAAGCACTAGATTTTCCAGTTGTTGCCTAAAAACAGATTTGGTATCCATTTATGCAGGATTAGCAGTGCTTAAGCTTGTTCGATGCACTAGTTTGTCCATTTGGTGCATGTTTTCAGTTTTTAGCTCCATTTGAGCATGATTTGCACTGCTCACTACTTACTGATGCCCTAGATTTTCCATTTGTTGCCTAAAAACAGATTTGTATCCATTTATGCCAGGCTAGCAATGGTTAAGCTTGTTTGATGCACTAGTTTGTCCATTTGGTGCTTGTTTTTAGTTTTTAGCTCCATTTGAGCATGATTTGCACGTCTAAAAATAGATTTAGCATCCATTTATGAGCTTGTTTAACGCAGTAGTTTGTCCATTTGGTGCCTGTTTTAAGTTTTTAGCTCCATTTGAGCATGATTTGAACCGCTTACTACTGATTGATGCACTTGGCTTTCCATTTGTTGCCTAAAAACAGATTTGGTATCCATTTATGCATGATTAGTAGTGCTTAAGCTTGTGTGATGCACTAGTTTGTCCATTTGGTGCCTGTTTTTAGTTTTTAGCTCCATTTGAGCATGATTTGCACGCTTACTACTGATTGATGTACTAGATTTTCATTTGTTGCCTAAAAATAGATTCGGTATCCATTTATGTAGGATTAGCAAGGTTAAGCTTGTTTAATGCACTAGTTTGTCCATTTGGTGCCTGTTTTAGTTTTTAGCTCCATTTGAGCATGATTTGCACCGCTTACTACTGATTGATGTACTAGATTTTTCATTTGTTGCCTAAAAATAGATTCGGTATCCATTTATGTAGGATTAGCAATGGTTAAGCTTGTTTGATGCACTAGTTTGTCCATTTGGTGCCTGTTTTCAGTTTTTAGCTCCATTTGAGTATGATTTGCACTGCTTCCTACTGATTATAGCACTAGATTTTCCAGTTCTTGCCTAAAAACAGATTTGGTATCCATTTATGCATGATTAGCCGTGCTTAAGATTGTTTGATGCACTAGTTTGTCCATTTGGTGCCTGTTTTCAGTTTTTAGCTCCATTTGAGCATGATTTGCACTGCTTACTACTGATTGATGTACTAGATTTTCATTTGTTGCCTAAAAACAGATTTGGTATCCATTTATGCAGGATTAGCAGTGGTTAAGCTTGTTTGATGCACTAGTTTGTCATTTGGTGCCTGTTTTCAGTTTTTAGCTCCATTTGAGCATGATTTGCACTGCTTACTACTGATTGAACACTAGATTTTCCATTTGTTGCCTAAAAACAGATTTGGTATCCATTTATGAGCTTGTTTAATGCACTAGTTTGTCCATTTGGTGCCTGTTTTCAGTTTTTAGCTCTATTTGAGCATGATTTTACTGCTTACTACTGATTGATGCACTAGGTTTTCTATTTGTTGCCTAAAACATATTTGGTATCCATTTAAGCAGGTTAGTAGTGGTTAAGCTTGTTTGATGCTCTCGGTTGTCCATTTGGTGCATGTTTTCAGTTTTAGCCTCTATTTTAGCATGATTTGCACTGCTTACTACTGATTGAAGCACTAGATTTTCAATTTGTTGCCTAAAAACAGATTTGGTATCCATTTATGTAGGATTAGCAGTGGTTAAGCTTGTTTGTTGTACTAGTTTGTCCATTTGGTGCATGTTTTAAGTTTTTAGCTCCATTTGAACATGATTTGCTGCTTACTACTGATTGTAGCACTGGATTTTCCATTTGTTGCCTAAAAACAGATTTGTTCCATTTATGCCAGGTTAGCAATGGTTAAGCTTGTTTGATGCACTAGTTTGTTCATTTGGTGCTTGTTTTTAGTTTTTAGCTCCATTTGAGCATGATTTGCACGTCCTAAAAACAGATTTAGCATCCATTTATGAGCTTGTTTAATGCACTAGTTTGTCCATTTGGCGCATGTTTTAAGTTTTTAGCTCCATTTGAGCATGATTTGTACCGCTTACTACTGATTGATGCACTAGGCTTTCCATTTGTTGCCTAAAAACAGATTTGGTATCCATTTATGCAGGATTAGCAGTGCTTAAGCTTGTTCGATGCACTAGTTTGTCCATTTGGTGCATGTTTTCAGTTTTTAGCTCCATTTGAGCATGATTTGCACTGCTCACTACTGATTGATGCACTAGATTTTCCATTTGTTGCCTAAAAACAGATTTGTATCCATTTATGCCAGGTTAGCAATGGTTAAGCTTGTTTGATGCACTAGTTTGTCCATTTGGTGCTTGTTTTTAGTTTTTAGCTCCATTTGAGCATGATTTGCACGTCCTAAAATAGATTTAGCATCTATTTATGAGCTTGTTTAATGCAGTAGTTTGTCCATTTGGTGCCTGTTTTAAGTTTTTAGCTCCATTTGAGCATGATTTGTACCGCTTACTACTGATTGATGCACTAGCTTTCCATTTGTTGCCTAAAAATAGATTTGGTATCCCTTTAAGCATGATTAGCAGTGCTTAAGCTTGTGTGATGCACTAGTTTGTCCATTTGGTGCCTGTTTTAGATTTTAGCTCCATTTGAGCATGATTTACACTGCTTACTACTGATTGATGTACTAGATTTTTCATTTGTTGCCTAAAAACAGATTTGGTATCCATTTATGCATGATTAGCAGTGCTTAAGCTTGTTTAATGCACTAGTTTGTCCATTTGGTGCCTGTTTTAGTTTTTAGCTCCATTTGAGCATGATTTGCACCGCTTACTACTGATTGATGTACTAGATTTTTCATTTGTTGCCTAAAAATAGATTCGGTATCCATTTATGTAGGATTAGCAATGGTTAAGCTTGTTTGATGCACTAGCTTGTCCATTTGGTGCCTGTTTTCAGTTTTTAGCTCCATTTGAGTATGATTTGCACTGCTTCCTATTGATTATAGCACTAGATTTTCCAGTTGTTGCCTAAAAATGATTTGGTATCCATTTATGCATGATTAGCGTGCTTAAGATTGTTTGATGCACTAGTTTGTCCATTTAGTGCCTGTTTTCAGTTTTTAGCTCCATTTGAGCATGATTTGCACGGCTTACTACTGATTGTAGCACTAGATTTCCATTTGTTGCCTAAAAACAGATTTGGTATCCATTTATGCATGATTAGCAGTGCTTAAGCTTGTGTGATGCACTAGTTTGTCCATTTGGTGCCTGTTTTAGTTTTTAGCTCCATTTGAGCATGATTTACACTGCTTACTACTGATTGATGTACTAGATTTTTCATTTGTTGCCTAAAAACAGATTTGGTATCCATTTATGCAGGATTAGCAGTGCTTAAGCTTGTTCGATGCACTAGTTTGTCCATTTGGTGCATGTTTTCAGTTTTTAGCTCCATTTGAGCATGATTTGCACTGCTCACTACTGATTGATGCACTAGATTTTCCATTTGTTGCCTAAAAACAGATTTGTATCCATTTATGCCAGGTTAGCAATGGTTAAGCTTGTTTGATGCACTAGTTTGTCCATTTGGTGCTTGTTTTTAGTTTTTAGCTCCATTTGAGCATGATTTGCACGTCCTAAAAATAGATTTAGCATCTATTTATGAGCTTGTTTAATGCAGTAGTTTGTCCATTTGGTGCCTGTTTTAAGTTTTTAGCTCCATTTGAGCATGATTTGTACCGCTTACTACTGATTGATGCACTAGGCTTTCCATTTGTTGCCTAAAAATAGATTTGGTATCCCTTTAAGCATGATTAGCAGTGCTTAAGCTTGTGTGATGCACTAGTTTGTCCATTTGGTGCCTGTTTTTAGATTTTAGCTCCATTTGAGCATGATTTACACTGCTTACTACTGATTGATGTACTAGATTTTCATTTGTTGCCTAAAAACAGATTTGGTATCCATTTATGCATGATTAGCAGTGCTTAAGCTTGTTTAATGCACTAGTTTGTCCATTTGGTGCCTGTTTTTAGTTTTTAGCTCCATTTGAGCATGATTTGCACCGCTTACTACTGATTGATGTACTAGATTTTTCATTTGTTGCCTAAAAATAGATTCGGTATCCATTTATGTAGGATTAGCAATGGTTAAGCTTGTTTGATGCACTAGCTTGTCCATTTGGTGCCTGTTTTCAGTTTTTAGCTCCATTTGAGTATGATTTGCACTGCTTCCTACTGATTATAGCACTAGATTTTCCAGTTGTTGCCTAAAAATTGATTTGGTATCCATTTATGCATGATTAGCCGTGCTTAAGATTGTTTGATGCACTAGTTTGTCCATTTGGTGCCTGTTTTCAGTTTTTAGCTCCATTTGAGCATGATTTGCACGGCTTACTACTGATTGTAGCACTAGATTTCCATTTGTTGCCTAAAAATAGATTTGGTATCCATTTATGCATGATTAGCAGTGCTTAAGCTTGTTTGATGCACTAGTTTATCCATTTGGTGCCTGTTTTTAGTTTTTAGCTCCATTTGATCATGATGTGCACTGCTTACTACTGATTGATGTACTAGATTTTTCATTTGTTGCCTAAAAACAGATTTGGTATCCATTTATGCAAGATTAACAGTGGTTAAGCTTGTTTGATGCACTAGTTTGTCCATTTGGTGCCTGTTTTAGTTTTTAGCTCCATTTGAGCATGATTTGCACCGCATACTACTGATTGATGTACTAGATTTTTCATTTGTTGCCTAAAAATACATTTGGTATCCATTTATGCAGGATTAGCAGTGGTTAAGCTTGTTTGATGCACTAGTTCGTTCATTTGGTCCCTGTTTTCAGTTTTTAGCTCCGGTTGAGCATGATTTGCACTGCTTACTGCTGATTGAAGCACTAGATTTTCCATTTGTTGCCTAAAAACAGATTTGGTATCCATTTATGAGCTTGTTTAATGCACTAGTTTGTCCATTTGGTGCCGTTTTCAGTTTTTAGCTCTATTTGAGCATGATTTGTACTGCTTACTACTGATTGATGCACTAGGTTTTCTATTTGTTGCCTAAAAACATATTTGGTATCCATTTAAGCAGGGTTAGTAGTGGTTAAGCTTGTTTGATGCTCTAGGTTGTCCATTTGGTGCATGTTTTCAGTTTTAGCCTCTATTTAGCATGATTTGCACTGCTTAGTACTGATTGAAGCACTAGATTTTCCATTTTTTGCCTAAAAGCAGATTTGGTATCCATTTATGTAGGATTAGCAGTGGTTAAGCTTGTTTGATGTACTAGTTTGTCCATTTGGTGCCTGTTTTAAGTTTTTAGCTCCATTTGAACATGATTTGCACTGCTTACTAGTGATTGTAGCACTGGATTTTCCATTTGTTGCCTAAAAACAGATTTGTATCCATTTATGCCAGGTTAGCAATGGTTAAGCTTGTTTGATGCACTAGTTTGTCCATTTGGTGCTTGTTTTTAGTTTTTAGCTCCATTTGAGCATGATTTGCACGTCCTAAAAATAGATTTAGCATCCATTTATGAGCTTGTTCAATGCAGTAGTTTGTCCATTTGGTGCCTGTTTTAAGTTTTTAGCTCCATTTGAGCATGATTTGTACCGCTTACTACTGATTGATGCACTAGGCTTTCCATTTGTTGCCTAAAAACAGATTTGGTATCCATTTATGCATGATTAGCAGTGCTTAAGCTTGTGTGATGCACTAATTTGTCCATTTGGTGCCTGTTTTTAGTTATTAGCTCTATTTGAGCATGATTTACACTGCTTACTACTGATTGATGTACTAGATTTTTCATTTGTTGCCTAAAAACAGATTTGGTATCCATTTATGCATGATTAGCAGTGCTTAAGTTTGTTTAATGCACTAGTTTGTCCATTTGGTGCATGTTTTCAGTTTTAGCCTCTATTTTAGCATGATTTGCACCGCATACTACTGATTGATGTACTAGATTTTTCATTTGTTGCCTAAAAACAGATTTGGTATCCATTTATGCAGGATTAGCAGTGGTTAAGCTTGTTTGATGCACTACTTTGTCCATTTGGTGCCTGTTTTTAGTTTTTAGCTCCATTTGAGCATGATTTGCACCGCATACTACTGATTGATGTACTAGATTTTTCATTTGTTGCGTAAAAATAGATTTGGTATCCATTTATGCAGGATTAGCAGTGGTTAAGCTTGTTTGATGCACTAGTTTGTTCATTTGGCCCCTGTTTTCAGTTTTTAGCTCCGGTTGAGCATGATTTGCACTGCTTACTGCTGATTGAAGCACTATATTTTCCACTTGTTGCCTAAAAACAGATTTGGTATCCATTTATGAGCTTGTTTAATGCACTAGTTTGTCCATTTGGTGCCTGTTTTCAGTTTTTAGCTCTATTTGAGCATGATTTGTACTGCTTACTACTGATTGATGCACTAGGTTTTCTATTTGTTGCCTAAAAACATATTTGGTATCCATTTAAGCAGGGTTAGTAGTGGTTAAGCTTGTTTGATGCTCTAGGTTGTCCATTTGGTGCATGTTTTCAGTTTTAGCCTCTATTTTAGCATGATTTGCACTGCTTACTACTGATTGATGTACTAGATTTTTCATTTGTTGCCTAAAAACAGATTTGGTATCCATTTATGCATGATTAGCAGTGCTTAAGTTTGTTTAATGCACTAGTTTGTCCATTTGGTGCCTGTTTTCACTTTTTAGCTCCATTTGAGCATGATTTGCACCGCATACTACTGATTAATGTACTAGATTTTTCATTTGTTGCCTAAAAATATATTTGGTATCCATTTATGCAGGATTAGCAGTGGTTAAGCTTGTTTGATGCACTAATTTGTCCATTTGGTGCCTGTTTTTAGTTTTTAGCTCCGTTTGAGCATGATTTGCACTGCTTACTACTGATTGAAGCACTAGATTTTCCATTTGTTGCCTAAAAACAGATTTGGTATCCTTTTATGAGCTTGTTTAATGCACTAGTTTGTCCATTTGGTGCCTGTTTTCAGTTTTTAGCTCTATTTGAGCATGATTTGTACTGCTTACTACTGATTGATGCACTAGGTTTTCTATTTGTTGCCTAAAAACATATTTGGTATCCATTTAAGCAGGGTTAGTAGTGGTTAAGCTTGTTTGATGCTCTAGGTTGTCCATTTGGTGCATGTTTTCAGTTTCAGCCTATATTTTAGCATGATTTGCACTGCTTACTACTGATTGAAGCACTAGATTTTCCATTTGTTGCCTAAAAACAGATTTGGTATCCATTTATGTAGGATTAGCAGTGGTTAAGCTTGTTTGATGTACTAGTTTGTCCATTTGGTGCCTGTTTTAAGTTTTTAGCTCCGTTTGAACATGATTTGCACTGCTTACTACTGATTGTAGCACTGGATTTTCCATTTGTTGCCTAAAAACAGATTTGTATCCATTTATGCCAGGTTAGCAATGGTTAAGCTTGTTTGATGCACTAGTTTGTCCATTTGGTGCTTGTTTTTAGTTTTTAGCTCCATTTGAGCATGATTTGCATGTCCTAAAAATAGATTTAGCATCTATTTATGAGCTTGTTTAATGCAGTAGTTTGTCCATTTGGTGCCTGTTTTAAGTTTTTAGCTCCATTTGAGCATGATTTGTACCGCTTACTACTGATTGATGCACTAGGCTTTCCATTTGTTACCTAAATACATATTTGGTATCCATTTATGCATGATTAGCAGTGTTTAAGCTTGTGTGATGCACTAATTTGTCCATTTGGTGCCTGTTTTTAGTTTTTAGCTCCATTTAAGCATGATTTACACTGCTTACTACTGATTGATGTACTAGATTTTTCATTTTGTAATACTTAGATTTTCCGATGTTACTATTTCCTTTCAAATGAATTAAATGTATACCATCAAGGTATTATTGAAAGAGAAACTCGGTTAAGAGTTTTCTTACATTTTATGAGTTTTCAGTATCAATAAATCTCAAAATGGACTATGTAGATTAGAAACGGACCTTTTGAGTAAAAAAGGGACGAAAGTACATGATTTTACGAAAGTCAAAGTTTGACCAAGAACGGTCAAAGGAGTGATTTTGCAGTATTGAAAAATTAAGTATACTGCGAAAACCGTCTTTACGGTTAAGATAGCATGCATAGGTTTTAAAAACCACCTTAGAAAATCAAGCACACCTAGTGGGAACTAAAGACCAAAAGGGCTCGGAAAAATAAGAAAAAGTTTTTACAGTCCATTTTTACGCAGATAAATTTTGGACTGCAGTCGAGTAAAACAGTACTGAATTGTACTGTGTATTAGTGAACACAGTATTGGAAATATCTGTGTAACACAAAAATGGATTATTTTAGAGAAAAGTAGCCAAATAAGGCCTTAGGATGACATCATATACCTTTTAAATTATGACATCATCCTTATTTGGAATTATGACATCATAATTCCATGAACCAAGCATTAGATGACAAGTGTCTTGTTCTAGAACAATTTTTGCTTGTTCTCCAAGGGGGATGGCCGGCCACCTAGCATGCCATTTGGCAAATTTTTCAATAATTTAGGGGTCAAAGTTGAATTTCAAGAAGTTCTCCTTTGCCTATAAATAGGGGTGGTCCTTGTTCATTTTTCACAACCTCTAGCCAAACTCTTGCCATTTTTCTGCCCATCAAAACCGAAAAAGAAAGTGAGAGGGAGCCAAGAGAAAAACCAAAATTTTTCCTAAACCAAGCTTAGGTTAGTGTTCGGTTTGCAAGGGAAAGCTAAGGGGAGAGTTTGAGAAAGTTTTCCCAGCCTTTTCTAGGCTTGCTGCCGAGTGGTTAGGTGCAGGAAAAAAAAACCAAGAGAGAAATTGAAAAATTAAGGGGAAAAGTTAAGGTTAATTCGGGTGTGATTCAATCAACCGAAAACAAGTTTTGAGACCATTTTCTTGGTCTAGGGCAGCCACGGTTTTGAGCTAGGGGGAGGAAGAAATTTTGTGACCAAAACTTGACTTTGGTCTAAGGTAAAAATCTAGAGCCTAACTCTTTTATTTGAGTTCAAATTCAAAGTTATAAGGTGATTCAATTTGGTTGTAAGGACATAAGTCCATCTTCCATTTTATGCCCTAGTAGGTTGTATGTGCTTGATTTGTAGATCTAAGGGTGTATGGCTTGAATTCTTGCATTGTTGTGCTTGTTTGTGATTGATTTTCATGCTTGATGCTTAGGGTTGTATGTCCCCTGATTTTTTGGTCCAAAATCTGCCCTAGGCAGTGCATGATTAGCTGCTAGTTTAAGGGTGAATGATTGATGCATGTATGAATGTAATGCAAAGTTAGAACCATGCAAACCTAGGCTAGGTTAGTGCGGGTTTTGGTTTGCATGGGCACGTTGGAGTTACATGTTGGTTCTTATGGGACGTTAGAAAACGCTGCATGTATGCTATATAGGCTCCCGCGTGTTCGGTTGAGGTTAGATGCACGTAATAGGACGTAAATCGAATTTAAAACCAAAAACTGCCAGTTCGGATGTGAACTGCCCAGTTTCGGGAAAAGAGAAATTTGAGGCCTTTAGAGGCAGAACTGGGTAAAACTTAAAACATGAAAGTTGTTCAGAAGGGTTTTTCCTAGAGGACAGCGTGGGCAGAATCCCAAAATGAGACTCCAATGGTCTCTGTTTTTACAAAAACCCGTGGCTGGTCTGCCCAGACCCAGTTTACAGGATCAGCCAGTTTCAAACAAAAACTGACGCAAATACAAGCAGAACTGGATTTTTCTCCAAACACGAAAGTTTTAGGATTTTTCGAGAGCTAGAACTTTCGTGAAGACAACTTTTTCAAAATCGGAATTCATTTTTAAACTGACACGATTTTATAAAGACTGTGCAGGGAATAGGAAATTCCTGCACAGGATTTTCTAAAAACAGTACAGAAAAATTGTATCTTTTCCAAAACCACTGTTTTGACTAGGGAAACTGTTCCAAAGGCAGTTTCCAGTCCTAAATGATTTTATAAAAACCTATTTTAAGGATATGAATTTTTATGAGTTAAGTAAACGATTTTTGAAGTTAAAATTACCCAAGTTTCCAAAGAAATGGAAAATGGATTTTTAAACCAAATTGGGTAAGCAAAATGATTACGGGTAATAACCGGATGTAATATCCGAGTTACTAGGCCAAAGCCTAAAGCTCAAGATTAACCCTCATATAGGGTTAAATTTAGTTAATTAAGAGTTCAACTATTATTAACCTTAAGGGTTAGTCAAGATAACCCTAAAGGATACCAAGAGTAATAAAATTGGGCTAAGATATAGGGTTACTATCTATAACCCAGTAAGACATCTAGTATCAGGGACATACAATTAGGATTATGTAAGCATGTTGATTAGAGTATCAACATTCTGCAACACTAACTAAGAAGCTCACCTATGTCCTTCAAGGAGCAGGAGAGAACCTGCAGCTGTACTCAGAGAAGAAGCAGCAAACGCAGGACATAGCAAGAGAGGTAAGTACAACCACCGCCTACAGCATAGGCTTTGTTGTGGTACTTGCCTAAGTATGTTAGATGTATGCTAGGGATGTATGTTATGCGGTTGTTGATGCTATGCTATGTTGTTATTGATGCTATGTTATGTTGTTGTTGCTGCTATGTTATATTGTTAGTCTTAAGTAAGGTTATTGTTGTTATGTTATGTTATTGATATGCTATGCAATATGTCTTATGTTGTATGCTAGGTTATGTAGTATGATAAGTTAAGGTATGTTTATGATGAATATTATGTTATGATTACATGAATCATGGAAGTATGAGAGCACGAAGCATGTTCACAAAATCTTATAAAATAAGATCAAGTATGACATGATAAGATGAAAGGAAAGTAAGATGGCGAGCAAGTCGCCTGTATTGTACCGACCCGAGTAAGGTCGGGTTGGACTATGGTTTGAGTTGGAAATGGTTTGGCCGCCGCAACCACTCCATAGTCACGCGCCCGGTACATACACACAAGTAAGGGGCCCATAAGTAAGATAAGAAATGAAAGTAAGTTAAGCATGAATTGAGCATAAAATAAGCATAAATGGACCATGCATTATGATGTATGTTATGCTATGAAAAGGAAGTCATGATATGTACGATATGCTATGGTAAGTTAAGTTAGTATGTGAAAGATTAGATCATGTTTGTTTATGTCGCGGTATAGGAGGTTGTACTTGCTGAGCGAAAGCTCACTGTCTTACGTTTATGCTGTAGGTAAGCAACCGTCAGCAATGGTTGATGCAAGATGGAAAGGCATGGAGGGGCAAACTGTGAAATGTGGGAAATGTAGCCGCTACGCGTTTTCCGCTGTGTTTCATAAGTATGTAAGTATGTACGAGAAGATAAGTATGTATGTATGGTAACGGCCTGTGCTAGGCGGGTCGTTACACATTTGTTGCCTAAAAACAAATTTGGTATCCATTTATGTAGGATTAGTAGTGGTTAAGCTTGTTTGATGTACTAGTTTGTCCATTTGGTGCCTGTTTTCAGTTTTTAGCTCCATTTGAACATGATTTGCACTGCTTACTACTGATTGATGCTCTAGATTTTCCATTTGTTGGCTAAAAACAGATCTGGTATCCATTTATGCAGGATTAGCAGTGGTTAAGCTTGTTTTATGCACTAGTTTGTCCATTTGGTGCCTGTTTTCAGTTTTTAGCTCCATTTGAGCATGATTTGCACTGCTTACTACTTATTGTAGCACTAGATTTTCCATTTGTTGCCTAAAAATAGATTTGGTATCCATTTATGCAGGATTAGCAGTGGTTAAGCTTGTTTGATGCACTAGTTTGCCCATTTGGTCCCTGTTTTCAGTTTTTAGCTCCATTTGAGCATGATTTGCACTGTTTATGCTTGATTGATGTACTAGATTTTCCATTTGTTGCCTAAAAACAGATTTAGTATCCGTTTATGAGCTTGTTTAATGCACTAGTTTGTCCATTTGGTGCCTGTTTTCAGTTTTTAGCTCCATTTGAGCATGATTTGTACCGCTTACTACTGATTGATGCACTAGGTATTCCATTTGTTGCCTAAAAACATATTTGGTATCCATTTATGCAGGGTTAGCAGTGGTTAAGCTTGTTTGATGCATTAGGTTGTCCATTTGGTGCATGTTTTCAATTTTTGGCTCCATTTAAGCATGATTTGCACTGCTTACTACTGATTGAAGCACTAGATTTTCCATTTGTTGCCTAAAAACAGATTTGGTATCCATTTATGAGCTTGTTTAATGCACTAGTTTGTCAATTTGGTGCCTGTTTTCAGTTTTTAGCTCCATTTGAGCATGATTTATTCTGCTTACTACTGATTGATGCACTAGGTTTTCCATTTGTTGTTACAAACATATTTGGTATCCATTTATGCAGGGATAGCAGTAGGTAAGCTTGTTTGATGCATTAGGTTGTCCATTTGGTGCATGTTTTCAGTTTTTAGCTCCATTTAAGCATGATTTGCACTGCTTACTTCTGATTGAAGCACTAGATTTTCCATTTGTTACCTAAAAACAGATTTGGTATCCATTTATTTAGGATTAGCAGTGGTTAAGCTTGTTTGATGTACTAGTTTATCCATTTGGTGCCTGTTTTCAGTTTTTAGCTCCATTTGAACATGATTTGCACTGCTTACTACTGATTGATGCTCTAGGTTGTCCATTTGGTGCATGTTTTCAATTTTTGGCTCCATTTAAGCATGATTTGCACTGCTTACTACTGATTGAAGCACTAGATTTTCCATTTGTTGCCTAAAAACAGATTTGGTATCCATTTATGAGCTTGTTTAATGCACTAGTTTGTCCATTTGGTGCCTGTTTTCAGTTTTTAGCTCCATTTGAGCATGATTTATTCTGCTTACTACTGATTGATGCACTAGGTTTTCCATTTGTTGTTACAAACATATTTGGTATCCATTTATGTAGGGTTAGTAGTAGGTAAGCTTGTTTGATGCATTAGGTTGTCCATTTGGTGCATGTTTTCAGTTTTTAGCTCCATTTAAGCATGATTTGCACTGCTTACTTCTGATTGAAGCACTAGATTTTCCATTTGTTACCTAAAAACAGATTTGGTATCCATTTATTTAGGATTAGCAGTGGTTAAGCTTGTTTGATGTACTAGTTTATCCATTTGGTGCCTGTTTTCAGTTTTTAGCTCCATTTGAACATGATTTGCACTGCTTACTACTGATTGATGCTCTAGGTTGTCCATTTGGTGCATGTTTTCAATTTTTGGCTCCATTTAAGCATGATTTGCACTGCTTACTACGGATTGAAGCACTAGATTTTCCATTTGTTGCCTAAAAACAGATTTGGTATCCATTTATGAGCTTGTTTAATGCACTAGTTTGTCAATTTGGTGCCTGTTTTCAGTTTTTAGCTCCATTTGAGCATGATTTATTCTGCTTACTACTGATTAATGCACTAGGTTTTCCATTTGTTGTTACAAACATATTTGGTATCCATTTATGCAGGGATAGCAGTAGGTAAGCTTGTTTGATGCATTAGGTTGTCCATTTGGTGCATGTTTTCAGTTTTTAGCTCCATTTAAGCATGATTTGCACTGCTTACTTCTAATTGAAGCACTAGATTTTCCATTTGTTACCTAAAAACAGATTTGGTATCCATTTATTTAGGATTAGCAGTGGTTAAGCTTGTTTGATGTACTAGTTTATCCATTTGGTGCCTGTTTTCAGTTTTTAGCTCCATTTGAACATGATTTGCACTGCTTACTACTGATTGATGCTCTAGGTTGTCCATTTGGTGCATGTTTTCAATTTTTGGCTCCATTTAAGCATGATTTGCACTGCTTACTACTGATTGAAGCACTAGATTTTCCATTTGTTGCCTAAAAACAGATTTGGTATCCATTTATGAGCTTGTTTAATGCACTAGTTTGTCCATTTGGTGCCTGTTTTCAGTTTTTAGCTCCATTTGAGCATGATTTATTCTGCTTACGACTGATTGATGCACTAGGTTTTCCATTTGTTGTTACAAACATATTTGGTATCCATTTATGCAGGGTTAGTAGTAGGTAAGCTTGTTTGATGCATTAGGTTGTCCATTTGGTGCATGTTTTCAGTATTTAGCTCCATTTAAGCATGATTTGCACTGCTTACTTCTGATTGAAGCACTAGATTTTCCATTTGTTACCTAAAAACATATTTGGTATCCATTTATTTAGGATTAGCAGTGGTTAAGCTTGTTTGATGTACTAGTTTATCCATTTGGTGCCTGTTTTCAGTTTTTAGCTCCATTTGAACATGATTTGCACTGCTTTCTACTGATTGATGCTCTAGGTTGTCCATTTGGTGCATGTTTTCAATTTTTGGCTCCATTTAAGCATGATTTGCACTGCTTACTACTAATTGAAGCACTAGATTTTCCATTTGTTGCCTAAAAACAGATTTGGTATCCATTTATGAGCTTGTTTAATGCACTAGTTTGTCAATTTGGTGCCTGTTTTCAGTTTTTAGCTCCATTTGAGCATGATTTATTCTGCTTACTACTGATTGATGCACTAGGTTTTCCATTTGTTGTTACAAACATATTTGGTATCCATTTATGCAGGGTTAGTAGTAGGTAAGCTTGTTTGATGCATTAGGTTGTCCATTTGGTGCATGTTTTCAGTTTTTAGCTCCATTTAAGCATGATTTGCACTGCTTACTTCTGATTGAAGCACTAGATTTTCCATTTGTTACCTAAAAACAGATTTGGTATCCATTTATTTAGGATTAGCAGTGGTTAAGCTTGTTTGATGTACTAGTTTATCCATTTGGTGCCTGTTTTTAGTTTTTAGCTCCATTTGAACATGATTTGCACTGCTTACTACTGATTGATGCTCTAGGTTGTCCATTTGGTGCATGTTTTCAATTTTTGGCTCCATTTAAGCATGATTTGCACTGCTTACTACTAATTGAAGCACTAGATTTTCCATTTGTTGCCTAAAAACAGATTTGGTATCCATTTATGAGCTTGTTTAATGCACTAGTTTGTCAATTTGGTGCCTGTTTTCAGTTTTTAGCTCCATTTGAGCATGATTTATTCTGCTTACTACTGATTGATGCACTAGGTTTTCCATTTGTTGTTACAAACATATTTGGTATCCATTTATGCAGGGTTAGCAGTAGGTAAGCTTGTTTGATGCATTAGGTTGTCCATTTGGTGCATGTTTTCAATTTTTAGCTCCATTTAAGCATGATTTGCACTGCTTACTTCTGATTGAAGCACTAGATTTTCCATTTGTTACCTAAAAACAAATTTGGTATCCATTTATTTAGGATTAGCAGTGGTTAAGCTTGTTTGATGTACTAGTTTATCCATTTGGTGCCTGTTTTCAGTTTTTAGCTCCATTTAAACATGATTTGCACTGCTTACTACTGATTGATGCTCTAGATTTTCCATTTGTTGGCTAAAAACTGATTTGGTATCTATTTATGCAGGATTAGTAGTGCTTAAGCTTGTTTGATGCACTTGTTTGTCCATTTGGTGCCTGTTTTCAGTTTTTAGCTTCATTTGAGCATGATTTGCACTGTTTATGCTTGATTGATGTACTAGATTTTCCATTTGCTGCCTAAAATCAGATTTGCACGACGGGATCGATGAAACTGGCCCAAATACAAGACCGCACCAAAATGACTCGAGTAGGGAAGCAATGAATCAGATGAGAGACCACATAGCTGATGATATGTGGGAAATATATCAAGCATCTCCTTGATATAAATCAACGTGAAAGCAAGACCCGTTCTTATCTAGATGCGCCATAATAACGATTGTAATTATTAATTTGTAATTACCAAATTTTAATGGCCAACAACGTATTGTTTATTGGTATAATTGTTGGGTGATATAAGACTTTTAATTATAAAAAATGATGTCTCAAATTGATAGGTGTTATTAAATTATTATATTCTAATTTTTCCATTTTCTTCATACGCTTGATTAATGAGTTTGAGTTAAGATTTTAAAATATAGATAATATTATGAAAATATCGTAAATATTTTCATCCACGGTAACAAGACTCCTATATTCTAAACATTAAGCAAGCTACCCCATGCTTTAAATATAATAGATAGACCCACCTGACTCAACAGAAATAACATTTAATTTGAAGATATCTTGTAAGGAGATTTCATTGACCTCAATTGGTGAAGAGTCAATATATTAGGTGTGTCACAGTTAATGCTAGTATTAAACAATGACGTCTTCCTTTACCACCTTCATTATGCACGTTTTGGATAAGAGTTTTGTGGTTCGCAACAACATTAGAATTTCATTAAAAAAAAAACTTAAGAATTTAAATTTTAAGAGATTATTCAAGAAAAAAAATAAAATATAGTAGTTTAAGAATTTCACATTTATAATTTTAATTAAAAATATAATTTAACAATAATATCATACATAATTTAATTAAAATATATAAAATTTAAATTTCTTATCTTTAAATTAAAAAAAAAGTCTAAATAAATAAAAAATAACTACATTATTATTTAAATTCATATATTTTTTTTTTGGACGAAGAAAAGAAAGATATAATTAGATTTAAAAAAAAAAAAAAAAAAGGTGGAAGAGATGGCCAAAGTGTTAAAAAAAAATTTATGTCGCACAATTTTCTAATCCAAAATTTAATCTAACTCGTGTCCTGTCTGAAAAAATTTTCTGACTTCTGATTTCGACCCTAGCATTTAGTTTTACCATTGTTCTTATACTTGACCGGGTCTCCTTTAAAAAAGTACTAATCTGAACAAAAGAAAAATAAAGTAGTGACAGCTGTTAAAAAAAGAGCAAAAAGCAAAAAGATTCTCCCGTCATCACTCCGTTAACAACCTTTTGTTAGTAGCTGATGTGAAAATTTTGAATGATGTGTCAATAGTAAAGGCCCTAGGTGACAATTTAGTGGACAAGGACAGCTAAATAGAGACAACACATTCGCACGCGTATTCTTATTGATATATATTTTTTTTTTTTTGCTGGAATATTATTATACGATGTTGAAAAATCAAAGAGACCCTCGTGACTCAACAGTTAGAGAAATAACATTTTCTTCGAAGATATTTTGCAAGGGGATTGTGACCTCACGAGTCTAGATACACTACTTGTCATCCCTATATACTACTTGTCGTTTAATATATGTTGCTTTAGTAAACAACGAGTCTAATATTCGTTCGTTGCACAATATAAAAAAATTAAAAAACAAAATATAAAAATAAATAATTTACATTAATAATAATTAATTAAGAAAGATAATATAATTACAATAAATTTAAGGATTTAGTTTTTTTTTATACATTCAAATATATATTAAAATATCAAAAGTATATATATTAGTATGAATATATATTTATATTTATATATACATCAAGTTCTCAAACATGAAGTTTTTATGATACAACTGAGTATTGTTATTTATATTTAATTTTCTTCAATTTCTTCTCCGATCTGTCATAATAAAAACATTTCTATATATTAGTAAAGCAATGTTTATGGTTGATATATAAATTAAAATAAATTTGTCAATTTATTATGTAATTATGCATAAAAAATATCATTACTTAGTCTCTTTTCGTTTTTTTGATGGATCACTTGGAGATTGAATCTGGACTTACGATGGAGGAGATTGATATTGAGGACTAAAGTAATAATATATTTAATTAGCTAATACTTTATGATATATAAATATATATGTTAAATAAGGAAATTTAAAAATTGAAAATAAAATATAGATAGCAATATACATTGATTTTACTTCTTCGATAATAGGTTCGGTAAACGTAAGCTATTTTTTTGCTGTCTTTTTACCTCCTAGCTGGGGTGTCTCTGGGTCAAAAGAGATTACGGATGGTGGAATTTCCTCAGAAGGCATAGTTGTCGGTGTAGGCAATAATATTGGTTGCACATTATCATCAAAGGTTCTTATAATGACTACATCGATAAAAGCTCCTCTGAGACGAAATTGAATGACATATATTTTTGATATGCCTTTCAGTTGGTTCAGGATAGGAGAGATAACAGTTGGATCAGTGTATCCTTCTTGGATCGTCAAAATATAGCAAGATTTATTTATTAATGATTGCATAATTTTTCTAAACATCACAACGTTCATCCCTCCAGTGCCATCTTCAATTCGTGCATTAATTTTGTACCTGTTGAAAACATATAATATTTATTTAATTTTTGATCACTTAGGTATTTATATATGTTTATTTTTTTTTTTTTTTACAATAGAGATAAAGTAAATTACCAACTGATTGGCATTGTAGTTAGATGTCCATGATTGTCACACCACCATGACGTCCCTGATTGTTTAATTTATCTGTAACATCTTGGACAGGCATTGTAGAACCAACCTTGGCGAATATCAAGTTCAGTAATGGTTACCTTGGCAGTGAATTTTGTCTCCTGTTGGATAAATTAAAATTAATAATATTGACTAAATTATATTTATATTTTATATTTTATATTTAATAATTAAATATTTACCTAATTTTGATATGGATCTAAAGCTTGAAGTTCTATGATTGTAGTTCGGTTCAAAGCCTTTTGTTCCTCTAATGGTAATGCCTTTTTTTGTTGATCCAGTAATAAATTTAATTCCTTGGATAGAATAGCTGAATCCATAGAAAAGTAATATATAAAATGAAGTTAGTATTTTATTAAAATCAATAAGTTTAAATAATTATGATAATTTATAAGTAAAAATTTACAATATCTTTTTTTGATTTTTTTTTTTTTTTTTGTTTCAGCAATGTCTGGATCAAGGTAGAATGAACTACCACTGGTGCTTGCAACATAAAATCCACCTGTATATAGATAATTATAATAATTAATGATGAATGATATAAAATTTTAATACTTTTTATTTAGGAGAGTAAGAAAATTATTTTTAGTTATTATATATATACTTACCCATATATTGTTTAGCTGTCATTGCTGAAAATACCATTACAACTGGTTCAGACATTATTTGAATTGAATTTTCATCAAGGTTTTCTCTAATTTCTCCCCAGAGAGTGACATTAAGTGTTTCTTTTTTATTGAATAAAATGAATATAAATAAATAATTTGTTTGTACTAAGTTATGATATTTTTTAAAATATGTTTTTATAATATATTATTTGTATTTACCTAATATTTGGAATAACCAAATCTTATCTTTTTACCGATCTGTCATTTATAGTAGATTCTTCTATATCCTTGATTGAGATAACACGACCAATCACATCTAATACAACATAATAAGTAAGAAGTCATTATTTATTAATTTTTATAAAACTAATTTATTAATTATTAATTATAAAATTAACAAATATAAATATCATATATAATTTACCTGACAGAAGATCATTGATATCGATCTTTAATGTTAATTGATCGAACTCCACAAAATTAAATTTGTGTTAAGGTATCTCTGGTATGTCTTCCTCAACGTTTTTGAAGATTGTGGATCTTGTGAATTACAACATTGTTACATGAGGAACAATTTTGAACTTTTGTTTGTTGTTCGTGATGAAAAAGTTAATGATTTCATATATGTTGCCTAGTTGTATTTTATCTGTTATGAGTTCAATATCCTTCGCACGAATAAACCCGTGTATTGCTTCATCATGTATAAAAAAATACATATTTGCATATTGTTATTATTATTTATATACTAAATAATAATTTAAGATGGATTTTATTAGTAGTATGATGTTTATAAAAAATAAATTGAGTTAAATTGAGTTACATGTATTGCTTCGTCCAGTATTATAGTCTGTATTCCTCCACAATCGACATACTCGAGCACATATAGTCTGATGCATCTCCCCTGGCTTCAGTATTCGTATTAAACTGATAATTTTCTATAAATAGGAAGAATATATATATATATATATAAATATATGTATTAAATTTTGACAACTGCAATCATTATTTTGTGATAAAATAAATTGAAACATGATTAACGATATATTATTTTTGCACAAAAATTTGTCATTTTTGATAAATATTATGCAATATTTCTTTGTGATAAAATAAATTGAAACATGATTAATATTATATTATTTTTTCACAGAAATTTGTCATTTTTGATAAATATTATGTAAGATTTCTTTGTAAACAATGTTTTTAACATGATTTGGATATTTATTAATTGATTCGTGTATTAAAATATATAAACCTTTTGGTGAAGTTACTTTAAATAGAGTAACATATAATTGGTTGTGGCTAAAAGTTTATCTTCTAAATATAGTCAAACTTTATTTAAAGATTGACCTTGACTTTTATTTATTGTCATTGCATAACAAATTTTTAAAGGAAATTATCGTCTTTTTAAAACAAAAGACCATTTTGATGCATTGTCATTTCTATTCTAGGTATATAAACTTTTTCATTTATATCAATAGAATTAATTATGCATCCTTCGACAATTCTATTTATTAATTGTGTAATCATTCTAGTACCATTACATAAACCCATTGATTGGTTAAGATTTCGCATTAACATAACAGGAATTCCAATCTTGAGTTTTAATTCATGTGGAGGTAAACCATTAAAGTTTAGAGTATGTAAAAATTCAGCCGGATATAAAATATTTAATTTTTCTAAATTTCCAGATGATGAAAGTATAGTGTCACAACTATAATAAATTTTTGTTTTTGTAGGTACTAAAGATAACATATATTTATTTATTTCATCAGTTATTTTATTTCTAGGTATAATAATCGCACGTTGTTTTAGATAATCAATATTATGAAAATTATTATCAAAAGTATTGTATATTATGCTGGAAATACATTCAATAGAATTTTATATTATATTGTATTAAATATTTTTCAGGTATCTCTATCTAAGTAGCATCTTCGTTTTCTGAATCTTCTATACAATTTGCTGTTTCATCACCAACATTTAATATCCATTCTGAAAAATTAGTAATTTCTATTTGTTCTTCAATACAGTAATTATTTCTTCTTAATCGCATGTTTTCTGTTAAAGTAAGTATACGAAAATATGACCAAAGATAAGAATTATTTATAGTTACATCAATACTATTTTCTTTTGTACTATTTGGGATAATATGTAATATTTGTCTGAAATCACCACATAATATAACTGTCATTCCTTCAAAAGGACAATCATAATTATTTTTTAAGTCTTGCATTATTTAATCTAAAGTTTCAAAACAATATTTATTAGTCATAGGTGCTTCATCCCAGAAAATCAATGTGGTTTTTTCTATTAATTTAGCTAATTGAGTAGATTTTTTTAATTTGATAAGATGAGTATTCGTCAATTGGAAAAGGTATATGAAATCTTGAATATGCAGTTCGTTCTTTTGGTAACAATAATGATGTTATTCTAGATGATGCTACAGCTAATACTATTTCATAATTTGATCCAATTTTACTTATAATAGTATTTCATAAGTACGTTTTTCTTGTACCTCCATAACCGTATATAAAAAATAAATTATTATGTTTGTTTTTAATTGCTTCTAAAATTTCGTTATAAATAAAATATTGTTCTTGATTTAAATTTTGTACTAAATTGATATTTTCTTCTTTTAATATATTTATATCATAATTGAGCTCTTCTCTTAAAAGATTATTATTTAAGTCTTCAATTAATGATCCAGTAGGAAGTGGAAGATTGTAATGTGATAAAGAAGATGAATTTAAATTTAATAATTTTTCTAATTCATATAATACGAAATTAAATAATTCGTTTTCTGGGATTTCAAAATTTGGGCTATTAAATAATTGTCTTACTTTGTATAAGATATCTTCACACATTAGTTTCTAATGTTTTTGAAGAAATTTTGTTGGATCAGAAATATTACAAAATAATAATATAATGATAAAAAACTGTCGAAGTTGAGCAGATGTTGACCAAAATGATGCTTCCTTTATTGATTCATCCCATTCTTTATCATCTCCTAACAAACCTAATGTATAGCAAGCTGTTTGATTTATAGGATAAATAATATTATTTACAGTTCGAAGTGATTCATAGCTTGTTGCACCTTTTTGATGATTTAATAATAATTTTAAATAATATAATTCACCTGAACTTCGATGAATATAGAATGTTCTTCCTAAAGTATGACCAGTTTGTCGATGAGTTCAAATTTTATTTTATTATTCCACACCCACTTCGTTAGAAATTATGTATAAGTTAATTGTTGGGCATCTTTATTAGTTTTATTAATTTCCATCCATTCTGTTAGTGTTGTTTTTTGCATCTGTGATTGACGTATTATATTTTGAAGTTGTTAATTTTTATTAAATATGATATTTTGCATGTTTGATAATTGAATAAAAAGTCATTGAACAGCTGGATTTCTATGATGGATTGAATATTCAAATATTCTCCAAATTACTTCATAAGGTGTAATATATCGACAGTTAAGATAAGCTTTTATTTCATTGACGTCTTTATAAGTTGTTATTTTGTTATTTTCAGTGATAATATTATCTTCAATAACAGCTCATATTCTATCTGGACCTTTTGTTAAATATTTGAACAAATATTTAATTAATATAGATTGGGAATATATTTCAACATTAATATGAGCACTATATTTTAAGCATAATGTTCGATTGTATGGAATAACATATCTATTATCAAGTTTAATTTCGTCTTTTATAACATTAAATTCTGCATTTCTACGACAATAAAGGATAATACCGTTTTCTTCTATAGTTGTTTCGTTTTTTATCTGTTTTGGAAATTTTTTTGAACATTTAGAATTTTTCATACATGGTGCATTTGTTTTTTCATATCCACATAGTCTGTGTATCATATATTCAGTTATAATTTTATAACATACACGATCTTTTATTAGATCTGAAATTTCAGCAGAAATATATTTGTCTATTTGTGCAGCACTATGATATTTATGTTCAGGATGTGACCAAAATAACATATGACAATGAGGCAAACCACGTTTTTGAAATTCCATCACGTATAGATCTAAAAAAGAAAAAAAAAAAGATGACAAAAAAACAAAAACAAAAACAAAATAATAATGTTAGTTTTTTTTTTAATTTATTACAATAGAATATTATAATAATAATTAATAGTTTCTTTTTTTATTATATAGTATAAATTAACTTACCTGCTATTATAACTCCAAAAATATTACCTGATTTTATTGTATTTAATAAATGATTCAATTTTATTTTAAATATTCGACTTATAATATCTGGTTTGTCTTCAGATTTTAGTCATGGGATTATATTTAAAGTTCTCCTGATTTCTAGACATTTAGGATTACATATAAATGTTAAAAATATATAAGGATTTCCATAATGTCTACAAATTATCATTGCATCTTGATAATTCTGAATCATATATCTTGAACTTCCTGTGTAAGACGGTGGTAAAATAATTCTTTTTCCTATTGCTTCTGCGTCTATATCACTTCTTATTATAGCATCTTGGATACCTTTATAAATTTCATATATTAAATAATTTTGATTCTGTCTAATATAATCTAAACGATCTTATTCAATAGAAGCATAACTATCTACAATATATTGTTGGAAAAGCCGTCCAGCTCTAAATAATGTATTTCTTTCATTTAATCGTTGTTGAAATTGAAAAGCATAAAATGATCTCATTGATATTCGATTTCTACGTGGTTCTCTACCAACAAAATTTGGATTTTATTCTATATAAATTCTATATCCATCTTCTCCATAAGGAAATAATAATGGATACTGCAATGCTATATAAGATAGATGAAGTTTATTAATTCTTTGAAATTCTCTAGTCCGACTATGAATAATAATATCTCTACCTTTATCATATAAACCAAAATCTCTAACAATTAAATCACTTATATATGTTCAAGTTGGCAGATCATATTGTGTATTATCTCCTTGTCGTCTTCTAATTAATCTTAATTTCATTGATAGCATCTGATTGTTTTTATAAATATCTTTGACACTTCTAAAAAGCTGAACTAATTTATTTGTTTCAATTAACATTATCATTAATTTTTGAATGATAATCTCATTTAAATTATTTAAATCATTATTATTAGAAAATGTTGCTATTCTATTTTGAATTTCATTTTCTGTATCATAAATACATAATTGTGCGAATTTTAGAGGATTATTATTAATTGGAAGTAAAGATCCAATTAGGTGATGAATTTGTCTACTACTCTTAAAAATATGGTCCTGATGAATTATTAATATCTGATTGAATATTCGCTCCAAATGAAGTAAAAGCAAACATAGAATTATAAATTCTAATATTTTTTTCTGAAATTTACACTTAAAAGTCCTCCATAATAATCTAATAGTTCATTTAAAATTGGTGGTGTTTTTTTTCTTAAAGGTATCATAATTTTCCCATTTTGACAATATAAAAAAAATTTTGGTGGATATATATTTTGTGTTTGTTTATTTTTTCAAAATAATGCTCCACAATATTGACATACACAATTACAATCTCCAATATCAATATATTCATAATTTAAATCTGAGTAAAAAATTTATGTTAAAAAAAAGTTAGTAAAAAATTTTCTTCAAATTTATAATCGTATAAAAAAAGTTACGATGAAGAAATTACTTTCTTGAATTGACGGTAAATTATAATCGTCCGAAATTGGATTCGATGTTTCTTCGTCAGTGTTATAACTTGAAGATAATTGAATAGATCTAGTTCGAAAATCAGTAATAATTTCTGTATTTGATTTTTTAAACTGATTGTTTTGAAAATGTATATTTGTTGATGTGGATACTTCATTATCATTTGTATAATTTCATTTTTTCTGAAATTTTGAATATTTTGAATCTTTAGGATTTTTGTAGGTTTTTCTCTTCATACTTCTTAATTTTGTATTTTTTAATATATATATAATATATCAAAGCAACAATATAAAATACTGTTAAAAAGTAAATATCATACATAAAAAAATAAAAGAGATACCAAAAAAAAAAAGAAAAAAAATCAAGAATTTTATTTATAAAAAAAAACCAAGTAAAATAGTAATAATAAGCTAATATTAAATATTATTCAAAACTCTAAAATAATTTAAACATAAATAAAACTAATTGAAAAAAATTATTGTTATTAATTTTATAATTGAGTTTGTTTAAATTTTATTTAGATATATGTGATATCATTTTAGTAAAAATTATATTTATCAGTTAAACAAATTTTTTAGAATTGTTAATCTGTTTAATTTTTCTCACTTCTAAATTTTTTTAAATTTAACATTTTGTCAATTTTGTATATTTTATTATTTATGTTGTTTTGTTTTACATATTTAAAAATAAATGAACAAAATATTACTTTTCATTTTATAATTAAATTTATTTAAATATTATTTTTAAAGGCTTATGCTGTATTATTTTTTTAAAAAAAATTATGTTTATTAGTTCAATTAACAATATTTGACTTTGTTAACAATTGTAGCCATTAATTTTTTATTCTTTTTCATTGTCTTCCCCATTGTTGCAGGTGCTGTCCGTACGGACAGTGCCAATTTCAATTTTTATTAATTGAATTTTATGTATTTTTACTACATAATTGATCAAAATGTTATATATCAACATATTTTTTTTAATTTTTTATGCCGATCTATATTTTGTAAAATAAAGAATAAATACATTATTCTTATTCATTATGATCAGTATTTAAACAAACAAAAAAATCTATACCAAATAATAAATTTAAGATACAATAATAAACATATCCAATTTACGAACATGTTATTTACCATCCTTTACTTTTTTCCACGTATTTTTTTTGCTTAAAAAAAGTTACATTTATCAAATAAAATAATAAATACATTAAGTTATCTTTGTTTATTATTACCAATTAATTTGTCCAATTTAAATCCAAATAAAATAAAAATTTATAAAACATGAAAAATCCGTTCTTATACTACAGGATTACATGGTAAAAGAAACTAAATCATACATCTAAGATTACAATAATTTACAATTGTAAAAACATTTAAATACAGTAATTATTCCTATAAACTTAAATATTTCAACAATGTAATGGAGAGGAAAAAAAATATCCCTGGGCAATACAGACTAAAAGAAGGGAAAAAAAATTATAAAACAAAAATGATAATAATAATGCAACATAGAGAAAACAGAACTTTAAATCTTTAATTATATACACTAATCTAGATAAATAACATAATATATACATGTATACTATAAAAAATATTACATAAATTTTTATTAAATATTTTGTGACATGTTCAAATCTCTTATATACTTAAAAATAGTTGTTAAATAATAACTAAATACAATTCAACATCATCTCTCACAGCTACCAAGTGTAATGTTTGAGAATGTGTTTAAACAAAAAGGGGAGAGAAAAAAGGTTATAAATATTCTCAATGAAAACGGAGAGGGAAAAGCAACAGAAAATTGGGAAAAAAAAGGTAACATAAAAAGGGGGGGGGGGGGGGGGGGGAGGGGAAGAAATATTGCAGTAGTTTAAAAATAGTAACATAATTACTACAGATATGTTGTGAAAAAAAAAGAAAACCAACACATTCTAAACATCCACAGCAACAGTTAAGATGGTCAAATAGTATATAACAGTTATTTAACATATGCCACAAATGATATCATAGTCAGCAATATATATCAAATTAAACAATAAATGTGGTATATGTATTATTACATATTTGAATAGAGATCATCATAGCATGGGAAAATTCTAATTCAGAAATTTCTGTCAAGATCATCTATGACAGCACAGAGGAAAAAAGAGAGAGAGCGAGAAAAATAACATCACACTTTTGCTTCTGTTTACAATATTATTATCATAATAATAAACATGTTGAAACAGTATAAAAGACTACTAACAACTATTAAGAAGGAACAAAATAAAAACAACAATCAATACTAATTAAGAGCTGTAAATAAGAACAGTACTTGGGAAAAAAAAAACACGTTTAAAGAAAGATGAACGAAGGTTTAAACCAGAGGAGTTAAAAGAATATTATAGAAGCATTAATAGTAAAGGGTGGTAATAAAGTAAAATATGAAGAGAGTTTATTTATAAGAGAAAGTCGACAAAACAGCAGAATATTAAATTTTTTTTTTTAAAAGTCGGTGCAAGAGGAAGGAAGGAATTCTTTTACACATACAACAGATAAGAGATAAGAAATTTTTTACCAAATCAGATTCGTTAATGATAAAGCTGTAACTATAAAAAATCCCTGTGAAAACTATCATGAGACAGTAAACCACATATTTATAGCAACTAATACAATTACAACACAGAGAAGAAAAATTTAGAAACATTAAATGCAAAAGACAAATCACCTAATATGGTTACAGCTACAAAACTAAATAGTAAAAAAGCCTAACAATCCATCCAAACCTAACTAAATGGTACGATACAGTTAGTAAACAGATATGTTACTTCACGGATTACACTCAACATATTAAGAATGATGATAATAAAAAACCACACCAACACTACCATAATCAAAATTAACCATTAAAAAAAATCCTATTTATAACAAAATCAAACCACATAAAAAAAGTTAAAAAAAAAAAACCCATCAACTAAAAATCAAACTGCAAATCCTAAATCATCAACATATAAAATATAAAGATAAAATTTGCAAACAAATTCAGCAAGATATATTACCCGGGAGAAAAAAAATGGAAAATTACAAAGATATAAATATAACAAAAAAAAAAATCCTAAATCCTCCATTATATACTTGCATTCATCCATTTTGTCACCATCATTACTATAATCTGCAAAAATAAATTAGCATAAATCAAATACAATAAAAAAAATGGCACCAAAATAATCTTAGAGGGAAAAAAATACATATCCCTATATTTAGTTTAAGTTTGTTACTGTTTCCAATTCATAAAACAGATCAAAAAAAATAAAAATAGAGTTCGAAGAAAGGAGAGGAGAGAAAACCGAAGAGAAACAATGTACAATGAGTTAAAATATAACAAAAAAAAAAGGAAAAAATTATAAAATAAAATAAAAAAAGAACAATAATAACAATGTAAAATGTCAACAAAAAAATCGACAAAAAAAAATCAAAAAGCAAAATGTAGGGTTCGGACACAACCCAAAAAAACAAAAAAACAAAAAAAAAATCATTCCGACAAAAAACATCTAAACCTTCAACACGAAAACTCAACAACATAAAAAAAAATTTAAGGTTTGGAGGCCAAAAATCCAAACAACAAAAATCTAAATCTAAATCTAAATCTTCGAGATAAAGACCAATCTAAAACTTCAACATAAAAACTCAACAACATCAACACAAAAAAATGAACAAAAAAAAAAGATTCGAATAGAATCGGGGGTAAGGGTAAGGGAAACGATACAATAATGAAAAAAAAAAAGTAACATAACAAATATCAAAATCTAAACCTTCAACACAAAAATCCATCTAAACTGTCAACACAAAAACCCAACAACATCAAAAAAGGGGGAAAATCTAGGGTTTCAAGGCCAAAAATCCAAAAAATTAGGAGAGAGAGAGAGAGAGAGAGACCGGCAGAAACAGAGAAAAAAAGTTAGATCATCAACAATAAAGATCAACATCAACACAAAAATGAACAAAAAAAAAGTTATAGTTCGGACAAAACCAAAGAGAGAGAGGGGAAAAAAACCGGATATAGTAATGAAAAACAAAACAACATAACAAATATAAGAATCTAAACATTCAATATAAAAACCCAACAATATTAAAAAAATATTTCCCAGGGTTTGAAAATGAAATATCCAAAAAAAAAAATAGAGAGAGAGAGAGACTGGTAGAAAGAGAGAAAAAGAGAGTTAGAACATTAACAATAGAGATCAACATCAACACAAAAAAATGAAATTAAAAAAAAAGGGTTCGGATAGAACCAGAGAGAGAAGGAGAAAAAAAAAACCCCGAAAACAGTATTGAAAAACAAAACAATATAACAAATGTGAAAATCTAAACATTCAATACAAAAATCCAACAATATCTAAAAAAAAAAAAGGGAAATAAAATTCTAGGGTTTGAAAGCCAAAAATCCGAAAAATAAGAAGAAAGAGAGAGAGACCGGCAAAGAGAGAGAGAGAGTTAGAACATCAACAATAAACATACACAATGGAAGAGAAATATGAGTGGCAGAAGCAAAAAAGAGAAGATAAAATTAGGGTTTGAAAGTCACAAATTTGAAGAATAAGAAGAAAAAGAGAGAGCGGTAGAGAGAGAGAGAGCTAGAACATCAATAGTAGAGAGAGAAAATGACACTACACAATGGGCGGCAGAAGCAAGAAAGAAAAGGAGACATTAGGGTTTGGAGGGCAAAAAGGTCCACCCACTGTGGAGGGGTGATCGGTAGGCTAAGTAGTGAGGGCAAAATCATTCTCATAGTGAGGGAAGGACAAATCCGTCCATTCACTGTGGGTAGCCCAACCGGCAAAGAAGGAAGGAAGGGCAAAAGCATCCTTCCACTGTAGTAGCCGCAATTCTACATAGGTGTAGGGGCAAAACCATAAGAACACCGTAGAAATAACAGTAAAAATTCCCTTTTCTTTAGTATTATAGTATAATTATGTTAGTTGATGTCATTTTATGGAGCTTAATAGCTCTTAGTTGGTGTCGTTTTGTGGAGCTTAAAAGCTCTGTGGTTGTAGAAGGAAGATCAGATTTTTGGGAATTTGCACAGTATTGAATAGAAATTGCAGAGAGTATTCTTGACGTAGGAGCCAAATCAGAGAAGAATTTCAACGAAATTCATCCTGAGAAATAGGTGAAAATCACACTAACACCTAGAGAAAACCGGGAAACAGACCCAGAGAAAGAGCTCAGCTCAATATTTCATTCATCAACAAACCAAATCTGGTCTCTTCCTTGACAGTACAGAGGAACTAATACGCTCTAACTTTGGATACTTTAAGAAAACGACAAAACAGCCACTAAAACGACAACTCAGGTCTTGTTACAAACAATAAAGGAAAGTTCGGGAAAAAAAAAAAAAAAAAAAAACGACAAGCAAAACAACTTGATGTTCCTACATCAATTCTCTCTTTGTTCCACCCTTTTGGATGCTATTTAGATGGATTTGGAGCCCCAGCTCCATCCTTCGTCCAGGTTAGCCGGTAAAATTGATCTTCTGTAGACTTCCTACGTCAAATTGTCAACAAAAGGAGACGCAGTTTACATACATGTCTCTTCCTGTAAAGAGAAAACTCTATGTCGTTTTTGTTGACTCACGATAAAACGACTTCTATGAACTAATATGTCTTTTTCATTTCAGAAACAAACGATGTTTCAATAGAATATTATATTGAATATATATATTACATATTTATTGACTAGAATATTTTTACTGTCTTAATAGTTTCGGTACACATAAATATTTTCATTATTATGAGTATATCAAATAAAAATAATACTTTCTTTTTATAAGAGTTTCAAAAATAATTTACCATTAGTCTCTGATGTGAGAGTATCAAAAGTAATTTATTTTAGTAAGAAGAAGAACAATGTGAAAAGAAAATCGCTCTGTCCTTCTTTTTCACTCTCTCTCTAATTATCTCACTACGTCAAGGATGTCTACATTACTGAAGAAGACGCAATCAAATAGCTTTTACTTTTAAGAAAGTATGTAACTTTGTTATTTTAAATTCATATGAGATTAATTAAAAAATATATATATAGAATTTTGAAAAAAAATGAAACAAAATATATTTTTTCCTGAATAAATATTAACATTTTAACTTAACTTCAATTAAACTATATTTTTTTATATCAATTTTTGTCTTTTTATGAAAAGTCAACAAAAATTCTAATTAGTTTTTGAAAAGTCAACCAACTCCAACTTAAAAATTTCATCTATAACCGGCGAACCAAACGCATACTTAAGATTTTAAATTTTTTACTCCAAACAGTTTTTTTTCTCCTCAGACACACTATTCAAAACTACATCTCATTTTCAATCTACTATATATTTAAAACCAAAGATCAGAAAATATTAAAAAGTCATCACATGATTTTGTTCGCACTGCTTTTTTTTCCCCTCTTGAAGAACCTTCCATCCTCTTTCAATTATAACCAATTAGATTCGTTCCAAATAAAGGCAAATATATATATATATATATATATATATAATGACAATAATAAAAATAAGGCAAGGACGGATGAATAGACAAAGATCATTCCTAGTTCGGCAGAAGACGAGACTGGGGATTATGAATAATAAACAGGATATAATGATTCACTAAACAGAACATGAGTTGTTAATAACATGCAGATTCAATTTATTCACCAACCAAAAAAAAAAAAATGCAAATTCAATTTAGGAAACCACATGTCGCTGATATTAAACGTCAATCTCCTCCGTGAAAAAGCTATTTGTCGTTTCGCCCACGTGTCGTTTATCATAGATCATGAAACGTTCAGGCCTCTTGGCAGTTGGAACGACACATCGTTTCGTGCTTATGTCAAATAAAAAATAAAAATCTTTTTTTTTTTTTTTTGAGAGTAATGAAAGTATCATCAATGGCGGAAAAGTATTTCCAACCATCATGTCTATATCTATTCAAAGAACACATTAGGCTAAACCATGAGCCGTTAAACATAGCTAAAGATATGGCCAACTAAACATTTGGAGCAAGAAATAAGACAATATAATCCATATAAATTATGGAAAAGATAGAGCAACCACCTTGATACCCGAAAAATAATAATTAATTAGTACATGCATATAAAAAACTAATTAGGTTCTTGTTTAACTAGAGATTATTTCATTTCATTTTTTCAAAAGAAATTTCGGTGATGGTGACACACTAAACTACATTGGTGCAAGGAAATAGATTTTTAATAAAAAATTTATTATTTTTGTTTCAGTTAAAGTTTTATCTCCATATCTTTTGCGTTAAGAAGAACATTTTTGGGGAAATGGGAAAAAAAAAAAAGCAATTTCTTTTCATTCCTATTTTTAACATAGAATTTGGTCTGCAAAGAAAAACTTGAAACAAAGTTGTAAAAATGTAAGATGAAGATGTTGAAGATTTTACATAGTGTGGTTCAATTCAGGGGAAATTGACAAGTTCAGTGATCATCGTTCAAAATCTAAAATTTTGAAATCTATGATATTCTAGTTTATGAATCAGTGTAAAAACTAAAGACAATGTTTTATTTATTTATTTATTTATTTATTTAAATTAAGTACTTTTTTTTTTGTCGTTGAATATTGCCATTTCGAAGAGGAATGACACTCAACTAAATGCTGGTTACTTTCTCTGTCATGAATAATAAAAGTAATAATTTTCTTCTTTGTTTGAAAAAGTGAAAGGTGACTGTAACATGAGAAGCTACTTTTTTCTATTGGAACAACCTACTCCCGTGGCCCCAAAATGACTCACTTTCACAGTCAGAGCCTTGTGCTTTGTGGTTCAACTGATCGAAATTCACTCGAGAGTCTGAGTGGTCTTAAGGAAGTAACATCTCTCAGGTGTGAGTCAGAGTCTTCCTTCCTAGGAAAGGAAAGCACTGCGGCTCTTCATGGTTCTTTCGCACTAAAGGCCCAAAAGGTAGACCAGAGATCCCACTTTCACTTGAAATTCTTTCTAATATAAAGTTATATCCTTGTTATTAGTGGATTATATGGATGTCTTCAATTTTTCTTTTTCCGAAATCTTTTATGGATTCTAAACTATAGCCAGTTTAGAAGCTATTTTGTGAGGTTCTATTAGTTCAGTGTTCTGTATTGGAAAGAACGTTGTAGTTAACTTTTAGGTTCTTATTTAGTTGTTATTGAAAATGCATTGCACTACTAACATTGTAGACTCTGGATGTTTTCTACTGTTCGCATTCTGTGTAGACTCTGCATCACAAGTCAGTGGACATTTAGAAAAAGGTGATAGGTCGAAACAACAAGGTTACCATGTAATTCGTGAGCAGGTCATTTTGATTTTCTGACTGGTGCCCCTGAAGTTATTAGTGAAATTAAAGGTAACATCAATGACATAAGAGCAAATGTGCCAAGAATGTGGCGGTTATTTTCCGAACTAGTCGAGAAGAAGATTGACAAGGAAAAAAAAAATGTGCCATGTGGAAATGAAGATACCATTTATTACTTTAGCTTTTTTAATTGCAGAAAGAAAGGAAACCACATGGGATTGACAAACTTCATAAAAACTGTTGTTGTGCCTGTGCTTTTTTTTTTTTTTTTGGTTACTGAAACAGTTTTGGGCAGCTCAACATCAACTTCGCAAATAACAAGTTACAACAACATTTGAACTACGTTAGAATTTTCTGCTGAAGTCCAAAGAACGTAGTTTCATCAAGGAATTTTCTAATTTTCTATGTCAGGTGTTAATTTCTTGATTTTTATAATTGCAGCATTTGTTTATGATGGGATAAGAGGAGTTTACTAAAGATGAGATAGATTAGACCTATTTTGTGATGCCCTAGAAATTCATAAACTCGATTCACGAACTATTATTATGGATTTCCTTCATCAATACACTTCTAATGAATTATTTTGATGAATACCAAATTTCAAGATCATGAATGATTGTATATGTATCATCAATGTGATAATGTCGATGATTTAATAATGTTGAGTTTCTTTATTTAAATGAGAAAATATATATAATGTTACTCCCATTTTCTTTTTCAATTGAGATTTTGTGAAAATATTATGTGTGAAAATTTATTATATAAATATAATGAATGAATAATCATAATTTTGTGATTTGAAGCAGTGAATTTTATGTCATATCAAGATTTACCTTCTAAATTAAATTTAGCAATTCTACTACAATCTCAAAAAAAAAAAAAAAAAAAAAGGAGGGGGGTATTTCCGGGGAGTGCCCATGCACCCCCCTTACCTAGTGGGTAATTGCCCACTGGGCAAGGTAGTGGGCCAAAAAAAAAAATTCAAGAGAAGGCCTGCTGTGCACCCTTCCCCTTGTTCGGTGGGCCGCTGGTCCACTGAGCCATACAGGCAGGCAGCCAGGGGCAGCTGCCAGCCTGCTGCCAGTAAACTGGCACAAAATTTTTTTTTTTTCTTTTCTTCAGAAAATAGGTTGAACAAGAAGGAGGGGTAGTTTTGAGAATCCAAAATCTAACCCCTAAATAAGCAAAACAAAGATGACAAAACAAGAAAGAAAGGTTGATTATAATGTAAGATGATGAACTACTTGAATGACTACTCACTAAAACCACTTAAAGATACCTGAAAACCCACCAAAACAACCTCCCTCCCAACCTACCCTCTTCAGCTGAGGACGTTTTTACAGTGATTTAAAATGAAAAAATTTCAAATTTTAACCCACAATAAGGTTGGTTATAAAATGTTCTAAGGTAAACAAAAAACCACTTTTTTCTCTTTCATAAAGACCATACTAGTAAAGAAAAGTTTCCTCTCTTTCTCCTTTCATTGTGGACTAAATTTGTAGCTAAAGAAAATCAAAAATATTCTTCATCTCCTTTCATCTACTCCCAATATCATTTTAGTAAGAAAGAAGAGTCATTCCAGGTGTTTTCTAAGGTAAAAACCTATACTTTCCACTTGTTTTCTAGAAAGAAGAATGATGTTTTAAAAATATATTTTTTTAAGATGATATTTTATCTCCATTCTAGCCCCTACCTCAAGGATCTAATAGTGGTTCAAAGCCTTCAATAGGAGCCAAGAACCCATTACTTATCTAAGAGGTAAATGATTTGTAAACTAGTGGGTTACCAAGTTCTTAATAACTTTCCTTCCAAAATGTGTTATTATAAATAGGAAAATCTTAGCATAGTAAATGGTTAAAATGTGGTTTTGCTACCTAGTGATATAATATATGTACTGGCCATGATTTACGGTGGCTAGAAAACATGATTTGTGTATGAAATATAACGAAAAGTGTGTTTATGTGATTTTTATAGTTATATGATATGAATGAGTATTGATGCATGAGAATAAGAGATTATGACATATTAATATGTTATGTCCTCTGTTTAATGGAAGCATGAATGATGAGAAAAATATTTTGACATCACAAATAGGCTAGAATAATAATTAATGACTATAAAGTACCAAAAATAACATTTTTAGCATAAATGTTAATAAATTGGAAAATGGTGTTTTGAGTGAAATTTTCATAATCATGTAGAAGGGCAGAATATTACTCTTGACATAAGCCATAAGAATAGCTCAAGTTTGATCATAAATAAAAATGTCAAAAATGATGATTACCCTCAAGGGGTAAATTCATAATTTCACCAACCTAAAAACTTTATTTAAATCCAAAACTTTTCAGTCTTGACTAGAGACTTAAAATAAACCTTGTATCAAATTTTGGTGATAAATGGATAAGAAATCACCAAAACGACATTCTAGGGTCAAAACGTAAATATAAAAAAATTTATGATAAAAAACATAAATAATAAAAAATTGTTAAAAATGAGTCCTGACTGATCCTGTGAGAACACTTTATAAGGATATTAAGTATAAAAAATGTGAACCAAAGTGTATTGGAAACTAATTGGGGCTAGGGGTGGCAATATAGATCGCGACACGATGACATGATTCGAAAATGACACAAATTTCGTGGGTTGGAGTTGCAAAAAATAGGAGTCGGGTCAAATACGGGTCACCCGAATTGACATGAGAAAAAACGGGTCGTATTCGGGTTGGACCCGTAGAACCCAAACATGACCCGTCGTGTCATTTTTGGATCAAATTTCGTGTCAATTTCGTGTCGCGGGTCAATTTTGATTTGTGACGTGTTAACCCGTGACGAGTTCGTATTGTGTTCGTGTCGCAATTTGGAGTCGTTTTCGTGTCACGGGTCGTGTTCGGGTTGGGGAAGAAAAAATCGACATAGCTCGAACACGACACGTGACACGAATTGTCATCCATAATTGGGACTAAACAAGGACTAAAACGTAAAAATAAATAAATAACGGGTCAAATTATAAAATCTGTTCAAACTATAATTAGACAGCATTTTTGTCACCCTTAAAGCAATATATTAAGCTATAAATACAAGAAATAATATGGTTTATGTTATAGTCAAATGTACGATCTTAAGAGACACATAGGGGTTTAAATATAATACTTTTATTTGATTGTATTTGGAAATGTAATAAGTTATGAAAGCCATTACGAGAGCTTATTAGGCATTGTAAACATTATTCTAAGGCCGGGACAAACTTTTAAAAGCTATTCAATAAGTCTATATTAAAAAGGGTATGTCTAATGGTTAAATTGTAATTTTGTCAAACTAAGGGGCAAAATGGTAATTTAATGGGAAGAATGTTTTGGACCGTAGGTAGAGGTTTTCTGGACCTATAAAACTGCAAGAGAGATTACTAAAAGCTAAGGTCAAAAGATTTAACAAGTTTAAGCTTAAAAATGCTTGAATAATCGAAATATGTGGCAAATTAATAAATTAGTACCCGAGAGCTCGATGATGAAAAATGAGCCAGCTACTAGGCTTGCTGAGATGTCATGTAATTTTGACCAAAACCTAATAAAGACAACAAAGTGTAATGGGGCCTTAACGGGTCCAAAACAATAATAAAGCCAAAGCACTATTTGAAAATAATTTAAGCTAATTACAAGTAAATGGGTTGTAATTGACCCAATAAACCCACAACCCATAGCTCACAACCCACAAAGATGACCCGATATGATATTGGAAGACCATGGTTATCCATGGTCACTTAATGAACCCAATGATGAATAAAAGGGAATTAAGTAAAATAATGGATAAAAAATTAAGTGTTAAATAATTAACTCACCAATGGGTTAATAATTAATTAATTTAATATTTAAAATTAATTAATTATTAATTAAGAAATTAATTTATGATAATCATGTAATTAATATTTAAGGATGTTATTCTTAAATAAATAAATAAATAATTTAGAAACAAATTAATAATTAAATTGAAATTAATTATTAATTAAGAGAACATATGTCCGTAATCGAAAATGATTCAAGAATCTTACTTTAACTGTCGGATGTCAATTTAAATTAGGGCACCGTATCGACTTGAGGGTAGAGCCGGAAATAATCAATGCAGATACACAGTTACGCGATTTTTTATAAGTACAAACCTCACCTACAGCATGGAACAAAATATTTTTTTGTTGTTGATGTTCTACGTTTTCTATGATCTGCCTTGATGAAGTGATGAGCCTATAAGCCATACTTATTACGTTAATTAAGTATTTAACGTGCATAATTTCTCTTGTACTGATATGATCGACATGCCTCACAGATATATATGCAGTAATGATAGATGCATAGTGACATGTAAATCTACATATTGTCACAAATAATAAGAATGAGCCTAACAAAAGATAGGATTAAGTATCGTACCAACATCCAATTAGTGAGAGGATATGATAAGAACGAAAGTTATATGATATGACCTTGGAGGTTGTTGGAGGATCGATCCCTTAACTCCCCATTGGTTGTGTGCATATGGGTACGACATAGGGGTCCTTATGTAGACAAGACATGTATATAATGAAGCATAATTAAACATACATAGATCACATGCATTTTTGAATATTCATGATGTTACATGTGATGATATGATTTTATAAAAAATGTTTTGTGAGATATTGTTTGTACTTGCTGAGCAAAAGCTCATATATGTGTGTTCGAGCTGCAGGTAATGCGGGTAAGCAACCCGCTACTTATATATTTTATGGACTGGCAAAGCTGTGTGGAGGCGATGAAGGAAGAGAGTGAGATATCACCACAAATTTAATTTCCGCATTTAGATTTTTTAAATTATTTTGTATCGATTATATTTATAATTATATTCCAATGTTTTGGTACTACTAAACGAATATAAGTATTTTACGAGAAAAATACTTTAGACTCTTCCCTTTTAATTTACATGAAGTTATAGTTTTTTAAAATATTATCTAAATACGAATTTGAATATGACATTTATTAGTTAGATGTTTTCAATTTCCTCAGTTAAAAATTTTAGTAATTCTAATTTTTATAGTATGAATATGATTTTAAAAAAATTTTAATGTATTTTTTTAGAACGAAATAAATAAGTGTTAAGATTAAATTAAATAAGAATAAGTAAGTTAGTTAACGATTCAAAAAATCGGGTCGTTACATATATTCAATTGTTTAATTATAAGATCTGTGCTAGATAAAATTGAAGAGCTTTCGCTTTTTGTACTCTTTCAAATCTTGCATTTTGATTTTTGCTTGAGACACTCTCTGTGGCTATTCCACTGATACACATTAGATAGTGATAAATTTTTTAAGAGCTGGCTCCTTAATTTTATTTTATATATTTATGAAAAGATCTGATGTTGTGCGAAATCTAGAGGGAATATATACGGCTATCTTTTGATGATTTGTTTGCTAATTTCAGAAAATACATTTCAGATGCAGAATTAGTTATTCTTCTTTTCTAATTTTTCAAGATAGATTAGTCATATTTTTATATTTTTTAGTTTATATAACTGTAACTTTAGAATTTACAACTAGTTGATTGAAATCTAAACAAATACATATGTTTCACAACATCACAACGCTCATTTACAAAAATTCTTTCAAATGACAAATCATCTTTCCAACTTCCAAGGCACTCAATATTTCAGTAAATAAGACAAGAACTCATTGCTTACAAAACCTCCAAATTTATTTCTTCAATGATTTTTTGAAAAAAATGGCACACACGTGCCAAGCATGTTTACTCAACTAGTGTGTGTATATATATATAGATGAGTAACTATTTAGTTAATGTTTTATTTTTTTTTTTATAGAGATAATTTTAAACTCTCCAAATATTACCTTTGTAGATTTTTTTTTGTTAAATTTATAACCGAACGAATATTTTGATTTAAGAATGTATTTTTTTAATAATTTAATAATATTTAATTAAAAAAATTCATTTAAAAAAATTCAAATTCTTCTTTCTCTCTCTCCACTCGCAAACCCAGATCTCTCTCTCTCACAAGACACAATTCTCTGCAAGGGACTTTAGCTTCTTCACTTCTTTAGAAGAGAGGAATTTCTTTCGCAAGCTTCAGTCAAGACCTCGAGCTTTTTGTTTATCCTGCTGTCTAATGGCGAGCCGATCATCTGAGATGATGCTTTCTCGTCATATTGTATAAGATCCAACATCAATGCCTGCAATTACAGGAGAGGAGGACATTACACATCTCCATTTCTGATGTCAATTATTGAAGGTAATTTGTCATGCCATAGTTATAGTGTAATTTGTCTTATAACCTCTTCTTGGAGGCATAGGTCCATATCAGCCTTTTTTTTTTTTTTTACAGTCGAAAGTTCAACAATTCCACACAAAGTAATAGAATTGATTTCATCTAGGGTCCCTTTGTTTGTCGACAGTGTGAGAGTGGGGGGCCTGGGTTCGTCGTGCGTGGTGGCGATCTGGGCGGTGGTGGCCTCCGGCGTCCGGCGTCCGGCGCCGGCGTCGGGCGCCAGATCTGTGGAGGGGGGAGGGAGAGGGGAGGGGCGGGGAGAGCGAGAGAGAGAGACGGCATCTGGCTTCGGATCTGGGGGAGGTCCGGCGTTGGACCTGTGGGTGGGTGGGTGGGTGGGTGGGTGGGTGGGTGAGAGATAGAGGAAGGGCCGGGTTTGACTTTTGAATTCAGCTCTCACTTTCTCTCTCGTGTTCGATATAAATAAGGGTATTTTTATTTTTTAAGATGATATTCTTTTAAAAAATATAAAATATGTTTCTCACGTTATTATTTTATGAGTTTTTTTTAATAAAATCAGTCAAAGAAAACTAAAATGATGAAAATAAATAAATGTTTAAAATCATGATGATAAAAAAAAAAAAAGACAAAACTATTATATTTTAAAGAGTTTATCGATTATTTAAATCAACTAGTTTATATATAAATACTATACTTTCATTATGATCAACTTCACATAAAATATTTATAGCGGAAAGGTAAATTATATAATGAATTGTCTGTCAACATTTTCATAAATGTTTGGTTTCTTTATTATATACTAATTGTATGTGGTGTGTAAAATAGATAAATAAAATAAAGAAAAAAAATCAATATGACTGTCACCTAACATATGAGAAGGAAGGACGATATATAGATTAACTATTTTGTCTTGAACAAAAAAAAAAAAAGTTTGTTTGTCTCATTATACGACTAGGAGAAAAGGTGGACCGTTAAGTACTAATAATATTGGAAAAGGGGTCTGGATGGCATTATTCGATTTAATTACGACTAGAAGATTTGGACCTTATCAATTTTCCTTAAACAAATATTTGAAACAAAGGAAAAGAAATCCTGATATCAATGGCACCGTTGGTCCAAATTACTTACAACGGCAAATCGAATTTTTTGGAATTCTTATTTTTCTTGGGTTTTTTTTTTTTAATTTTATTTTCAATTATGGTTCTTCTCTGTACATTGGAGGTCGAAAGTGCTGATCACGCAAGGAAGGAAAGTACACAAAGCAAATTAGATTGGTAAATAGCAGGTTTTGTTGACAAAATTATGACCTACGACGACGATGAGCCTATTGTTGCACACCCAAATGTCCCAGGTATATATACATATGTTTTCCAGTGATATCACGATCTCTTTTCAATTTCTTGATTCATTTTTACTATAAATATGAATCATCCAATTTGATCTCTTATATATATATATAAATATATTTCATGTGAGAAACCTCCAGTATTCGAAGCGGGAAAAACACAGGTGACAATCATCACCAAGCCGGAGGCATCACTTGAAGAAACAGAATTGAAGGTGTTGCTGGAGTTGTCCGGTTCAGGAGACAACTACAAAGACAGAGCCCCACTTGATCTGGTTACTGTCTTAGACGTCAGCGGGAGCATGAATGAGGAAGACAGGATAGGAAACTTGAAAATTGCGATGCGATTCCTCATCCAGAAACTTAGCCCGATCGATCGTTTGTCTGTTGTCACGTTCTCCAAAGAGTCCACGAGATTGTTCCGATTGCGCCAGATGACTAATGATTCTCAACTAGAGATTATAGAAAAGGTCAATGGTTTATATGCCGCCGGCTCAACAAACATGTTCGATGGCCTTACAATGGGCGTCAAAGTACTCAAGGACCGCCGATATATTAGAGGGCGTTTGGGTGCCGTTATACTTATGTCTGATGGTGACCAAACCCGCCGATTCGGTGATGTTCGCAAGGTTCCGGTTGACAACTTCGCAGTACACACATTTGGTCTTGGCGCCGATGCCAGATCAGAGGTACGCATATATGTTGAAACAACCCTTAAAATCTCATATATTGCAAAAGATGTTGTTTGCGATTATTTAGTGTATATAAATCTACGCAAGTGTACGTAATGCACAAGTAATATAGAATGTGAGTTGAGTATCGTCTCCACAGGAATTGAATCACTAAAATGAATTGCAAAAGAAATAAAGCACAAATCAATTTGAATTCGGGAATTAAAATAAGAAAAATGCAATAAACTAATGAAATAAAATGGGTAAAATGAAAATGCACTAAAATAGACAAAAAGAACAATATCCAATAAAGAGTTTGTAAATCAAGAATGAGAATTAAGTTAGGATTGCCAATTTCCCCTCAATTGCAAGTCTAACTCGAATGCTGTAGGAAATGCTGCAGCAAAAACCATCTTGTTAACTGAAATTCAGTTTTGTCATAAAATTCTTCCGAATTAATTATGACTAAAAATTCTTTAAATCTTTTTCAACATATTCCTATGCGAATCTAGTTCTCATAACACAAATTCATGCACCAATTTCGATAGGTTATACAAGGCAAATAATATATTCCTATACCATTCACAAATCAATATAAACTTTAAAAAGCATATTGAACTTGCATCATCCAAGTTATATCCAGCTCAAATTAACCTTTCCAGAATTAAGTAAAGCCTAGTTTCCTATAAATTGATGGCCAATCAACAATAGAAATTAAACATTTAAAATACTTGGATGAACAGGAAAGAGATTTGCTCAACATTTCAACAAAACATTCAAATCATCCTCCCAATTTTGGGTTCATCAACAATCCCAGCTAAAGAAATTTAGCTCATGTTCAAGATTACAAAAACAAGCACAAATACAAATCCCATGTTCAACAGAGAATGGAAATCAAGAAATAAATCAAGGAAAGAGTAAGAAAAGGAAAAACTCCAAATAGCTAGACATGATCCTTCTCGTCCTTCCTTCTTCTCTTGAGCTCACCCTCCAAAATAGGCGTGAAAATGGGAGCAAATCTGCAGCTCTCTCTCTCCCTGTTTTCTTCCTTTTTCTAGCTCTCTTTACTATCCCCCAATCTCTCTCTTATTCAGCTCTCCTCATATGCGGCTGCTTCTCCCAAAAAATGTACTAACCCTTTAGGGAAAATACCACAGCTTACGTGACCTCCCAGTAAGGTAGAAAACTGGTCCCCACAAGTATGAGCTGTAATCTCCTTTTCTGCTTTTTCAGAAAAATGCCAGCTGGACAAATTTGCTGCAAGAATTGCTGCAGCATTTTCGGCCAGCTTCTTCCACTTTTTAATTCTGCAGTTCATTCAAGAATTGAAGCACAAATTAGCCCTCATTTGACCAGAATTTACTTCACAATTACCAAATATCAACCAAACACTAAACCCAAGATAAAAAGTTCATACAAACATAAAACATAGGAAAATATACTAAAAATAACAAAAATACTCTCTAAACCAATTGCATCCAACTCTAAAAGTACCTAAAATAACTCTAATTTCTAGAGTTATCAGATGTACTAGTAATTGGTTGTATATACATATGTAATAGGCGCTACAAGTGATAACAGAGAGAAGCAAGGGAGGAACGTTCTCAGATGTTCGAAACCCGAATGACTTGACCAAAGCATTTTCCCAGTGTTTGGGTGGGCTTCTGACCGTGGTTGTTCAGGACCTGAACCTGACCCTCACACAGGTCGATGACGAATCAAAGATTAAGAATGTGTCTGCCGGAAACTATCCAACAATAAGTAATACTAACGACTCTGTAACTATTTCGTTTGGCGAACTCTACAACAATGAGGTACGCATGGTCATGGTGGACCTTCTTCTCCCTAAAGTTGATAGTGAGAGGAGCCCGGACGTTCTCCATGTCACTTACACTTATAGGTGGGTTTCGGTACAAAAATTTACTCCCATTTAAGTATTTATATCACTAATTATTCAAGGTATACACATAAACATTTAGGTCATTTTGACTTGACGACTAATCTGATATGTATATGTATAAATGAATATATAAATAAAAATCCAATAAAATGCTGCCTGTGCAGTGCCGATAAGAGAAAACGACCATTTGAAGCCCCGCGCCTAACCGCTACCGCAACCAAGACAGCCACAGGCAAAGAGGTACCAAAGATGATTCTTGAGGAGAACCGCCTCAAGACTTTGAATAGTGTAAAAGAAGCAAGAATGTTGGCCGACAACATGGAGCTGGAGAGAGCAAAGGACAAGGTGGACGAAGCCAAAAACTCGCTTGAGGGTGTTAAGGACGTTGATGATCCTAAACAGGTAATCAAGACACTTATGTGTGACCTGGAACAGCTCTCGGGCTTCATGAAATCACAAGAAGAATACGAAGAAAAATGGCGTCCTTATGCAACGTCTTTTGAGACTTCCCACGAACGCCAGCGTTACGCTGCAAGAGGTGATTTGGATAAGATGAGAGTGTTCGCAACTCCACGTATGGACGCATACCTTGAGCAAGCCAAGGAGTTTGCAAAGGATCCGACCGAGCCACTGCCGTCGGTGGAGGACGATGTGAAACAAGAAATCAAACAAAAAATCCTTGACGACCCCCGCATTCCCTACTATATTAAGTTAGCCTTTCAGGTTGGCAAATCCATTGGCCACGCAAGCAACACCAGCACCCGACGTACTTGAATTTTGCAACTTATTAATTAGACATTTATGTTCAAGCTTATACATTTATCTGTATGCATGTATTTGAGATTGAATCAAACAGTCTGTTCTTCTCTTTTTCCTCAAATTTTCATATTACTATATTAGACATTTGTTTTTCCTGACCAAGGTTTAAAAGCCAAACAATTATTCAATACACAACAATAACAAGAAATGAAATAGATATTGTAAAATAAAAGAATAGTAATCAATAAATGGATAAGGAAAAAAAAAAAAAGAAGAAGGAAAAAAAAAAAAAAGGATGCCACCTGAAATAACAAATTGTTGAAAAACTCAGTTCAAATTCTTTTATTAATTTATTTTTGAAATGCAACATAATTGCTTGAAGACTTGGTGTTTTGGACATTACAAAAGCCTTACAAGGATGAAAATGTCGATATTGACAGGGTTGTCAAGGTTTTGATTTATGGATAATGTCAATGGAAATATCGATGTTGATGGATATCCCGGGAAAAAATAAATATTCAAAGAAAAACTTATAATTTGTTGCTAAAACTTTATAAAATGTAAAAACAATCAAGTTTACTTACTATAAACTAATTATATAAGATAAACAATATAATTTTTGTTATTAAATATGAAAGTTCTATCACATAGTGTAATAGGAAATCACAACAATTATGCACTAATTATAATTTTGATATGATATTACATATTTGTTAGACATTACAACAAAATACTATAATTTAATATATTATATAGAAGTAAATATCAAACATAAGAGAGTATATACAAGTTTCAAATTTATTTAATACCAAAAAGAGCTTCCACTAGGTTGGAAAACATTAGGTAGGTGCTGATTTTGATCTAAATAAAACATTTGCCAATATATAGTCCTAAATAGTTTTGAAGATAATTGTTAATGTACTACATGATTCTTGGTATCTTCCAACTACTAATCCATACATTAGATATTGTTAATTTATCCAACATGATGAGTAATCTAGATGGATATGCAATGACATCTTGATATTAATTTGTGGCAGAAGATATATTAACATATTGAAGAAACGGCATAAATTTTGTATTTCCGAACTAGACCACATTTGAGAATCATAAGAAGGATTATAACCATATAAACTTTGCTTGGTTCCTAAGCTCATGAAATATAAACTCAAAGCAATAGAATCCTTATCAGTTTGACTCATTTGAGTAACACCACGTCTTCTTATATGTTGTTTTTTAATTGCCACATTATTCTCACCTACTACCCTACAACTATGATCTTCGACTGTCGAAGAATATTGTCACATTTTATTGACATTTAAAAAAAATGAAATGTGTATCAAAATTAAAATTTTTTGCCAAAAAAAAAAAAGATTTCCCTAAGTTTTTAGATATTTTATAGAAATATCCAAAAATATCCTCGATATTCACATATATTCACAGATATTGTAGATATTTGTAGATATTGTGAACATTTGACGAATATTTCAGACAGAAATATTATTCCCCTCGTTATTCATATTGAGATTTCAAAATATGGCTAATATTATAAAAATGTCGACTATGTCGTGGACATTTTGACAATCCACTTGTCAATTTATTTTATATTACTTTTGGAATGACGAGGAAAAATGACTTTTGGTATGAATAACTCTTATTTATGTATTTTATTTTTTAGTGAAAGAAAAAGAATATTTTTTTTTTCGTAAATTTAAATCATATTTCTAGGCCTCAACTCGAATTATTGTTAATTGGACTAATGCTTGTTGGTTGAGTCATCTACTTATCTGATGAAAACATATTGTAACGCCCTAAATGCTACATAACTATAACATTAGAGAATTAACATTAGAATTAACATGGATAATGTGATGAGTTTGGAAATTCTTAATTCTAATGTTATGTTGAGTTATTTTTCACAGGTGACGCGATGAGAACTCGATGTGTTAGAACAAGTTCATGCCAATAATTGATGAAATTTTTTTATGATGATTTGATAATTTTGTGTGATGGCTTGAATATATATATATATATATATATATATATATAAGAAATTGTTGTATTTATTTTTGTAAGTTATATAAAGCATATATATTCCATATTTTGTTATACGGTTATACTAGATGTTTATATTTATACTATATGTTACAAGTGTATTTTATTTATATATATAGATTGGACTGTATATATATATCTTTATATATATACTTTTGATATTATTCATATTTATACATCCTCATACGTGGCTTTGTGCGTATGGGTGAGTTTTATATATATAGTATGTGCGGTAATGAAAATGTAAAGGAGGAAAATAAGGAAAGTATTAATCAGAGAAGAATTAGAGAGAATCCGTGAAAAAAAAAAAAAATAGAAAGGAGAAATTTTTGCATTCCTTTTGATCTGCTAATTGCATGTCAACTTTATTTGTCCAAAGTGACAGCCCATAGCCTAACATTATATCAGAAAAATAATTTTCAATTATTTCCCAATTAAGTCCACAATTGTCTTCTCTTGTTTTTTTTTTTTTTTTTTTTTTTTTTTTCATGCACATTCTCTCCCAATACCTCTATGCCTTATTCTGTCTTCTTCACCTCCATCTATACGCCCTTCATCAACTAGTCACTAAAACTCCACCATCAACCTCTTGATTTTTTTCCTAATCTTTGGAGCCGAAATAAAGATTCAACAAGGTATGTTTTGTTATTGTTTGATGAGGATGATTTTATTATTTGTTTTGGTTTGGGATCCTTCGAGGTCCGATGATTTTATCGATGAGTTTCTTTATGTTAGTTTAAAGAAAGGATGAGAAATATTTATCAAATGATGATTGAGGTAGGCTATATGATTGATTGATGACGGTTTAGTGTATTTGGTGAACAAGACGAAATTAGGGTTTTTGATTTCTTAATTTATGATTTCATTGGTATGGGGATTGAATAATTTTATGAGTTAGAAAGATGTGTTAGGGCTGTTTTGTGTGCGTGTGTGTGTGAATCATGTATATTGTGGTGATAATTTTTATATTTTCGGATTTGACCATTGCGCAGAAATTTTCCAGATTCTAAGATAAGAATTCCAAAAGGTTTTTAAGGGTGAAAATAGACTCCATTTTTAACAAATTTGATATTGTTGGAAAGCCCTAGATGCTTATTTTCTTTTGAAATCAGTTTCATGTCCTTTGGAATTATGTATGAATTTTTATGATTTTTCAAATAGGCAGAGGTCGGACTGCCAAGTTCGGTAAAATTTTAATGATCAGATTTTAAAAACTGTTTTTGAGAATCTAAACGGTCTCCGTTTTTAATAAATTTAATATTGTTAGAAATCTATAAATATCTATTTCCATTTAAAATCAGTTTTATATCATTTGGAGATATCTGTAAATTTTTGTGATTTTTCAAACAGGCAGAGGTCAGGCTGCCAGTTTAGGTAAAAGTTTAGAAATCAAATTCAAAACTATTTTTGAGGGTCCAAACAGTCTTCATTTTCTATGAATTGGGTACCATTAGAAAGATCTGGATGTCTATGTCTACTTTCATTTAAAATTAGTTTCAGATTATTTGGAACTCTGTATGGATTTTTATAAATTTTTGAAGGGACAAAGGTATAACTGGCAGTTTCTGTGAAGATTTGAAATTTCATGAAATTATTTAAATTTTGTGTTTTGATGTTACTGAATGATGAAATAGGCCTTGTAGTTGCTGCTATGATAGGATGGATGTGTTTGATGATTTATTATGAGCTTTTGTTAATTTTATTATATTTATTATTCATAGCATGAAAGGTTCTAAAGACGAGCACACGAGACCTCAATCGCGCGTCACCATCGGAAAATTTAAAAAAGGTTAAGTAAGGCGTTTATGTAAGTACACTCTCACCTGCAACATGAATTAAAGATTTGAGAAGTATATGTTTTGATGTTGATGATGATGTTATGATGTTTTTAAATAATACTTCTCCTATGATGACGTTTTGATGAAAAGTATATATATGGTATGTATATGTATTTTATATTTTAAAATGACGTTGTACACCCTTGATGATGATGATGATGATGATGTTGTTCGGTGAGCAGACTTTTATCACCGTTGGTTTGGGATTTACTACCCCAACCCTTCCGTGACTAGCGTGCTATGATGGTACAACGTCGGGTCCAATATATGACGGTTTTATAAGTTAAAAAGTTTTAAATAATATTTATATTTATGATGATAAAAGAAAAATATTTATTTATATTTGTAAGATTTAAGTGCCTTACTAAGTCTTTGCTTATCTAAGTTAATTCATGTTGCAGATAAAGTAAAGGGTAAGTTATAGTGTTGGAGGAGCTTGAAGCGGATAGCGCGACGATATGTTATAGGAAAACGGGAGGAACGATCATGAGATGGACTTTATTTTTTTTTATTATTTCAAATAAAGTTTTGAAACTTTAGTTTATTATCATTTGATTGGATGTTTCATGTGGACTTAAATTTTATTTCATGAATTGGGTTTTTTAAAAAAATATAAATATATTTATTATGAAGTTTAATTTTGATATAGTTAAAAAAAAAATTTCTAGAGTTTTTCTAAAATCATCTAAGTAAAGTTTTCCGTTATGTAAAGATTTTTATTTCAAACTTAATATTTTCCGCAATTTTATAAGAGAGAATGATTAAATAAGAAATCAACTGTAATGGTTCGTGAGGGGATGTTACAGATATGGTATCAGAGAGGTTTCCTATTTCTTATCATACATCGCCACGTATCCACTTCAAACTTCTCCAAGTAAATAATTAACTAATTTCCTTAAATAGAAATTTAAGAGTTGTAAGGTGATGTTCTATTTATGAAAAGTTTTAATCCTGACTCGATATAAAAAAAAATGTCTATTATTGACAATAATTGCCACTAACAAACGACTAAGATAAGATGGTTCGCGGACGAGGACGTGAAGTGCGAGGACACGGTAATGGCCGAATGCAAGCCGAAGATGTGGTTGCTGCGGAACCTAACTTTGTAGAATTTATGACACAGCTGCGTCAAGACCAACGAAGGGGTCGTGGACAAGTCGAAAATAAAGTAGCAGCAGAGCCTAATTTAGTAGAACTGGTGGTGTCAATAACCAATATGCTAACGTTCTTTTCGACACAGAAGCCTCACACTCCTTTGTGTCTTCTGCTTTTGCTAAAAGACTAGGAATAAATCAGGATATCTTAAGTCAGGGATTCACTACAACACTACCCTATAGGGAAGTGATGTTGTCCACTCATTGGCTACGAGCAATGAGAATTCCAGAATAAGGAGCACACCAAAAGAAAAGCAGTAATAAAAACAACCCGTAAGCTAGAAAGGAGGCATGAGAAACACGAGCAATGAGAGGGGAGCGAAATTTCGCAGTGGAATGCCACAAAGATGAGACCTGGTTTGAGAGGAAAACTACAAGTTAGTAGCTATAATTAAGATTAGAAAAACAGAGGAAACCATAGGCATAAAGTAGCAGAATTCCATAAATTTCTCCCTATGCTTGAACTTGCACAAATGCAGAGTAAATGTTTTGAATTTTTAGGCTTAAGATTTACTACAATTGGTTCCGCAGCATTAAGTCAAATGAGTAGTTAGACTAGAAAACCTGTAAAAAAGGGAAGGGGAAAAAAAAAAGAGATGAAAGTGAATCAAAGGTACAAAACCAATATGATTTATGGACCTTCAACAAAAAATCGAAGGCATTGAAAGTGCAATGGAAGTAATTCCCTTGTCTATTGAAATCATTGTTGAGGATGAAAATGGAGGTACTACTAGAAAACAGGTTACTAGAGTTTGTAGCGTATTGAAAAGAATGAAGATAGGTTATACTGGAATGGAGAAGAAAACACACTTTTTCTTTCATGCTTTTTAATTACATTGCCCTTTATTCGTTTTTTAAGGTTTTTCGTTCAAACTAAAAGAAAAAGGAAAAAGTGGAGAAGAAAACAAGCCTTCCTTGAAGATGTGTGAACTTATACATGTAGGTTTAAGATTTTTTTTTTCTTAAAAAAAATAAAATCAAATGAAGAGACCAAGTAAACAGAGGATGATTACCATTAGAAACTGACATGGTGCATATTTTTTACACAGAAATGTCTCTGAGCGTGTTCCAAATCCTTTCAAATCTTTCCATCTTTGAATTAGCTTCCCCGAAGAAACTACATTTTTTTTTTTTTTTGGGCTGATCGGCTCTGACTTGTGTCTTTGTACTCATTTGAACAGCTTCTACAACACCCAAAAACTAAAAGTTATATCCTCAAGAAACATTAAAATCTTGTAAAGAAAAAATAAATTATAAATGAAAAAATAAATTATAAATGGTGACAAACAAAATTTGGATATGATATTCTGTAAAAGCATGTATATGGCATTGACTGTTGTACCTGAATAGGGAAGGACTGAAGGATCATCTGCCGGTAATCCGGCCCAACTGCAGTTTTTCAATGCCTTGAATCGTAAGCCAGTCTGCACCAATTCCCTTTTCGCATCTCCTTATTAACGTGGGACAATCCTCAATCTCCAGTGTTTTCAAGTATTTGAGTCTACAAATTTCTTCAGGTAGCTTTTCTATGTTGGGGCAAGCGCGAATTACCAGCTTCTCGAGGTAAGTGAGATTGCCAATCCAAGCTGGGATTTCCATCACACCACTGCGCCAAACATGGAGTTCTTTCAAGCTGGTAATGTGTTGAAGCCCCATGGGAAGAGTCGCCAGTTCTGGAAGAGAATCAAACTTCAACATCTTGAGGCTCTGTAGGGTGTTCCAAGCAATTTCTTCGGCTTTGGAGTCGTTGAAACCCCGAATGCCAACAATGCACAGATTCTTCAACTTGGAGAGCGGAGACAATGGTATATTGGATGACGATGATGCTTCGTCTGCAGCAGCAGCAGCAGTTGCTGATTTCGGCTTAACTGTGTGTTGGGACGAATACCAGCAAGTCGAGTCCATCGCTAGTTCTCCTTCTAGCATAGGGAAAAGCAGCATTGAAGCCGACTTTTGGCAATCCTCGATTGCAAATTTAGAGAGACAATGAAATGGAGGCAAGTACTCTTGACACTCCAATGAAGAACTAGTTTTACACCAATCTAGTGAAGCTGGAAATGATTCTTCTTCTGCAGCAGCAGCAGCAGCAGTTGCTGATTTTGGCTTCACGGTGAGTTGGAACAAATCCCAGCTAGTTGAATCAAGCACTAGTCCTTCCTCTAGAGTTGGGAAAAGCGGCATTGAAGCCAACATTGGACAATCCTCAATCACTAATTTAGACAGACAAGGAAATGAAGGCAAGGACTCTTGATTCTCCACCAAACTTGGTCCCCACCATCCTTTTAGGATGCGCAGTTCTGTGAGCCAGAGTTCTTGAAGAGTCGGGAAGAATTCCATCCCTGATGAAACTGCATCATTCTCGACAAATTCCAGTTCACTAATTTCATCTAGTACCAATACCTTAAGCTTAGTGCACTGACTCATTGATGACAGATTTTTGCCCTTTACCCATCTCCTCAGTGACAGTTTCACCAGATTGCTAGGAAAGCTGGGCTGAAACAACGCTGCACCCCTAAAACCTTTTAGAGACAGTTTTTGAAGGTCTCGAAATATCTCTCTATCTAATGGCTTTTCATCTTTGTCCGACTCCAATGCATGACTCTCCCATTCCAGGGACAACGACCGAACTTCCCATTTTTCATCCATTGCAATTTCATCTTTTCCATGTTTCAGGTATTTTATCTCAAGCTCGCCTCTCAAGTTCTTCAGTTTTCTTACTTGCTTTAACTGATCACGACGCGTAGAGGCGTCCTCGCTTAGAACAACTTGTGATAGAGTCTGGAGATTAGTCAGTCCAGCGATTCCTCGAGGCAGACTGATCAAATTGTAACACCCATCAATCGCAAGATGCCTGAGGTTGACGAGATTTCCGATATCTCTTGGCAGCTTTCTAAGCTCGAAGCATGAGGATAGTTTCAAAGTTTGCAAATTCAGAAGCTCGTTGATGGAATCGGGGAGTTCGGTGAGATGCTCATTTTCAGACAAATCAAGATATCTCAAATACTTCAACTTGCTGATAGAAGATGGTACATTCGTAAGCCCAAGACCATGCATATCCAGTACCCGCAAAAATCTGCAACCAGAAATTATAGTATCCAACATTTTGTCGGCGACTCTCCCTGTGTCTGCGGCTGAGGAGCTACTTTGGAAAAGAACGGATCGCAACTTTTCTGCACCTTTCAACCAAGCTGAAACCTCTCTCGTTAACGACGAATTAAAACCAATTGAGACGTGGGAAGCTCTTCTATGAGTATCTTCATTATAGCTCTGTGAATCTAATGAAAGGCAGTGTTCCCCTGCTGCAGATGTTGCAAGATCATGCATCGAATCAACCATTTTGCATTTTGTCACTCTCCCCCAAACATCCACTGTAACTTGATGAAAGACATGTAAATCGAGCAAATCCAAAAAGTACCGATACCCAACATCCTCTAAAGGCCGATCAATAGAAGTCAGCGGATGAATAAAGCCTTGTGCCATCCACAACTGTATGAGTGCTTGCACATCAATCTCATGACCTTTTGGAAATAAGCTACAGTAAGCTATACAATGTATTAGAGGCGAAGAGAGATGATCGTAACGCAGCTCCAGCATTGTCTCCTGAATAAAAATTTCTTTTATAGTGGAAAATTCCTCTTCATAGAAAAACCACCACTCGTCTACTGTTTTTTTGTGACATAAAAGGCTTCCTATCGTCCGTAAGAGAAGAGGGTGTCCATTACAGCCGCGTGCAATCTCCCTTCCAATGCTTATCATCTCAGGGCTTTTTGATTCTTGTGAGTGTTGATGACAAAAAGCCAGTCCTTGAAATAAAGTCCAAGACTGCACTTCACTTAGAGGCCCTAACTCATATGGTTTGATGGTGCCTACAATACGTGCAACCTCTAACGAACGGGAAGTTAGGATTATGGCACTCCCCCTTGCACCAACAAATTGCAAAGCATCTTTAAGTTCAAACCATGGATAAGGATCTTCATTCCAGACATCATCTAATACAATGAGGTACCGCTTTCCCCGTGATGACCTTCTAAGCAACTGATGCAACTGCTCCATAGAAAGATTCTCCTCCGAGCTTACACTTGCTGCTTCACTGGCACCTGGTACTTGTTCAACATTCTTTCTAATGTTAAAGTCAACAGAAATCGTCGCTTCAAAATGACCTTTTACCCATATTCGTTTTCCAAAATGCTCTTGTACCCTCGGATCATTAAACACGTATTGTGCAAGCTTGGTTTTCCCCAGTCCTCCCATCCCAACTATGGGCAGAACCATAACAACAAGCCCCTCGTCCGCCAGCTGAGTTTCCCTTTGATTCAACAACATCTTCACGATTTTCTTTCCATCATCATCCCTCTCATAAACTTCATCACCAGGCCCAGGCTGAACTTGAACTTTCCCATCAGTACTATTGCGCTCCTCCAAAAAGAAGTAATGTCGACGAGATGCAATATTATGTAGACTCTTTTTGATTTGTTTTATTTTAAGAATCTTGGATAGTTGATCAGAAGCAATCGTGGAGTTCGGCGAGGTTGAGGAGAAAGTAGTACGCCATACCTGTTTCATAGCTCTGGTCATTCTTTGCGTAGTAGTCATCAATTTACGCTGCAAAGCAGCAGCGGACAAGTTGTCCAGCAAGTTGTCAGCATCAGAGAGTACTTCTCCAAGATCCATCAGCCAAACCTTAAGTCCTTCGTCATAGAAACTCTTCATCTCTGCATCAAGAAGCAGAGGTGCTAGTTCTGAAATGGTCTCTCCAAGTCCCTCCAGAAGGTTTTGGCTGGCCACGCCCAGAGATCTCATCTTCTTAATGTCTTCAAGGATCCGGTTTGCAACAAAGGAGAGACTTCGTTCTGCCATAATTCTTTGCAGAGATCAAAGTTTAGAGAGAGAGAGAGAGAGTCAGAGAGAGAGTTTTGTTTTTCTTGGTTTGGAGCTTGGTGAGATATTAACTTTGCAAAAGTATAGTTATTATTTTTTATCTCTATTTGCCCGGCAAGATTTTCTTTCTTTTTAAAATAATTGCATTGACGCCTCCTAATTAAGAATGAAATAATTACAACACCCACCCCAGGACTAAATATATTTGCATCTACACCTTTGAAATTTGAAGTAAGTTAGCAGAACCAGATATAACATCTTCCGTTAGTCAAAGTTAACGGATATCCAATTGTTCATCGCAAGCCAACGCCATCATCACCTCAATCAATGAATTCTCTAGGCGCTACTCTGATATTCTCCCTTAGGCTTCTGCATTGTTCCGCCCCGGGTTGGTATATATTTCCTTTTTCTTTTATACTTGTTAAATTGCAATGAATTTGGCTCTTTGATTCTCTGTTTAAATTGGTATGATATCTTCTTTATATAGGACTTGAATGTCTTCTATATATATATATATATATATATATATATATGTTCATTCTTTCATTTCTCATCATCCTAAATGCTCTTCTTATTCTTTTCCTTTGATTTTTAGTCGAAAAGAATTGAATGTTAACTACAAATTTAAGCTTCTTGTTCTTGTTGTTGTTGTTGTGTTACTATTATTATTATTTTTTTTATAGCAGGTATCATCATTTTCTCAGACTAATTATAGCAAGAGTGAAGAGGTGACCATCACTTGCTTTGGGCTAATCCTTCATTTGGAAGGTATTCTAATAAAATATGCAGCTACCGATCCCGGACGAGGTGAAAAAATTGTGGGACGTGTGGAATCTTCGCGTCTGCATTCTGATAAGCCTCTCTCTGCAGGCATTCTTAGTGATGTTTGCATCCTCCAGGCAACGCTTCAGAAAATCGTTTTTGCTCTTTCTGATTTGGGGAGCGTACCTGCTAGCGGACTGGATTGCCGCTGTTGCCATTGGTCTGACTACCAAAGGCCAGGACAACGACAAATCTCGTAAAGATCATCACACCAAGGGAGCATCTAATCAAGACATTTCTGCATTCTGGGCATCCTTTCTTTTGTTGCATCTTGGCGGTCCCGATAGCATCACTTCTTTTGCTCTCGAGGACAACGAATTCTGGGTCAGGCACTTGTTTGGTCTCTTCTTACAAGCTGTGGCAGCTGCTTATAGTTTCTATCTGACTCTTCCCGAAAACAAGTTGTGGCCTCCTACGGTGTTGGTCTTCCTTGTGGGAATCGTCAAGTATGCAGAGAGAACACGTGCTCTTTATCTTGCAAGCTTGGACCGTTTTGGAGCCACTGCGTTGCCAAAGCCAGAACCCGGGCCTGACTATGAAGAGACTTCAACGACGTATGCCTCACGGTTGATCCAGGTTCCGATACAGGCAGAGATGACAGCCATATCAAGCACTAGTACTGCTGCGGGGAGTGCCTATGATCCAGATTTTGATGTTGAAAAAATAAATTTAGAAGCTTCAAACGAGTTGAATATACTGCAGGTGGCATATAAACTCTTTGAACGGTTCAAAGGACTCATTGTTGGCTTCTTTTTGAGCACCAAAGACCGCGAATTAAGCAGACGTCTGTTTCTCAAAATTACTGATTACAGATGTGCTTTTCGATTAATAGAGAACGAGCTCAGCTTCATGTTCAATGTTCTCCACACTAAGGTGGTTGTAACACGTAGCAGGTTCGGGTATGCCCTTCGCGGTCTTAGTTTATGTTCATTAGTGGGTGCCTCCATGTATTTTGTCCAAGTTGAAAAGGAGGAGTTTGGTAGGTTAGAAATCATCCTTACTTACGCCTTGCTTAGTGGAGCCATTGTCCTCGACGTCATGTCTATCATATTTAAGCTCTTTCTTTCAGATATGACTCTTATAGTCGTTCGGAACAGCTGGACAAAATATGTTCCAGAAAGGTTTTTAAAGAGAACAAAGTGGTCCAATTCAGTGTTCCAGTATAATATGATAGATTATTGTCTAGACGAACGTCCTAAATGGCTCTACAAGTTTGCTGGCCTTATCGATGTTTCAGGGACACTAGACAAGATTAAAATAATGTGGTTTTCATCTTCAGATAAGGTCACTGAAGATCTGAAGAAATTTATCTTCGATGAGCTGAAAGACAAATCTGATAAGGCGGCCAGTTTAAGAGATGCAGTGAAAGCGTCTCAGCAAAGAGGCAATTACGCTCTGTCACGGTGTTCTAATTTTGCTACTGAGATCAAACTCAAATGGAGCATTGGAGAGTTTCAATACACAGAAAGCCTTCTTCTGTGGCACATTGCCACTGAGATCTGCTATCTCAAAAAGGAAAGTTCCAGTTCCAGTTCCATTTCCAGCTCCAATATAGCTAGTCAAAGGAAGCACTGCAAGATTCTTTCGGATTACATGTTTTATCTACTGATCAAGCAGCCTAATATGATGTCCACAATTTTGGGAAATTGGTACGTAGTGTTCCAAGATACTAGTGCAGAGGCCAAGAGGTTTTTCATCAAGCACTCCATAAAAGATTGCTCGACAGCATTGGAGAAGATAATTTCCATGAAAGCAAAATTCAGACCGGCTGCTGTGAAGGGGACTAAAAGCAAATCCGTGTTCTTTGATGCGTGCATCCTCGCGCAACAGCTTCAAGGATTGGAAGATGATCGATGGGAGATAATGTATCGGATGTGGGTGGAACTAATGTGTTACGCGGCCGTCAACTGTAGACCGATCATACATGCACAGCAACCAAGCAAGGGTGGAGAACTTCTCACTTTCACTTGGCTCCTTATGACACATTTTGGATTGGGAATACAGTTCTCTGAGCAGGAAGACCAAGCTGGAACCAAAATGGTGGCGGTTAAGTAATCGTTACCGGTCGATCTTGTAGCTGTAAAATTAGATCCAAAATTAGAGGTGTTGAACTAATCTCTGTTTTTCATCTTTCCTCCTAAGTAAGTTGCGTTTATGTCAATGCTGCAAAGACTCCAAGATAATTTGCTTATTGTATTTCACTTGCAGGTTTAAAGTTTCAAAATGTCACCTTTCTTTTCCCCATTTCTCTCTCAAGAAATTGTCATTTTCAGCCCTCATTTGGTCATGAATCTCACGCACCAAGCGATTATAATCCTCCATCTCTGTCAATGTTTTTAATCTATAAACCATAACCGTCGAATGTTGATCAAATGCTTTAGACAGCAAAAGGTTTATGCTCCCATAGTTATTGTTATTATTATTCTTATATTTACTTTTTTGGAAGGATGAGTGCCTGTCTGGATCATAAGTGAACTAAAGTTTTTTTTTATTTGGATTTGAGAATTTAAATTTAATTTTAATTGGTGTTTGAGAGACAAAAATAAGTGTGGTGTGCATTTCTAAAAGGTGACATTTTGGATTTGAATTCTAGTGGAGTTGGAAAATTTATAAGCAAACCTATGACCAAACATTTCTTCAATTTCTTGGTATTATTTCACTTTAATTTTCCTCTCTAAAGGGGTGGTTTTATCCGTAAGGATTATGTTAACGGTCAACTATTCCATTATGTTAAATTTGACTAACGGTAGGAGTGTGTGTGTGTGTGTGTGAAGGTTTTTTTAATAATTCATTTTCAAACAGATCTAGATTACGTAATTTTGATCTCTAGGATATTTTTGTGATTTCATAAGTTTTGGGGGTCATCTTTTAAAACAAAATTTTTGGAGGTTTTTGTCAAAATATATATACATATATATATATATATATATATATTGTCTCTTTCCCGTTTAATCGCATGTTTCCATAATCTTATTATCCAAGTTGGTAATTGAATATTGGAATAGCTAAACAAATTGGCTATATTAAAAGTAGTAAAAGATAGAACGTAGCCCTCATTGCTTTGTCCCTTTACATTTGTAAAATCCAACTAGTTAACTTGGATTATATCTAAATATGTAGTGGTTAGAAAGTAGCCCTCATAGGTTGGTCCTTTCATAATAGTGAAATCCAAACAAGTCGATTATATTAAAAAGAAAAAAAAGACAAAAAAAGACAAAATCGGCAGTAATTAATTATTTCTATACTACACCTAAATAAATACTAAAGATTGTTGTCAAAAAGTAGCCTCACATGTTTCATAATTGCACGATCCATTTTTTTTTTTTTTTACAATGTTGTTTTCTTATAAGCAAATAATTTATTAAAATAACAAAAGTTCTTACACAAGGTTGATTCATGAAAGCTCTACCTACGAAAACGAAAGGTCTTTTTATATTATAGAAATACTGCAAAGGAATATTTTACCAAACATAAAAAGACTAGGAGTAGTCCTTGTATATATATTATAGAAAGACTATAATATTAGTCATTGTGTATTATAGAAAGACTCTAAAAGATTAGTCTTTGTATAATATTATAGAAAGAATTTAAAGGATTAGTCTTTGTATATTATAGAAAGACTCTAAAGGATTAGTCTTTGTATATTATAGAAAGATTCTAAAAGATTAGTCTTTGTATAATATTATAGAAAGAATTTAAAGGATTAGTCTTTGTATATTATAGAAAGATTCTAAAAGATTAGTCTTTGTATAATATTATAGAAAGAATTTAAAGGATTAGTCTTTGTATATTATAGAAAGACTCTAAAGGATTAGTCTTTGTATATTATAGAAAGATTCTAAAAGATTAGTCTTTGTATAATATTATAGAAAGAATTTAAAGGATTAGTCTTTGTATATTATAGAAAGAATTTAAAGGATTAGTCTTTGTATATTATAGAAAGATTCTAAAAGATTAGTCTTTGTATAATATTATAGAAAGAATTTAAAGGATTAGTCTTTGTATATTATAGAAAGACTCTAAAGGATTAGTCTTTGTATATTATAGAAAGATTCTAAAAGATTAGTCTTTGTATAATATTATAGAAAAAATTTAAAGGATTAGTCTTTGTATATTATAGAAAGATTCTAAAAGATTAGTCTTTGTATAATATTATAGAAAGAATTTAAAGGATTAGTCTTTGTATATTATAGAAAGATTCTAAAAGATTAGTCTTTGTATAATATTATAGAAAGAATTTAAAGGATTAGTCTTTGTATATTATAGAAAGACTCTAAAGGATTAGTCTTTGAGAAAACATGACTATTTTTCTTGGTTAAAATTTCGACAAAATGCAGCAAACATTGACCATAATTTTGTAGATTGCCAGACGCTGGGTTCTGTGTTATCCGAATTTTAGAATTTCAGTTCTTATAAATTTTTTAAAATAATTTTCTCTCAAATTGAAGGGAGTTTTGCCATTAAGCAATAGCCAATAGATTAAGGATCAAGTGTTTCTAGCGGTCAAATTTGATTAGAGATAGGGCTGACAGTGTACAATTTTAAGAGGTATTGGCTTAAGTGTTATTTATTTATTTAAAATTTTGATTTTTAAGGGATAGACCTAAGTATATTTGAGCTAGGAAAAAAAAAAGAAAATAACAATTTTACAGTTAAAAAATTAAAATAAATAACATGATTTAAAAATATTTTAAATAAATAGCAGTAATTAGTAAATTTACATTTTTAGGGGGGTTTGGTGTTTGAGTTGAGCTGAAATTTTTAAGTTTGAATAATAATTTTTGTTGACTTTTTAGAAAAGATAAAAAAAATTTTAAACAAAGATAAAAATTTGAATTTAAACCTTAATTTGAGTATATATGTCTAACTCTCCTTAGGTTTGTAAAAATTTGACTACGACTTCTATTTGAGGAATCTTGTGCCTTACTGGATGTGGGCTGGCTCCGGATGTTTGGCAGCCCTAGACACCTTCATGGGCTCGTTTCGTTTTGTTGATCCAACTACACTCTCGGTCCACGTAAGAGTTTAGGGTCATATGTTTGGCCCATCTTATTTAGTAACGAAATGAATTTTTTTTTTCTTTTTTATTCCTTTTTTTTTTTTTTTTTTTTTTTTTAACCTAAGAGCTCATTAGAAAAACATCCCATTTTAGAATAAACCCTTTTTACTCATTTTCATTTCAGATTTATTTTTAACAGTAACATTTTTAGGTTCAAAAAATTTCTTTCTTAGAAAGAGCAAAGGAAAAAAAAAAAGGTTTATTATTCCTCTTCTTTCCTGATGCTGTATGTCCCTAGGTTTTCCATTCAGCTTCCGTTTGTTCACTAAGAATCCATGTTGTGGGAAGAACTTTTAGGACTTCTGAAAGACAAAAACGTTAGTTTCCGATTTTCAAATGTCTAGATCTTATAGCTAGGCTGCATAAATATATTGCTAAATCTTTCTTGCTTGATTGATGCATTTATATTGTTAAATGCTTGGGTGATTGATAATTCTCGAACAAAAATGAATTTCAACTTCATTTGAGAAACGTCTTACACTTTTCTTTTTTTTTTTTTTTAAGATACTATGGACATCATTGAGGCTGCGATGTCAAATTAGTGGATTCAGAGAAATGTCAAGTTGTTTTACGATGGAAGATTCTTATGTCAGAAATATTCTCTGAGCTAATACATTCCTTCAAGAATTGGCCTAGCATAGCATTTTTATAAAGAAACTGATAAGTTCTCAAACAAACAACAAAAATAGGTCATTCTATACCAAGCTTTTCCTTTTCAAAAATCAGGTAATGTTCAAGCATCACAACAAACTAAACGCATACCAACTACGTTGGTATCTGCTTCGCTTGTCAATCCATTGCCAACACTACCAACCTTTATTGAATAATAAAGAACTACAATATCCACAAGAACACAAGCCACGAGTCATAAAATAAGACAAAATACAACTGTAGCTAAATACTAAAAACCAACTGGACATCGAAGAAGCCAACCATCTAAGAGAATAAGAACGGTTGTAGTGGGCACCCGTAAGTTTGATCATATAACTCTTACTTTGGAGGATCACCAATAAATATATACCTCATTAAAAAACCTTGCTAGACAAAACCAAGTGGAAAAAATTCTAGCAAGGAAAAAAGAGTGCATATTTTGGAGAATCACGCTGAGAGAAATCCAGAATAAGCCTCACACCAAAAGAAAAGGCAGCAGCAACACCTGTACGACCACAATTCAATGAGCCAGCAAGCGATGAGAATCACGAGCAATAAGAGTGAAGTGAACATTCGCAGTGGAATGCCACAAAGATTCAACCTGGATTGAGAAGGAAACCAAAAATTACAAGCTAGAATTAAAAAGTACAATCCCATAATTCTCTCTCCATGATTGAGAACAAATGCAGAAGAGATCAGGGATAAAGATAGACACGAATTTTAGTCTAAAGTTTTATTCCAATTGGTACTGCAACATTAATCATATTAGTAGTTAAGACTAGAAAACCCGTAAAAAGTGACAATGAGCATTCATAAAGGGAAAATATATATATATATATATACATATATATATTGGAGAAGAAAACAAGCCTACCGTGAAGAAGTGTGCTTATATACATGTGTGTGTAAATACATATAAGATGAACAAGCAAAATCAGAGACCAAATAAACAGAGAATGATTACCATTAGACGTTGATATATATGCAGCACATTCTGTGCACCAAAGTATCTCTTAGCGTGTTCCAATGCTTTCAAATCCTTCCATCTTTTAATTAGCTTCCCCGGAGAAAAGAAAAATCAACCCTTATGTCATACAACATTTTTTTTTTCCCAATGATCAACTCTGACTTGTGTCCTTGTATTCATGTGACCAGCTTCAACAACACCCAAAACTCAAAGTTAGAATCTCAAGACACGTTAAAATCGTGTAGAAAAAAATAGAAAAAATTGTATGACACAAGGGTAGCATGTATATATATAGCAGTGACTGAGTGGTATACCTGAACATGGATCATCTGCCCAATCGCAGATCTATGTGTTTAACCTTTTCCCAGTCTGCACCTATTCCCTCTTCACATCTCCTTATTAATGTGGGGCAACCTTCAATTTCCAGTGTTTTCAATCTCCAGTCTTTAATCTCCGGAAGTGATTTCAACTTGGGGCACACGCGTATCACAAGTTTCTCGAGGGATTTGAGTTCACCAATCCAAGCTGGGATTTCAGTCACACCACTGCGCCAAACATGAAGTTCTCTCAAGCTGGAGACGTGTTTAAGGCCCTCGGGAAGAGTCTTCAGCTCTGGAAGATTATCAAGTTCCAACAACTTGAGGCTCTGTAGGTTGTCCCACGAAATTTCGTCAGCTTTGGAGTCATCAAACTTGTCAATGCCAACGATGCACAGATTCTTCAATTTGGAGAGTGGAGACGATGGTGCATTTGATGACGATGATGCTTCGTCTGCAGCAGTAGCAGTTGCTAATTTGTGCTTCATGGTGAGTTGGAATGAGTTCAAGCAAGTTGATTCCAGCACCAGTCCTTCTTCCAGAGTTGGGAAAAGCGGCATCGATGCTAACTTTGGGCAATCCTCAATGACTAACTTAGAGAGACAGGGAAATGAAGGCAACTCTTGATTCTCCATTGAACTAGTTTTCGACCATCCTTGTAGCTCAGGCAGTTTTATGAGCCAGAGTTCACGCAGCGATGGAAAGAAAGTCATTGACAATGAAACAGGTTCATTCTCAACAAATTCCAGATTTGTAATCTCAGCTAGTACCAATACCTTGAGCTTAATGCACTGATGGAGGGGTGGTAGATGTTTGCCTTTAATCCATCTCCTCAGTGAAAGTTTCACCAGATTGCCAGGAAAGCTTGGCTGGAATAACGTTGCACCTCTAAAACCGTTTAGAGCCAGTTCTTCAAGATCTGAAAATAGCAGAGTGTCTAATGGCTTTCCATCTTCATCGAGCTTCGGTGCACGGTTCTCCCACTCTAGGGACAACGATCGAACTCCCCATTTTTCACTCAAATATGCACCAATTTCATCTTTTCCATGTTTCAGGTTTTTAATCTCAAACTCGCCTCTAAAGTTCTTCAGTCTTCCGAGTTGCTTTAGCTGGTCACGACGCATAGAGGCATCCTCACTTAGTACAATTTGTGAGAGTGTCTGGAGATTAGTCAGTCGAGCAATTCCTCGAGGCAGACTGAGCAAATTATAACACCCATCAATCTCAAGATGCCTGAGGTTGATGAGATTTCCAATGTGTCGAGGCAACTTTCTTAGATTAAAACATGAGGATAGTCTCAGAGTTTGCAAATGCAGAAGCTCGGTGATCGAATTGGGTAGTTCGGTGATATCCTCATTTTCAGACAGATCAAGATATCTTAGATGGTACAAGTTGACGATGGAATACGGTACTTTCTTAATCCCCAAAGCATGCATATCTAGTACCCGCAAAAGTCTACATCTAGAAATTATAGTATCAAAAATTTTGTCTTCGGTTCTAGTCAAGAATAGAATGGATTGTAACTTCCCCACAAATATTAATGAAGCTAAAACCTGTCCTACAGAAGGGAGCAAATTAAAAGCAAATGATACATGGGAAGCTCTCCTATGAGGATATCCAGAGCCAGTTTGTGAATCTAGTAGAAGGCACTGTTCCCCTGCGACATCAGTAGCAAGATCGTGCATCAAATCATGCATTTTGCATTTTGTCACACGCCCCTTGACATCCATTACAACTTCGTGAAAGAATGATCTTCGAAGTAAATTCAAAAAATACCCATAGCCAACGTCCTCAAAAGATTGGTGTGAAGATTGCGGATGGATAAAGCCATGTGCCATCCACAATTTTACGAGTGTTTGCACATCAATCTCATGATCTTTTGGAAATAAGCTACAGAAAGCAAAACAGTGTTTTAGAGGGGAAGGGAGATCATCATAACACAGCTTCAGCAATTGACGTTTGTGATCTGTGTTCTCCATTCTGAAAAATTCTTTTTCATAGAAAAACCGCCACTCTGCTTCTGTTTTTTTGAAATATAGCATGCCTCCTATTGCCGATATAAGAAAAGGATGGCTTCCACACTGGCGTACAATCTGCCTTCCAATGCTTAACATCTCGGAGCGTCGACACTCTTGTGAGTCTCTTTCACCAAAAGCGATTCTTTGGAATAAATTCCAAGACTGCTCGTGACTTAGATGATATAAACAATATGGTTCGATGCTTCCACTAATACGTGCAACCTTCTCACAACAGGAAGTTAGGATTACCGCACTCCCACTTGCACCAGCAACGAATTGTAAAACATGCTTTAGTTGATCCCATTTTGCAGAGTCTTGATTCCACACATCATCTAATACAATGAGATACCGCTTTCCACGTAATAATTCTCTAAGAAGATGTTCCAACGACCCGATGTCAAGAAACTCTACGCTTCGACTAGTTGCACATACAACCACTTGTTTTAAAAATTTTTTCAAGTCCAAGTCATCAGAAACACTTACCCATATTAGTTCTGAAAAATGCTTTCGTACCCTCTCATCATCAAAGACGTCCCTTGCAAGTGTGGTTTTCCCCGGTCCTTCCATCCCAATTATGGGAAGAACCGAAACATTCTCCTGGAATTCCTGGACCAACAAAAGCTTCACGACTGCCTCTCTATCATAAGCCCTCTCGCCTGCTTTTTCTTCTTTGACAACAGAAGAGGGTTCAGTACTACTTTCCCTCTCGTCTGCTTTTTCTTCTTTGACAACAGAAGTGGGTTCAGTACTACTTTCCCTCTCTCCAGGCACAGGCACAGGCACAGCTTGAAATTCCCCATCATCATCGGTACTAGTACCACTGCTCTCCTCCAAACGGAACTTTGGTAAATCAGATGCAAAAGAATCTAGTGCTCCTTTAATTTTTGTTAAATGGTCAAGCACTTTGAACCGATCAGTAGGCACGGCGGGGTTTGAGGAGGTTGAGAAGAAACGGCGAACCGTCTTGGTGACTTGGGCCATTTTAAGTCGTCTACTACTACTCATCGATCTACGACGCAAAGCTGCAGTGTTGAAGTCGTCCAGCAAGTTGTCAGCATCGTAGAGTGTTTTTCCAAGCTGCCTCAGCCATTCCTTGAGTGCTTCGTTATGGTAATGGAGACTCCTCTTCTCGACATCAATAAGCAGAGGTGCGAGTGTTAAAATGGTGTCTTCAGGTTCCCGCAGCAGCTCTTGGGGCACACGCCACAGAGATCCCATCTTCTTAATGTCTTCACGCCGCAACATTTCAAGGATCCGATTTGCAACTACACACAGATTTCCTTCTGCCATTCTTGCACTTGCGACAATTATTGAGAGATCCAAGTTTCAACACACCCATACACACACACACACACACACACACAGAGTCATGTTTTTCTTTGGCTTCGAGCATTAAGGTGAGATAATTATGTTGCAAAATTAACATTATTTAACTTTTTTTTTTTAATTACCTATTATATTTGAAATGTTTATTCTAACTTGTTTCTTTGCATTAAAATTTAGAATCTGAATTCTGTATCAAAATAAAATGTGTTTTTGGAAAATTTTTTTTAAATAGAATTTGAATAGTTTAAAATTAGAAAAATGAGTGAGATATGATTTTTCTAAATGTAAATGTGTATATGTTTAAATAATTGCATTGACGCCTCCAAATTAATAACGAAGTTTATGAAAGCACCCCATGACTAAATATGTTTGCATCTACACCGAAGGAAGTTACCAGATATAACATCTTCCGTTAGTCAAAGTTAACGGAGATCCAAATTGTTCATGGCCAGCAATCATTACCTTATTGGGAGGGAAGGAAAAAAAAAAAGAAAGAAAGAAAAAAAGAAAAGAAGAACTTTAGGCTTCCGATTGTTAAATTGAATTCCTTTTAGGCACTAGTCCCGTATATGCTTCTTAGGCTTCAGCTTTGTTCTGCCCCGGGTTAGTTCATATTTTATTTTTCTTCCTTTTTTTATTATTATTATTTTTTTCAACTTGTTAAATTGTTTTTTTGCTGGAATTAAATTGGAATCAAAATGGCTCTATGATTCTATGTTATTTTGTCAGGGATGTTATTGTATAGCTCCGTATATTTTATAAATAATGTGTTCAGTTTTGAGTTCCTAATCCATCACCTTAAATGGTCTTCTTCTTCTTCTTTTCTTTTCTTTTCTTCTCTTTCTTTCTTTCTTTTTCCTTATATCTATACGAATTTAACACAAGCATATTCCTATACACATGTTAATAAAATAATTACAAAAAAAAAAAAAAAAGAAGAAGAAGAAGAAGTGATATTAATGTAAGCTCGTATTTGTTTCCACCCATGGCAGGTGCTTGGACTAATTATGACAAGAGCGAAGAGTGGAGGACTGGAGGTGACCATCATTTGCTTGGACTAATTGTTCATTTTGAAGCGATTTTATATTTACAAAATGAAGCCACCGATCCCGGACAAGGTGAAAACACTGTGGGAAGTATGGAATCTTCACGGCTGCATTCTGATAAGCCTCTCTCTGCAGGCATTCTTAGTGATATTTGCATCCTCCAGGCAACGATTCAGAAAAGCATTTTTGCTCTTTCTGATTTGGGGCGCGTACCTGCTAGCGGACTGGATTGCCGCGGTTGCCATTGGTTTGACTACCAAAGGCCACAGCGATGACAAATCTTTCGCTGATCATGATGGCACCAAGGGCGGAGCGTATAATCAAGACATTGCTGCATTCTGGGCTTCCTTCCTGTTGCTGCATCTTGGGGGCCCCGATAGCATCACTTCTTTTGCTCTCGAGGACAACGAGCTCTGGCTCAGGCACTTGTTTGGTCTCTTCTTACAGGCCTCGGCTGCTGTTTACAGTTTCTATCTGACGCTTCCTGGGAACAAACTGTGGCCTCCTACAGTGTTGGTCTTCCTTGTGGGAACTGTCAAGTACACTGAGAGAACATGCGCTCTTTATCTTGCCAGCTTGGAAAGTCTTGTAGCTAGTTTCTTGCCAAAGCCAGAACCCGGGCTTGACTATGAAGAGACTTCAACAAAGTTTGCCTCACGTTGGATGCTCCGTTTTCAGAGACATGCAAAACTGACTGGAATACCAAACATTATTAGTGTTGATGATGGTGGAATTGCTTTAAAGTCCGATTTTGATGAGTCAGAGATTCTGCAAGTGTCAAAAGATCTCTTTGAACGGTTCAAAGGACTCATTGTTGGCTTGTTTTTGACCAACAAAGACCGAGAATTTAGCAGAAGTTTGTTTCTCAAAATTACCGATCATAGATGTGCTTTTCGAGTGGTAGAGAACGAGTTCAGCTTCATGTTCCATGTTCTCCATACCAAAGTGGTCGTAATGCACAACAGTGTCGGGTATGTCCTCCGTGCTTTCAGCTTCTCTTCCTTGTTGGGTGCCTCCATATATTTTTTCCATGTCGAGAAAAGAGGGTTTGGTAGATTAGATATCATCCTCACTTATGCCTTGCTTGTTGGAGCTGTTGTCCTTGACGTCATATCACTCATTAAGCTCATTTTTTCAGACTTCACTCTTGTAGTCCTTAAGAAGAGTTGGAAAAAATGTGTTCCTGAAATGTTTTTAAAGAGATCAAAGTGGTCGAGGCTCGTGTTCCAATACAATTTGATAGATTATTGTCTGGATGAACGTCCTAAATGGCTCTACAAGCTTGCTGCCCTCATCCATCTTTCAGGAACTCTAGATAAGATTAAAACAATGTGGTGCTCATCTTCAGAGAATGTCACCGAAGAATTGAAGAAATTTATCTTCGACGATCTTAAAAAGAAATCCGAGAACGCAATAAGTTTAAGAGATGCAGTGCAAGCAAGTGTACAGAGAGGGGATTTGGCTCTGTCACAGAGTCCTTTTGCTACTGAGATCAAACTCAAATGGAGCATCGGAGAATTCCAATACACAGAGAGCCTTCTTCTGTGGCACATCGCTACTGAGATTGTCTGTCATCTTAATGAAAAATCCAGTGGCACTGGTTGTCAGGAGAATTATAAAAGGAAGCACTGCAAGATTCTTTCGGATTACATGTTTTATGTACTGATCTTGCAGCCTAATATGTTGTCCACGATTTTGGGCAATTGGTACATAGTGTTCCAAGATACTTATGCAGAAGCAAAGAGATTTTTCAGCAAGCACTCAAAATCAGAACGCTCGAAAGAAGAGTTGTATGAGAAACTTTCTTCGGAAGTGAAGTTCAGGCCAGCCGCAGTGAAGGGAACTAAAAGCAAATCCGTGTTCTTCGACGCGTGTTTCCTTGCACAACAGCTTCAGGGATTGGATGATGATCGATGGGAGATAATGGATCGAATATGGATGGAATTCATGTGTTACGCGGCTATCAATTGTAGGCCAATCATACATGCACAGCAACCAAGTAGAGGCGGAGAACTTCTGACATTCACTTGGCTACTCATGAATCATTTTGGCTTGGGTATACAGTTCTCTGAGCAGGAAGAGCAAGCTGGGGCAGAAACGATGCCATTATATTAAGGTAACGACACGAACAAATCCAAGGGCCAATTAAGAGAAATGGTATGCATTCATAAAAGGAAACAGGCGAGAGATTTGAGGAATAGATTGCAAGGATTTGGGGTGGGTTGAAATTTGAAGTAATCTTTTGTTTTACGTCTTTCCTAAATAAACTACGAGTCTTCATATGCTGCAAAGACTAAAAGATTGCACCTATCAAGTGTTTTGAGCTGATTATTTTGGTCCTGCCTTCCTTACTTATTACGTGATAATCATATAACTGTCATGTCATCGTCACGTGGTGATCATATCATTGTCATGTATTTTTTTTTCTTTTTATTTTACACGCGCGAATACAACTAGTTTTTCAATAAGAAGTCCAAGTTCTCAAAATGTAGCTCTTTTTTTTTTTTTTTTTCTCTCTCTCTCTCTCTCTCTCTCAAGAAATTGTAATTTCAGCCCTCATTTAATCTTTAATCTAACGAAGTAATTCCAACCCTCCATCTAGGTAAATGCTTTAATCTAAACCTTTGATTGTTGATTAAGAGCTTAACTTTTTTTCTTTTATTAATTGAAAAATATTTCGTTTCATTAAAAGGCAATGCAATTATTAATTCACATTAATAACCTTCTATTTCATGAAATGTAAAATCAATAGACAACCACCTCTATAGGTAATCTTGAATAAAATATTTAAGAGAAAATGATCTATCAGACCTCATAAATAAACGGTTAAAGACGTATACTAAATAAGTACGCACATAACTTCTTAACAAATCCTTACCAGTTCGTCACTAGTCAAAATTTCAAATTAGCATTAAAGAAGGGTTAAAAACAAGACCCTATAGATGTATTAAAATTCACTATAAAATATTCAAAAAAAATCTATAAAAGTTTGTACAACAACAAATTAATAATTATCTTAATTGTTTTGTTGATAAAATAAAGTTCAACTGAACAAAACCATTTGCCATGATAGAAAATAATGCAAAGAATAAATTGTAAACTTTTTTTTTTTTTGTACGAAAAGTTCAGCACTTCATTAAACTAAGAAGTCCAGACCAAAAAAAAAAAAAAAAAAAAGAGCTAGCAAATTAAAAGGATAATAAAAGTCAATATACAGAGCCTGAAAATGACTAATATGTTTAATTTTTTTATTTATTTAAATTATTACAAGAAAAACCAAAAATAAATAAATAAATAAAAGATCCAGCATCTTCAAAATCCTTGAATTTTGGTATAAAATTTAAGGTTATTTTTTAAAAAACAAAGATTTTAATTCAAACGAGTCCCTAAAAATTTTGCGGCTCTAGCACCTTTATTTTCGCATGCTAAAGTTAGAGTAGCTCTTTTTTGTGATATTTTTGTAATTTAATTAATTCAATACTTTAGATATGGTCCCCCACCTCAGTTAAATATATACAAACACACACACTTAAGATATGGTGTACCACCGTTGAATGAATTTTTTTAAAAAAATCAGGTTGGCTTTTTGATGTGTTCATTTTTTTTTTTTCTCAATTATAGGGACGAAGAGAGGGAGCCAAATGAATCTTCTATTTATACTTATTTATTATTTGAATTAGTACCACGTCAATCTTAATTAAGGGAATGAAATACAAAAAAAAAAAAAAGAATGCTTTTATTAATAGTTTAAAATTTAAGAATTGCAAGTACTAATTTTTAAAATTTGAGGATAAAGTTATAAAAATAATAAAATTTAAGAGGAAAATAAAATTATATCAAGGCTTAAATGATCAAAATATGTCAGATGATTCAAAATTTAAAGAGATATTTTTACTTACAGTTTAAATTTAAGAAAAAAACATCAATTTTTAAAATTCATAGACAAATTATAAAAATACTAAAATCTAAGGGAAAAAATTAAATGTCTTTTTCTTTTTTTCTTGTCTCATCACTGTTAAATCACCAGTGGGAGTGGGACATAATGATCTTATCTTGTGTCATTGATGCCAGCTATGTTCTCTTCGTCTTTTTGTTTTTGATAGATTCGATTCTTTTTCAAAAAAGAAGAAAAAAAATAGCTGTTTTCTTTCTTTCTTTCTCTTTATATTGATTTGACCATAGCTGTTTTCTTTCTTTCTTTCTTTCTCTCTTTTTTTTTTTTTTTTTTTTTAAGGGTTTAATATTCCTCTTCTTTCCTCCATCTATGATTTCTTTTTTATTTTTGCTTTCCACTAGGAAAGAATTTAGGCCAGCACAGATTTGCTTTCATTTTAAAATAAAATAATAATTACGTACCTCCTAATTAATAATAAAACCATAACAACACCCCGTGACTAAATTTATTTGCATCTATACCTTTGAAACAGTTGAAGAAAAGTTACCCGATACAACGTCTTCCGTTAGTCAAAGTCGACGGAGGTCCAAATTGTTTATGGCCAGCCATCCTCACCTTATGCTTCCTACGCGTCAGCATTGTTCCGGTCCCGGTTAGTTCAAATTTTATGTTCATGCTGAAATCCGATCAAATGATTAACAATGAGATACAAAATTTAATTGGATCAAGAATAAAAAAAAAAAAAAAAAAAAAAAAAATCGAACTCTTTATTAATTATTCTCAAGTCGATCAAAAGCGTAAAAATTTCGTTTGTCCACCTTTATTTGTACTTCTCATGGTACGTAGTGCTGCAGACTCGGGCTATGGATTGTCTGATACTATAGAAAGATATATGTTCCTGGGTTTTCTATTCAGCTTCCATTAATTTGTTCACTAGGAATCGATGTTGCGGGAAGAACTTTTAGGACTACAGAAAGACAAAAAAGTTAATTTCTGTTTTGCAAAACTTATAGCTAGGCTGCATAAAAAAAATCTTTCTTGCTTGGTTGATGCATTTACATTTTTAAATGCCATCCTTGAGGCTAAAGCTTGTTTTACAATGTAAGATTTATATGCCAGAAACATTCTCCGAGCTTATATATTCCTTCAAGAATTGGACTAGCTGAGCATTTCTAAAGAAACTGACTAGTTATCAAATAAACAACAAAAATTGGCCACTCTATACCAAGCTTTTCCTTTTCATAAATCATGTAATGTTCAGGCATCATAACAAACTAAACGCATCTCAAATTATGTTGACACCCGCTTCGCTTGTCAATCCGTTGCCAACACAACAACATTTATTTAATAAAAAATAACTACGATATCCACAAAAACACAATCCAAGAGCCATAAAATAAACAAAATACAATTGTAGCCAAATACTAAAAACCAATTAGACACAGGAGAAACCAACCATCTAAGAGAATAAGAACGGTTAGAGTGGACACGGGCAATGATGGAGACAAGATTTATCACTAATGCTTATGTTTTTAATAAAATTATTTTATTTCTTAAAATCAAAATTATTTGCCCAATAAAATACGAGCGATTATATTTACACCCATAATATTGATAAATATTCTCATCTAATAAATGTTTATTAATATAAACATAGTAAATCTATCTTTTTATAGATACTTTTTATATAATATCACATTTAATCTTCTCATACACCCCACTTTTATATTAAATTTAATTTATTTTTTAAAAAATAAATTAACAAATCTAAATAAGAAAAAAAAATTTTCATTCTCAAAAAGAAAACATAAAGTATCTCTAAAAAAAAAGAGAGGAAATAATAAAGAAGAAAAACTCAAGTAATGTTTAAATTAAAAATCAAGGAATGTCATACTGTATTAAAAAAAATACTTAAATATATAATCATATAAACAAACGTAATAAAAATAAATAAATAAATAAAAAGAATAATTATTTAAAAAACCATAGAGAATTATTTTCAAATACTAAAGAAAAGAAAAAAAAAACACATAATACTATTGAATTAAAAAATTAAAAATATATATTTTAATAATTGTTGGCTCTTCAAGAAATATTTTTACTTTATTTTTATTTCACTTGAATCCTCGTTGAAATTTTTCATGTGGCTTTTTTAAAAAAAATTAAGAAAAGAAATTAATGAATAACTATTTAGAACAATTTCTTAAGATTTTTGTAAAAATATTATTTTCATTTATGATTAATATGATGTATGTTTTTTAATTATTTAAAAAATATATATTTTCATTTATAAGTACGTAGGGTACAAGTATTCTTAATGGATTTAAGGTAATTTTTTATAGAGTAAAAATATATTAAAAATCTTTATTGATTTTGTGGGAATATTTATCAATATTATAAATATAAATAAAATCTTCCTAAAATATTTAAGGGTTGTCAGGACTAATTTATACATATACTCACTTAAAAAAAAAAAAAAAACCCCACTATATTAAAATAAAAAGAAAAAAAAGAAAAAAAAGCTAGCCCCCCCATTGGACACCCGTAGGTTTGATCATATAACTGTAAGTTTGGACATATAACTCTTACTTTGGAAGAACACTAATAAAAAATATGTCTAGTTAAAAACCTTATTAAAAAAAAAACTCAGCAGGAAGAATTCTAATAAGGAAAAAAGAGTGCAGATTTTGTAGAATAATCACGCTGAGAGAATCCAGAATGAGCATCACACCAAAAGAACTAGAACGATCCATAGGCCAAAAAGCAATTAGAATGAAGCGAAAATCCACAGCGGAGTACTGCCAAGATTCAATCTGGATTGAGAAGGAAACAAGAAGTTACTGCCTAGAATTAAAAAGTACAATCCCATTATTTTCTGTCGATGATTAAACTAGCACAAATGCAGAGGAGATCGGGGGTACAGTGGATCTGAATTTTTTTTTTTTTTTTTTTAATTCAGTAATTGGATCAGAAAACCCGTAAAAAGTGACGATGAGCATTAGCAATGGTTGCCAGGTTTTGTTTTGGAAGAAGGAAGTTAAAATGTTGAGAATGAATCATAGGTACAATAAAAAGAAAAATTATGTACAGATTTGTTAAACAACCAGAGTTTAGTATGCTAGTATGATTTCTTGACGTCACTAACGAAAAAGAAAGAGAGAGAGAGAAAGAGAGAAAACAGAGGAAAAGGAAGATGAAGAAGAAGAAAACATTTAACATGTGTGTGTGCATATATACATGTATATATGTAGGTAAGATAAACATGCAAAACAAGAGACCAAGTAAACAGAGGAAGATTATCATTAGATATTGGCATGCAGCACGCTTTTGTATTCTCCAATGAACTAGATTTCCAGCATCCTAGTAGCTCGGGCAGTTTTATTATGAGCCAGAGTTCTTGTAGACTCGGAAAGAAAGTCGTCGATCGTGAAACAGGTCCCTTCCCAACACATTCCAGATTTGTAACCTCAGCCAGTACCAATACCTTAAGCTGAAAGCACCGATTGAGTTTCTGTAGATCTCTGCCTTCAACCCATCTCCTCAGCGAAAGTTTCACCTGCAGACTGCTAGGAAAGTTTCAGCTCTTTAAGATCTGAATATATGGTGGAGTTCAATGGAGTCTTGTTATCATTGGACTCTGGTGCATGACTCTCCCATTCTAGGGACAACGATCCAACTCTCCATTTTTCGCTCAAATATTTAGAAATCTCATCTTTACCATGTTTCGGGTTTTTAATCTCAACCTCGCCTCTAAAGTTATTCAGTCTTCTGAGTTGCTCTAGCTGGTCGCTACGCGTAGAGGCATCCTCACTTAGCACAACACGTGATAGGGTCTCGAGCTTAGTCAGTCGAGTGATTCCTCCAGGCAGACTGACCAAATTATAGTTAACCGCCCACGTCCGTCGGTGCTAACGTATGACCGACTACTCGGTCCGTTTTGGACGGTCGCTGTCGATCTGTTTCGGTTTGCGGCTGACATGTTTAGCCCTAAACTAAACTGTATCCGTTAAATTTTAAGATCACTTTTATTTTGTCACCTGAATTTTGAAAACTCTCACTTAATTATTTGTATTTTAAATTTTAAATTCAACCGCAATTTACACCTTATATCAGAATTTCAACCTAAAATTAGTGAAAAATATGAGAATTAATTTTACTAAAGTTATTCCATTAACATTTCTATTAAAAACAAAGGAAAAAGATCACGTAAATATACTTAACTCACTTACGTTAAAAACAAACACAGCTGTTCGATAACCAAGAGTTAAATGTTCCTCGTTCTAACGATTTAAGCTTGGATGCCAGAGTGTTTGTCGAACAACTATTCTTGGGCCTTTGGGATAGTCCATTACACATTTGAATTTGTCCCATTACCAATAATAAAAAACGATGTCAAAAATAATAATAATAATAATAATAATAATAATAATAATAATAATAATAAACGACACTCCATATGCTGTCGTTTTGATTGCCCTCAACCCCTTGAACTGAACCACTCGAGTCACTCTTTCGGACACCTGTCTTCTATAAGTTTTTGGTCTCACAATGGAAAAGCACTTCAACTACGTAAATTTAAATATGATCCAAATAATTAATATTAAATCAATATATAAAAAATAAATTAAAATTTATATCATATTAAATAATAAAAAAAAATTTATGTCATATTAGTAATATATTAAAAAAAATTAGTTGTTTGGGTAACTTTCTCTGCACCAAAAATGGCTTTTATGGCCCTTCTGAGTTCTCTAGAAATCAAGCAATGACGAGAAAATGAGCTGTACGTAGGACCAGGGCAAAGCCATAAATCTATTTCAGTTGAGGTGTACAATAAAATTTTATTTCAAAATAAAATAAATTTTAAAAGGTGTCATGTGAGAATTTTAATTCTAGTAAGTTTACATGAGACTTTTTAATTTTAATAAATATAAAGTAATAAAAGTATAAAAAAAATTTATAAAATAATTTTAATAGAGATTATATGAGAATTTTTTATTTTTTATTGGGATAAAATAAAAGACTATACAAGATTTTTTTAATTTCAATATGAGCAAATTAAAAAAAATTATAAAACTTTCAAAATAAAAATAAAATAATAAAAATTTTCAATGGGAATTACAGCCTCAACTGACACCCCCTGACAAAAAATTATGAATAAACTTTCTTCCTGCAACTGTCCTTTTTTTTTTTTTTTTTTTTGAGATTGCAATTGCCACCATTAATTATGGTTTGTCATAACAAAGATATTTTTTTTTTTTGGTTGCTCCGGGGTAAATATTGAATTCTCACGTTGTTGTAGTTTTGGGTGCTTCTAAAAGTAAAAATACAGGAAAAAAAATTTTTACCCTAGAAAATTATATTTTTGTTTCAAAATGTGTTATGAAAATTCTGTTATTTATGATGCTATCAATTCTTTATGAATATTTACCAATTTTTACCCGCTAAACAGACTATCCAACACAATGTTCAATAATTGTAATTCACGATACATAACAACTTTTTAGCTATTCATATAGAACAAAACAACATAGAGCAAGTTTATTCTCCAAAGGAAATAATTTCTGAAGGAAGATCAGAACTATAACCATCATTCTTCTCATAGATATGTCGTTTAAAGCTTTCATAGAAACCAATAATACTATTATAAGACTTTCTTGGCTACATCAGGTTCATGCTTTCTTGGCTCGAGCGCCGGGAGGGGGGGTCCGTCGACGTCAACATCGGCGGGGGCCTGGCTCTTCGGTGGAGTGTTGTCGGTCAGGGAAAGTCACTGGATGCTAGGAAGGAAATGTGTGTTTTACCTATTTCTTTTTAATTTATTTTTTTATATATTATTTTTAAAATTTTAAGTTCATGTTGATATGAAACAAGATACATTATAATTATCATACACAAATAACATATCAACTATTCGATTATATCTTAACGGTTTAAAATTTTTTTTACTAATAACGTATATAAACAAGATTTTATCAAACTCAACTCATTTATCAAACACCTGTTAAATCTTTTTATGTTGTTATTAAGGGATTGTTTGACATATACATTTATTTTAAATTAAATTATATTTTTTTCATCATGTTTTTTGTCTTTTTCCTCAAAATTTTTTTGTCTTTTCTGAAAAAAGTTAACAAAAATTACTATTCAAACTTAAATTCATCAACTCAATTCAAACTCAACTATTTTACCAAACACCCTATAACTAATATATATCATAATAGATTTATAAGATATATTTATTATGTATCTAAAATTTTATAATATATAATTTAATTACATTAATGTATTTATTTTTTAAAATTGAAAGATAATTTTTGTGTGTTTCATATTTCAAGAAAATATTTATTTCATAATTTTTTAAATCTTTTTAATAAATTTGAATGGTAGACTTTGTTACTCCTCTCATCTAGACGGTACATATACAATACATACATATATATATATATATAAGGGAGAAAAAAAAAACGCTGTTTTTCTGGGTTGGCCGACACAAGGCAGAGGTGGGGTGAGAGAGAGAGAGAGATGCGTGGGGTTGGCCGACACAAGGCAGAGGTGGGGTGAGAGAGAGAAAGAGAGATCCGTGGGAGGTAGAGCTGGCAAATGTGTTCGCAGGCCGTGTTCGGGTCAGTCCGTTTTCAGCCCATTTATTTTCGTGTTAAACGTGTCGACCCAATTTCGACTCAATTATTAAACGTGCGGTCCAAACCCATTTATTACGTGTCGTTCTCGTGTCGTGTCACCGTGTCGTGTCCGGAATTGTCGGCCCTTGTTATAAAAAGAGCTTTATAATAGTTTGAAAATTCTAACATAAACGTGTTAAACGTGTTAATCGTGTTAGCCCGTTTCCGGTCCATTTATTTTCGTGTTAAACGTGTCGACTCAATTTCAACCCAATTATTAAACGTGCGGTCCAAACCCATTTATTACGTGTCGTTCTCGTGTCGTGTCACCGTGTCGTGTCCGGAATTACCGGTCCTAGTGGGAGGAGGGAGGGAGAGAGGGAGAGAGAGACCCCGTTGTGCGTTGGGGGGAAGGGTATGCAATGGAAATTAAAAAGGTGATGGGGAAGTAGGGCCCTTTTTGTTTATGTTTTTTGTTTTTTTTTTTTCGAGGGAGTGAGATAGATTGAGGGTGACGTTTTTTTTTTAAAAAACCGTTTGACATTTATACTTTATTTAAATTAAATTATATTTTTTGTTATAAATGAAACACTTTTATTTAAAAAATATTTTTCATTAACGTATTAAAATATTGTCTTTCAAACAATTTTTTTATTTTTTCATTTGTATTTTTATGTATTGGTCTGTTTTTAATATTTCAGTCATTTTATCTTTTTTTATTTTTTTATATCTTTTTTTCTTATCTACTTTTAACATATATATTTTTTTAAATACATTCAAATTTTATCCAATCTCGTATTTACTTTTAAACTGGTAGATATAGAGACAAAACAGCCATAGGAGGGGAACAAAAAAAGATAAACCATCCGAGTTTGACTACAAAATCTAAAATCTATCGATACTTTACAGTATTGGAAGTTTTAGAGTGCCTTTTTCTTTTTTCATGTCATGTACGAATCAGGTTGTAGTTAAGGATAACAATACAGATCACAACACGACGACACGACTCGAAAACAATACGAATTTCACAGGTTTGGGTTGGGAAAAATAAGAGGCGCGTCGATTTCGGATCACCCAAAATTGACATGAAAAAAAAACAGGTTATGTTCGGATTAAACCCGTAGAACATGAACACGACCCGTTTTTCATGTCAATTTCGGGTTAATTTCGTGTCAATTTCGGATCAAATTTCGTGTCAATTTCGTGTCAATTTCATGTCGTGGGTCAATTTTAGTTCGTGTCATGTCATGCTGCACGTCGTATGTCAATTTCGCGTTGCAGGTTAATTTCGATTCGTGTCGTGTCAACCCATTTTGGATTCGTGTCGTGTTTGTGTCGCATGTTGAAGTCGTGTACGTGTCGCGGTCGTGTTCGGGTCGGGGAAAAAAAAATTCGACACGACTCTAACACGACACGAATCCGACATGTGACACGAATTGCCACCCCTAGTTGTACTCTCCAATCTCTGCCAAACTTGTGCCTCTTTACCTTTATTGATATTTTCTTTTATTTTCTTTCTTTTACTTTTTTTTGCTTGGCAATAAGGTTTAGCCAAAATTAGATCGAATCTTTTACAATACAAAAGCACAAACCACATCTTCACCAACAAAGAAAATAAACCCACATTTTCTTATGGTACTTCTGGGGAGAAAGTACACAGTCCCAAATTGTCAAATATTCATCAAATGGAGTTAAATTTAGATATATATAGAGATATATGATTGGTTTTATTTCCGGTATCGAATAATATTTGACACTGTGAAATTTTATTATTGTAAATATAAATTTTAGTTATTAAAAATGTGAATTCATGTTTAAAAAAATAGAAAATAAGGAGAATTTATATTTACTGTAGTTATATTTTTTACTGTATGAATTTATATTTTTAATAATTAAAATTTACGTTCACAATAATTGAAGTTCATATATCATAATATTAATAAGGTACCTAATATAAGACTTAGATGTGTATACACACACACGTATTTATATACCTACTTTCCAAATATGTAAAGGACTCGTAACCAGGCAATACCAGTACTAAATGAATTTATTTTGTCTTTTTGAAATCCTACCGCACAACATTTATCTTAGAATAGCAATTCCAAAATTCTCACTCTCCTATCTGAATATCGTTTACTAACTCCAAATGGCCAAACTCTCCATTGTCAACATTCTTGAGGAATGCGTCATAAGCCCTCAATTGGGGTCTTCATCAATTTCATCACCACCTCCACCAACCTCTCTCCCTCTAACATTCCTTGACATTCCATGGCTTTTCTTCCCTCCAAGCCAACCTCTTTTCTTCTATGAATTCCCCTTTCCAAACTCTCACTTCACCTCCAAACTCCTTCCAAGTCTCAAGCGCTCTCTTTCCCTTGCCCTCCAACGCTTCCGCCCCCTCGCCGGAACCCTAATCTTGCCTCCTTGTCCCCGCAAGCCGGAGATTACCTGCGGTGAAGCCGACTATGTCTCCTTCACCGTCGCCAAGTCCGACGGAGACTTCCACCTCCTCTCCAGCCATAGTTGCCGAAGAGATGCCCAGGAGTTCCACAAGCTTGTGCCTAAACTACCACTACTATCACGTGAGGCACGTGATAAGTTGTCTTTGCTTGCCATCCAGGTTACCATGTTTCCACACTTTGGTTTCAGCATTGGGTTGGCATTCCACCATGTTGCTGCTGATGGAAGGACGTTCAACAGTTTCATGAGGGTTTGGTCATCGCTTTGTAGTGATATGATTGGAGGAGATCACAATTATGATCTTGATCAATGTTGGTCTTGTTATGATCGGACGGCCATCGTTGACTCTGATGGATTGGAGGGCATATTCTTGAAGGAGTGGTGGAAGAGAAGATCTTCACTGCCAATGGTTGGCACCAAAGAGGTTAGCACCAAAGAGGATTTAGGTGACATGGTTCGAGCCACGTTTGTGATGGGGTTGGATGATATGGAGAGGGTTAAAATTTGGATTGTCTCAACTCAATGCAATAAAAAAAGTGAGCCACAATCACTACACTTGTCTCCCTACGTTCTAACATGTGCATTTCTATGGGTTTGTCTAGTGAGATCCCAAGTAAAAGGAAACGAGGATACAATTTATTTCGGGTTCATTGCGGGCGGGTTGACCCGTGTGGGGTACCCGGTACCCACGACGTATTTTGGTAACTGTATCGGGTTTGGGCGGGCAGCAGCGGCGAGGGGAGAATTATTGGGGGAAGATGGAGTCCTTGTTGCGGCAAGAGCGATCGGAGGCACGGTCAAGCGGTTGGACAAGGCCATGTTTAGAGGGGCAGAGAAATGGGTTTCCGAGTGGCAGTCGTTGATTGGGTCGGATGTCCACACTATGGTTTCCGGGTCGCCCAAGTTGGATCTCTATGGGAGGGATTTTGGATGGGGGAAACCCAAGAAGATAGAGGAGATTGAGATTGACTCCACAAAGGCAATTTCACTTGTCGAGAGTAGAGATGTGAAGGGTGGGATGGAAATTGGTTTGGTGTTGCCAAAGGCTCAAATGGATGCTTTTACCATAATTTTTGAACAAGGTCTCAAGGATCTCTAGACTCTGCATGATTCCCTCCTCACCATGGTCCCATTAAGATGTAGGTTTGTGCAGTGGTTGTGTGTGTTTGTACTTCTCTTTTTTTTTTTTTTAATTTAATTTAATTTCTTTTAAGTTTTAGAATGTACGTGGAATCATGATGAGAGAAGACCCCATTTGATGTTTATAATGCCTACTAATGTTGTGTGGTCGTTGAAGAATAAGGTACAAATGATTTCTTTAAAGGGCACCAAACTTTTCATCTTTTTGTCACAAGTGAATACTTTTAGAGTGGGGACCATTTCCTATCTTTATGTGTATATTGCCTTTAAAAAAAGATTAAAAAAAATAAAAAAAAAAATGGACAAAAGACAGCCAAGTTTTGAGCCAGATTTTTTGTAGTATTATTCAAGCCGAGGAGTGCAGTTGTGCAGACACCGTCACCTGTGGACCACTGTCTTTCTCTCCAAAAATGGGAAATTTTATTTTTGCTCTCTAAATTTTAATGTGCTTATAATTTTGATTTTTAAATTTCAAAAATTAGTAAAAATGTTTTATAGATTATAAAATAGGATAGGACTGTGGTAGAGACCCTCTATTAGTAAAACATTTTTTTAGGCCGTTGATATTTAATCGAATAGTTGAATTATTATTGGTGTATCATATTTATCATACACTTTACCTCATATTATCATTCTCACCAAAAGTCTTCTTCGTCACCAATGACTTTTCCGCTGCCGATGACGGACGTCGACAACCCACCCCCGACGCCTATGACCCACCCCCGGCCCCCCCCACCATCGGCCTTAGCCTCGGCCGTCCCCCACCCAGCCCCGACCCCCGACAACCCCCCAACCCTCCCCCACCGGCACCCCCCCCCCCCACCCCACCCCACCCCAGGTCCCCCTCCCTAGACCTCCCCCACCCACCCACCCCCAGCACCCCCCCCCCCCACCCCAGGTCCCCCTCCCTAGACCTCCCCCACCCACCCCACCCACCCCAGCACCCCGACGAGGACTCCCCACCCCCCTCTTTCTCTTTCCCTTTCTCTCTCTGTCTCTTCCCCTCTCTCTCTCTTCCTGCCGCGGCCCCCACATCCCACCCCACCCTCGATGAGGACCCCCATCCCCCACTCTCTCTCTCTCTTCTCTCTCTCTCTCTAGTATCAAATTTTAATATTATGTTAGTGTAATAATATTTTTCAGTTTGACTTTCAGGAGTTTTCATCTTAATTTTTATTTTTTTTCTGAAAAATTAACAAAAATTATAATTAATTTTTAAAAAATAAACAAACTTCATCTTAAAAATATCACGTCAAACCCGTACATGAACGACATTCAGGTGCTTTTTAAAAAATTTTTAAAAAAAAGTTTAAAAAAAAGCAAAAAAATTCAAAAATCTATCTTGGCAATGACAAAGTCAGTCCTGTTGATCAGCATGGTTGGATTATTGGGGCGAAAGGTTCCTGCACTTTACATAAATCTAAGACATCCTGTATTGATTCTTAGCATTTAAAATGTTATAAAATCGGTGTCACCTATCTCGACATGACAAAATCAGTTCTTCTAGGTAGATCACTGTTTAAAAAAAAAAAAAAAAAAGAATACAGCACCTCAATTGTGGGAACATTTTTCAAGTGAGTTTAGATGCCCTTTTAAGTCCTAACGAACGCGAAAACCAAATGATATATATCAAAAACAGAATGTGAATACCATTCTAAAGTTTATTCAGTAAGTTATTAAAAAAATGTTCATTTTATCCTCACTTAATTAATTCATGAACGGTGTTTTCTCTTAACTCGTAAGTTAAGAAGTAACACCAATGGATTGATGCAATTATAATGACGCATTTCATTTTTTTTTTTCTTTTTTCTTTATACGATGTTCTTGATTCAATACATGACAAGGCTAACATAGAAATTACATGGTCAATACGTTATGTGATGTTAGGTTCATAATGATTTACGTTAAACTTAACTCATTTTCTAAGCAGAATTAAATTATATAATTTTTATTCCGCTAATAAGTCTTGAAACAGTACTTAGGTTAATTAATTTATATTAAAAAAAAAAACAAGGCACCATTTAACGATCCAATTCAAAATTGGAGTATTTAAATGTTTTATTTAGCTTGTCCCCCACAGTAACTCAATTCCAAATCAACATTTCTAAATCTCTCCTTTTTATTTAAAAAAACAAAGGAAAAATTAGAATAAATGACCTTTTTAATCACCTAATCTAATAGATAATCGAACTTTTTTTATTTAGTAAAATGATTATTTATCATTTTTCATATTTGGTCAATCAGTGATTGACTAATGACCAATCAATCATTTATTAGTTACAAAATTTGATGATTTCTATTTTAGTTAATAAGTGATTGACCTGATTGACTAAATTAATAATATTACGTAGACACTACTACAAAATATGGATACCACGACAGAAATTCAACGACGGTTTTTAAAAAAAACCGTCGTCGTAAATTCGGAAAAACACGGAGCCGAAAAACAACAAAAAAAACTGTCGTGGAAGGACGAGTTTCCCCGACGGTTTTTAAAAACCGTCGTGGAAGCACCGTGCTTCCACGACGGTTTTTGTTAACCGTCGTGGAAGCTCGTCCTTCCACGACGGTTTTTTTGTTGTTTTTCGGTTCGCTCTCTCTTCGCTCCCTCCTTACTTAAAATCTCCAAAAACTCTTTTTATTTCACCGCGCCTCCTCTCTCTTTCTCACCTCTCAAAATTTTCTCTTGGCTCCATTCTCCGACGGCCTCCTCCACCACTCACGCGGCCTCCTCCATTCTCTGACGGGTCTACCAAGGAACTAACACAACTTTCCCTCTCTCTCTCGCCGCACTCCGCCCGTACCCACACTCGACAAGCCAGTAAGTTGTAGTGTATATTGCTTGGGTAATGAACAGATTTGGGAAATTTTTGTCCAAAATATTGATTTTGTTGATTGTGGTTGTTGATTGTGAATTTTCCAGCTAAAATCCAAAATGTTGATTTTGTAGGTGGTTGAGTTGGAAATATTCCGTCCGAAATGGCTAAAATCCATGCCCTACATTTTCGGTGATTGTTCATTGTGGTTGTGTTTTAGATTGAATTAAATTAGTTGGGTAAGGCATGAATTTGGGACTTTTCTGGGAAAAAATGATGCTTTTGTGATTTAAATATGTTTGGAGAAATGAAACGAATTCGCAAATTTTTTTTTTTTCATTGTTGCCTTCGACAACGGTTAAAAAACCGTCGTGGAATCTGAAAAGATTCCACGACCCTCGATTCTACGACGGTTAAAAAACCGTCGTGAAAATGTTACCACGACGGTTTTTAACCGTCGTGGTATCCATATTTTGTAGTAGTGAGTCAATCTATAATTATTCATTTATGAAAATTGATTGACCATTAAAAAAAACGTCTTTTAATTAATTTTTTAAAACGTCATTTATTTGTTAAAAAACTTACTAAAAAAAAGGCTATTTACCTCCAAATCCATTAAAAAAAAAAAAAAAAACAAAACAAAACAAAACTTGAATTTTAAAAATCTATAATTTTCCTATTTCATGTCGAAATAAGATGATATTTATGTCAAAATATTCATAATAACAAGATGAACGAAACAAAATTCATATCATTATTCTTTCCGAATACAGTTTTACTTTTTACAAAATTTAATTACTACGATTTATTTTTAACTAAACATATATTTTCACACATTCTCTGTTAAATAAAAAAAAAATCTCTCCAAAATTGGAACTGGAGTTGAACTGAAAAACTCCCCTTCAAAAAACTAAAAAGTTACGTAGACGAGTAATGGCCACCGACTCGGGCAATCAGGACCGTTGCCTGTGGACTCTGTAATCCCCCGCTCTCACAAAGTGGCAGATCGACCTGTCTCCAGCTGTCCACGTCGCCAGTGGGTCCCACAAGGCAATCTTTAATTTTTTTTTTCCATCTCCTACCAGCCACCTCTCCTATAAATATAAACACACACACACATATATATATATATATATAAATAGTACCACTATTCCAAAACAATCTTCTCTCATCCCTGCTCACTCTCTCGTTCTCCATTTTAGAGCATATCAACAGGGCAGAAATAATGGCGCAACTGAGCTTCACAGCCACCATCGTCTTCGCCGTCATTCTGTTGTCTTCAGCGGCGACCATTGTCTCCGGCCAAGACTTCGACGCGGCTCCTTCGCCGGCACCTACGCCTGCGCTTCAGAGAGGATTCGCCGTCGCTAACTCCGCCGGAGCCTCAGCCTTCGTTATCTGCGGCTCTCTCTTCTTCGCTTTCATCAACCACTATTAGATTACAATGTTGCCATTATTCATCATGTAATTCGTTATAATATATATATATATATATATATATATATAATTCGTAAAAAACGCTAGGTTTGAGTGTGTTTTGAAGTTTTGGGAATCATTATTTATTTTTGCTGATCCTAACTGCAGGTACGATAATGTTTTGTTGTTGATTGAAGCTTAAAAAAGTTATTTTAATAAGGTTTATATATATATATATATGATAAAGTGTCGTTTATATATTTTATCAATAAATTTTATTTTTAAATCATATAATTGAATTATTAATATGTTATTTATATTTGATTATTATTAGACACGTAATTTTATAGTATTTAAACTAATTAATAAATTAAATAAATAATAAAAAAGAAATTAAAAAAAATATGGTCGATGAAAGGCTTGGGGGGCTCCTCACCGGCGGCTCAATGTCGGCAGGGTAGCAGCTTGTCGTCTTTGGGGGCGTCGCAGGTCGTCACTGGATCGTCGGACTCGTGGGTAGGTAATCCATCGCCTGAGTTCGTGGGCCTTGGGAGGGGAGGGGGGCCTGGGTTCCGGGGTGGCTGGATCTGGCCGGCGAGGGACTGGGGGAAGCCAACGTCGGCGTCGACCGGGGTTGGTTGTCATCGTCAGCATCGGAGGAGGCACATATCTGGTTGGCGGTAGGAGGTGGTCTTCATCGGCGTTGGGGAGGGGGCACTCGTCACCGGCGTCGGGGGAGGGAGGGGGTCTACTCGGTGCCGGCGTTGGGGGTCTGCCGGTGGATGGTCGCCGGATTTTCTTTGAATTTGTTTTAATTTATAATTTTTTTTATTTTTTAATATATAAAACTGTTCGTAACTATTTAAAAACAGGAGGCTCCTGACTGTTTTTTACACATGTATCCTAACAAGTTTTAAAATTTATGGGACTCACTCAAGGTTATTTTTGTTTTTTCGACCATTTCTCTCTCTTTCCCCCTCTCGCTTTTTTATTTTTTATTTTATTTTTTTATTTTATTTTAAACATATTTCTTGAAGCTGCAAAGCATACGAGGGATAAAGGGTACTGTTTTTTACAGCTGAAGATAGTTGTAACGCATATTTCTTAAATGACATATTGTTTAAAGGGAAATTAACCATTTAAGTATGTTAATAAGGAGGTTACATTTTTGTTGTTTTGCAACAATACCGTTTTGGTGCTCCTTTCCTGCCATTTTTTTTTTAATGTTGTCCTTTCCTTGTCAGTTATTTCATGCTTTACTTTCCACACTGTTACAAGTATTTTCAAACTTGAGCATAAAAAGACCGAAATTTTAATATGTTACAAAATTGTTAATGTAGTAAATAAAATACCAATATGATTATATGATAAAATGTAAATTATTGACTTAAATTATTATTTTTTAAGAAAATTATTCTTCTCTATTTTACATTGTAAAAATCTCAATCACAATTCAATACACGTACTTTTACTAGTTATTTATATAATTATGTATTTTTGTAGCGGGAGAGTGAAATAAAAGAGCTTCATTTTGCTCATTATTTTTCTTTGTATTTTTTTATCATGTACATCTAGTGTGTGTATATATATGTACACATACATATATGTATGAAATATATTTGTATCAGGTTTGTTTTTCATTATTTTTAATTCGTTGCTTGATTTGCTATTTTTATTTTAGAATTAGGTTCTTTTTGCCGTAAGATTGAATATTAGTCCTTTTCAAACGTTATACTTTTTGTTAATTTAAAGATAAGATTCATTTTGTAACTTTCTAAAGACAACAAAAGCCAACATGAAAAGTCTTTGTCCAACTTAAGCATGTGGCTCCTCATATTTACAATTATTATTAAGCTGGTTATTTAGGGAATTAATTTGACCTTTATTCTTATATTCTTTGTTACCAATAGAGGTGGCATTTTTTTTTTCTCTTTTTATTTTTATTTTTTTTTTTTTTTTTTTGGGAAGGAGGATAGATAATACAGGTGACAGCTTAATTGCTATCAATTGGTTTAGTTATAGAAAATAAAATAACATAAATTATTAAAGGGTAAGTTTTCTATTTACAAAAACAAACTGATATTTTTCCCAATGGAGACAATCAGGAAATATTTCTACTTTTATTCTCATTCTTTGATTTGATACCAATACAGGTGACAGTAGAAGTAAATCAAGCTGTTTAGGTAGGGAATAACGTTAAGGGACTCGATTTTTTTTTTTTTTTTTTTTTTTTTTTTTTTTTTTTTTTGCGTAAGATATCATGATGTTTAATATTAAAAATAAAATAAAAAAAATCAACAAAACAAGGAAGTGGTACTTGTTGGATGGAAACAAACAGTCGGTCGAACAAGCAAGCTAGCAAAATACATTGAACAAAATTCTCTTTTTGAATGAAGTAATAAATATCCAAACACCACTAATGGCATCAATGAAAACAAAAATGAGTGAAGCTCCAATAAAGAAAAGGGCATGTCAAATATATTTATACACGGTTCTCAACAACAATTTATATATATATATATATATGAGAGAAGGAAAACCAGAAACCGACCGTCCATTGGAAGCCATGATATTCGATTGGTTTGATGATCAAACTCCTCCGCTGTTATAAAGTAATCAATTTATGTAATATAATGTTTTCTCCAAACCATATTTTATTTGCTATATTATTTTCCATCTGAAGCTGAGACATAACCAAGCAAAACTCTTTCACCTTTGTATAGCTCTCCAACAAAACTCATCTAGTGATCCAAAACCAGAAACAAACATCAAAAACGACGGTAAGATATAGTTGCATTCTACTGTAAGCAGAATTCTGTAACAAGTCAATAAACAATTATTCTTTCTGGTATCGTGCAGTTAATTAAACGAAACATGATCAAGTTACAATGGTTTAGAACTGCATTGTAACAGTAGGATAGTCTTTTTGTACCCTACTTGAAAAATTCTTCAAAGATTGATGTGGAGAAAAACAGTACGTTTTCAAGATCTTTTGTGTAAGTACCAAGACTGACTAAAATGATTACCTTGAAAGGAAGGGAAGCGAACAACCGGCAAAAGAAGACTTTTTTAAGGAAAGAAATTTCATACATCTTCTCGACATTTAAGCAAATTACCCTGCATAATTAAGCAAGGCAGAAACCGCGCAAAAATCGATTCTAGCACAGCTGCAGAAATAAGGCAAGCAAATTAATAAGCAACCATATCACAAGTAATTGAATGAAGAAAATAACAATAATAAAAACAGAAAGTAGAAGAAAACGAAGAAATCCAAATGTTAAAACACTTACACTTGGGTATCACCCTATATGCATTTCACTTAAGAAGTCTGACAGCCTGAGAATACACAAACTTAGTAGAAGGATGGATTTTTAAAAATAAATAAAAAATAAAAATAAAATGCTATACAACTCGTATATGGTCACATATGTACTATGACACATCGCCCGTAGTGAAAAATCACCATTTTTATCACTATTGTGGATATAATTCATCACATACTTGACCTACTAGAACACTGCCAAATTTAGAAATTTAAGACCCAACTGTTATACTGTTTGTCATGCGATTCTTTTGTGGTGATGCCGCATGCAGTAATGCATCACCAATTGTGATACTCTAATTGAAGAAAAGGAAAAAACAAAAACAAAAATTTGCAAAGCAAAGCATAGGACCTAATATGTTTAGCAATCACAGTTTGACCATCTTCGTTGCCAAGATGACGCAAAACTACCTCCTCCAAACGGCCATCGCGGTACGCATGCTGCAATGAGACAGGACATCCATGTTCAATACTCAATGAGGAGGTTGGTTTATATATAATGTTAAAGCACTGCAAGGAAAAGAAAAGAATGAAACCAAGCACAGAGGAAACAACCACCAAAATAGTAGCAGAGCCTCTCAGTCTAGGCAAATAAAATTTAAAATTTTCACTTCACATTACTAGCTGTAGCCTGTAGGTAAAAAATAAAAAATAAAAGGTCCAGACACTAAAACGAGCTTCATGTCCATTTCCAGGGGAGCGCACATGGGTTATAGGCCTTCAAAATGCCTAAACACGGCAACAAATCCAATTCCAATTCCAACATCCAGAAAGGGGGAAAATTTTTTGAAGCGTTTACAACCGGCTAATCTAGAAAGAAGCCTGGCCTGAACTATAAAATAAATTCGTCATCACTTGACGAGTCACTCTCATCAAAACCCATCTGCGAAAGCATGAAAGCCATCTCAAAATGGCTTAAATTGTTGAGGGGTATATCTTCATCAAAGTCCAAATCATCATCAGGAAAATAACAGTCCATGACGTCTTCTAACAGCCCGGCCATATCAATTATATCATCCCTATTGATAAAAGGATCCATATCCACGGCATCAGATCGACGTGGAGTTGGCCTTCGAGGTGGTGGCCTGTGATATTTCCATATGTAGGAGCCTGGCCTGACCGTATGCTGGAACACACAACAAATATTCTACCCATTAAAGGACTAGAAAGCCAATACTCTCCTTCATCAAAGTAAATGACAGGGAAAGAAAAAAAAAAAAAAAATTGGCTCATACAATGTAAACAAGTTAATGGCCTATCGTCATTCCTTTCACATTACAACTAGCCACTCTCAATTCTATAACTGCAAGGAGGCTTATACCATCTTGAGCGACCGGTATTATGTTTCACCAAAAATCAATCAGATGATACCATGAAAGGAAAGCCCAGTCAACTAACATTGTATGCAGCCTGGAAGAGGCTTCTGATGACCAGCCTCCACTATGTTCCGGATGATTGAATTTAGACTGTCCCGACAAAAATTCTAAAAGCACTCATTTGTTCATAAAAAGAACAGTCCGCCAGGCAGTGACTCAAACTTAGAATGTGTAAAAGACTAAATCGCATCTCTACAGTTAACAACTGAGTTGAGGGACAAATATACAAGATTGAGCACATAATATGCATACGCAATCCTACTACCAGGATCCACTTAATCTAATCTCACTTCAGCCATCCATAAAAGACTAACTCCAGGTCAAGCACAAGTTCAGTAATGCCCACGTTGTTAAAACAGATATGTCAAAGATAAAAAAGGAAAACAAAATCATATAATGCAAGCAATTACAGAAGACTGCAAACACAATTGACGATGGCCAACAAAGACTAATAGCTTAAAGTATTGTTTAGCAATCCTAAACAAAAGAAGTTTTCTCTGAGCTTTCCCTAGAGGCCTAATCTTACCATATAAACAAAAGTTAACAGCCAAGTACAGTTATTCACAGTATATTACCTTGTAAAAACAACTGGTCCCGAAGGGGCAATTCCCATTACCAAAGTCAAAGTGCTTGCAATCAATTGACCTGCAAGAGAAAAATAAATTAATTCCAAATAATAAACTTCCAGATTCCAATTCGCCTGATTGTTTCTTTCCAACTTAACACACGAGATCATCAAAGAGTTCCAGTTGTTAGGGAAAAAAAAAAAAAAACCAGTTTTTCATGATGATATCCAAATTGAGAAAACAAAAGAATGGTCAAGTTTAGAAATTTACTTGAGCTTTGCCTTGTAGCTGTCAACAATTTCTTGTTTTTCCTCTTTTGTGGTGTACCAAAGGACACTCGGAACCACAAAATAAGATAGTTTGCGACAAATTGGGCAGGCCCTCAATGCATTATTGACATCCAAGCCAGAAGTTGGTGAGCTGTTCCGCCAATTTCTGATGCAAGATATGCAGAAGGGATGATCACATTCTGAAAGCAATCCAAATTTTCGTTCAGCCGGCGTGGGCTTTGAAAGAACACGCTCCAAGCAGACACTACATTCAATTTCTTGACTATGTTTCAACGCCTCAAGGTGCTTCTGCTTTTTCTCACACATCCTCAGATGCTCCTCTTTCTCTTCGGGTCTAAAAGGATGCAAGCAACGTTTTCCACAAGTAGGACATAAGTCTCCATGGATATGAGGGCATTTATCTCCACGAGGACAATCACCAGCTGCAGCAAATGAGCAAATAGGACGATCTGCTGGTCTAAGACTTGTAGGCTCGCCAACATCATCATCATCCAGAAACTCATGTTGATCACGCTCTTGCTTCCATGCAGGTTGCTTGGGAAGAATGAAAGGCCTACTTGAAGCAGAGAGCTCTGTAAGGGCTACTGGGACTAGAGCAACCCCACTCGATGACGTACAGGAAGGATGAGGCGGATATGCAGGATCAGAAACAAGAGATTGCTGAGCACTTGTCGACGAAGATGAAGCAGAAGATTGGGACTGAGAAGGCTTAACATGTTGATATCTGCATCGGCTTCCATAAGCACAAATTCCTTTCTGATAGAAGGTGCAAATCTGTGATGATAAACCAGGAAGACAAATACATGTATGAGTCCCTCACCAAACTGAAATTGCATAATTGAAAGCAATTAACTCTTTACATTATTGGGAGGAGCCTTCCAATCATGGGAAAACTCGCAATTCTCGCCCTTCAGACATGCCCCATGAGCAAAGAACTTGCAAAGAACCCTGAAAATTAAAGAAAATATTAATAAATATCAAATATTACACCTTGCAAGTTTCTGGGCCCTATAATTGAACAAAATAAATGAAAAAAAAAAATTAGAGAGCTTGCAAAGAACCCTGAAAATTAAAGAAAATATTAATAAATATCAAATATTACACCTTGCAAGTTTCTGGGCCCTATAATTGAACAAAATAAATGAAAAAAAAAAATTAGAGAGCTTGCAAAGAACCCTGAAAATTAGAGCATAGAAGAAAGAAACAAATCAAAAATTGGCAGTTTGATAGTAAAATTTCACAAAGAGCTTGAAAAAAACCATGGAAATTAGCGAATACAAATTATTCATAAAGATTAAAAAAAATTAATATTTACGCTCATGCATAGAATAAAACAAATGGAAAAAAAATTTTCTTTTCTTCAGTTTGGTAGTCGAATTTCATAAACTTGATTAGAGAGCACAAAATCTTCATTAAAAATAATACTTTCCCTAGTTCTTGAGCCCTAATCATATCAAATATCAAAGGAAAAATGAAAAATCTTTTCATCTTTTCATTTTTCAGTTTGGTAGTCAAATTTCATAATTGCATTGCACTAGAAAGACCACGAGAACAAACAAAACAGCAAGAAAAACCCCTCGAGAATCAAAGAACAACAAAATCGAAAAGGGACGAAATTTACGGTCTTCTTACTCAAAACAACAAAGAGTTCATCGTAACCCTAAAAATTCAAAATCCATTCTTCCCCAATTAAACTCAAACACAACAAAAAAAAAAGTTTGGAATTTCCTGACGATAACAAGAAAATGAACCAACTTGCATAAAAACCAACCCTTTCCCAAACAAAAAACATTACCAAACATTCAAAAATGCAACTTCGTCACCAAAAAAAAAAAGTAAAATAAAATTGGGGGAAAAAAAAATCACCTTTTCGACATGGCGATCAAGATTGAGAGAGAAAAACCGTGCCGATCAAAGGAGTAGAGCAGAAATAGACGAACCACGCATGGGAAAAATGGAAATTCGAAGAAAGAAATAAACAAAAGAGAGAAATAAGAAAGCCTTTTCTTCGAATGTCACAAAGAAATTGTCTGATTTAGGGTTTTCGACAGACGTAAGGCAACGAATTGGGGACAAATTGGGTTTAGAGTATTTAAATGACGTTAATGTCTTTGGGAAGACTGTCCATTCACATTCTATAGGGAAGGGCTGTGATGTAATTGTCAGTACTTTTTTTTTTTTTTTTTTCAATTTCAAGTTTAGATCTTTAAAATGGAGAAATATGTGGTAGAGACTCTCTGAGAGTCACTATCGGTAGAGTCCTTTTTTGGACCGTTAAGATTTAATCAAACGGTTCAAATGTTGATGGTGTACGATATTTATCATGCACCTAACCTCACACAATCATTCCCACCTAAACTTATCCCCGACGCCGGTGACCCAACTCCGGCCACCTCCGGCCCGGAGCCCCGGACGTCGGCCGTCGCCGTCGGCGACCCCATTTTCTCTCTCTTCCCCTTTCTCTCTCTTCTCTCTCTTCCCTTCTCTCTCTCTTCCCCTCCCTCTCGCCGGCCCCCACCCCCGGCCTCCCCCCACCCCCGGCCGCCAACCTCCCCCGGCCGCCACCCTCCCCTGGCACCCCTCCCCGACGACCCCCCCCTCTCTTCCCCTTTTTATCTCTTCTCTTCTCTCTCTCTCTTCCCCTCCCTCCCTTCGGCCCCCACCCCCGGCCCCCGGCCCCGCCCCCTCCCCCGGCTTCCCCCCACCCCCGACGACCCCCCTCCACCCTGCCGCCACCCTCCTCGGCCCCCCCCTTCTGTCTCTTTCTCCCGATTTCGCGAAATCGCGAGAAAAAGAGAGAAGGGGGGCCGAGGAGGGTGGCGGCAGGGGGGAGGGGGTCGCCGGGAGTGAGGGGAGGCCGGGGGAGGGGGCGGGGGGCGCGGTCAGGGGTGGGGCCCGGCGGGAGGGAGGGGAAGAGAGAGAAGGGGGAAGAGAGAGAGAGAGAAAGGGGAAAAGAGAGGGGGGTCGTCGGGGGGGGGTGCCGGGGGAGGGTGGCTGCCGGGGGTGCGGGGAGGCTGGTGGTGGGGGCCGGCGAGAGGGAGGGGAAGAGAGAGAAAGGGGAAGAGAGAAAGGGGAAGAGAGAGAGAAAGGGGAAGACAGAGAAAATGGGGTCGCCGGCGGCGACGGCCGGCGTCTGGGGCTCGGGGCTAGAGGTGACCGGAGTTGGGTCGCCGGCGTCAGGGATGAGTCGCCGGCGTCTGTCGCCTGTGGTGGGAAGATCGCCGGCGACAAAGAAGAGTTTAGGTAGGAATGATTGTGTGAGGTTAGGTGTATGATAAATATCGTACACCATCAACATTTGAACCGTTCGATTAAATCTTAACGGTCCAAAAAAAGACTCTACCGGTAGTGACCCTCAGAGGGTCTCTACCACAGTCACGCCCTTTTAAAATACATGTTTTCTTACTTTATACCTTAAAACTTAAAATGTCATATTATTGACACCTGAGTTTATCAAATGTTTCATCATTATTTCCTTAGTGACAAAAAGTTAAAAAAAAAAAATTTTGACTGAATGAATTATATGTCCTCCTTATTGAGTTTAATAAAATTTTACTGATAGAATAGGTCTTAGTTAAGAGCCGTGTCTCATATACTACAAGGTTGTTTCGTCTTTGATATTAGTGTTTGTATTCCATTTTAGTTTAAATAATAATTTCTCTTAAAAAAAAAAAAACATGTGAGGCTCACATGATGATTGGGTGGAGGGTAATTTAGTAAAATGAATTTTACATGGTTGATTGGTCAATTGAATTGAATCAAATCCTTGTTACCCAGTAATTCGAAATTGAGAATTTTATATGTTGTGTACTGTAAATCTGATTCAATACACTCGTCCAAACAATAATCAAATATTTATTTTACCAAATTACCCTCTACACATGTTTCATTATATTCCGTCTATCTTTTAATGCTTTTTTTTGTTACAAATGAACTAGTAGTGAAATATTTGATAACATCATGTGTCAATAATGTGATATTTTAAGCTTTAGAAGACAAAGTACCATATAGTATATTTTTGGAGGCTAAAATTTTAGCTTTATTTAAATAATTGTTCGTAACTTTTTTTTTTTTTTTTTTAAGAATTGTTCTCATCTGTTTTGCTTTATAAGACATGTTTGGGGTGAGGTATTATATTCTCGCCGATACGTGCCCTAAATAAAATATACTCCTCCTCCTTGTTTTGTTAATGTGTTGTAAGTTGACCGTGATGAGATGGGTTTTCCCCTTATAAATTCTGGATACTTACAAAATACTTCATTTATTTAATTAGCTACTTTCATCGTACAAATTAATAAAGAAATAAAAATATGCATATGTTAAATTAAAATATAAGAAAGCTATAACCTTTATATTTTTTGTATCAAATAACAATAAAGTTTTATACTTACAAATTTATTTACATTATAAAACATGATACATAACATATTTTATATAAAAATGATATATAATTAAGCAAGGCAAGTAAATAGATTAAATAGGACTGACAATTTGAGTCACGATACAAACTCGACATGAAAAAATACTGGTTAGGATTGGGAAAAAATGGTGTGGTTTGGTTTTGGGTTGAACCCGCATGACACGATAAGAAAATGGGTCGGGTTGGGGTCAATCCTATGAATATGAAATCAATCCGTAATAACCCGTTTAAAATTTTTGTATAATTCAGGTTGAGTTTGTGGTAGTCTTTTGAATGAACTAATTATGAGTTTATATAGTTTTGTGTTTTGAATTGACCTTTTTGTGATGAATTAAATATGAATTTATATGATTTAGTGTTTTAGAATAATCTTATGTGATGACACATTGTTTAATTTGCTTGTTATGGATCTTAATTGTACGTTAAAAATCTCTCTTCTTTTTTTTTTCCCCTTACTTTTGATGGGTTCTTTGGTCAGCGGATTGGTGGGTCAATGCATCGTGTTGTGTTAACTACCCCAAAATTCTATGTTGGTAGGTTGCGTGGGTCGGGTCGAGTCAAACCACCAATCGGGGGGTCGGGTTAGGGATGAGATTTTTTGACCTAATAAGTTATGGATTAGGTCCGAATTAGAGTTTTAAAAATTCATGTTGGCTACAGGAATTGCCAAATCTAGGGTCAGGGACCCTCATAGCCTATCCTTATACTTGCCTCATAAGTAAATTTTTAACCGTGCACTACTTTCCCTTCTTGTATTCTTAAAAAAAAAAAATAGTCATTTCCTATTATGGAAAAGAATCAACCAAGATATTCGGTGTTCAATTAATTTCATATTCTTTTCAAGTAACTAAGAAATTTGATATCTTTTTCAAAATATATATATATATATATATATTTGATGTCTAAAACCATGCAATCTTACAATTATTGTTAAAATAAAATTGGCTGCGAAGTATAATAAAAAGTAGGGGGGAAAAAAAAGAACGAGCACACAAAAAAAAAAAAAAAATCATATTTAAAAGTTAACAATATGACAGGTTTTGCAAAAAATAAAAATAAAAATAAAAATAAAAAAGGAAATCATTACCATGTGCACCTTATCAAATAAGCATATGTGATGACTAAAATTTAAACCACATGAAATGAATACAACTTACTAAATACACAGGAGTCTGTGAACATGACAGTCTCACACACAATGAAACCAGTAAAATGATCTTTTTTTTCACTTTCACTTTTGGCGATCATATACACCGATCGCCAAGTGTAATAATAAATCGTTAAAAGTCGCACCAAAGTGATTTTATAAATAAAAATCTTCGAAAAACAAAATGAAAAGTTGATTTTTTTTTCTCTGGAGGAAACGAGGGGGGAGGCGGGGTGGGAAGGTATTGTGTGGTGCATATTTTAGTTGTGTAAAGGACTGTCCATTATATGTGGTCCCTAATTCCCTTTCTCACATAAATACGTACACCCTTTTTTGCCACGAGATTGGATAAGGAAAAACTTCAATTGGAGATACTACACAAAAGGAGAAAATAAATAAATAAATAAATAAAAAATCATCACCTCGATCCTTCTATCCACTCCCACCATGGCCACCATATTCTCTCCCTCTGCCGTCTTCTCCAACTCCGCCGCCACCGCAACCACCCCAAGACCGCCTCAATCTCCAGCGGCACCCAAAACTAACCTCTCAATCCCTCTTACCAGGCAACCACTAGCCACCTTAGTAGCGACCGCCGCGGCAGCCACAATTCTCACCACTGCCCCGCCATCCCTAGCCGATTCCCCATCCGCAACAAACTATCAACTCTACTATGGCACCGCTGCAAGCGCAGCCAACTACGGCGGCTACGGTGGCAACTCTAGCAAACAAGCCTCAGCTGAATATGTCTATGATGTGCCCGAGGGGTGGAAAGAGCGCTTAGTATCCAAGGTTGAAAAGGGTATGTCAAAATTAATGTTCAACTCTTATTTCACATTTTCAGTACTAATTAAGTAGTTATATTGTTATTTAAAAAATAATATTTGTAAGAAAATGATAATGGTTTATTTTGTTTAATTTGATTGTTCGATCGGCACAAAAGGCTCTCTTAATTATTGCTGTAAATTATAGTTGATATAATTGTTCAATTGTTAAATGTTCCTGATTAAAATTATTCGCCAAAAAAAAAAAAACCTTGTCACAAAGTCAAAAAAAATTCTGATACATTGTATTGATATGAGAATTGAGATGTGTTGTGTAACAAAATTCATGTTGTACTTATCAAAAAAAAAAAAAAAATTCATTGTTGTTAGGTACAAATGGAACCGATAGCGAGTTCTATAACCCGAAAAAGAGGACAGAGAAGGAGTACCTAACATACCTAGCCGGGTTCAGGCAGCTAGCGCCGAGGGAGGTGATCTTGAACAACTTGGCGTTGTCGGACGTGGACTTGCAGGACTTGATCGCGAGTGCGGACAGCGTGACGTCGGAGGAGAAGAAGGACGAGAACGGGCAGGTGTATTATGTGTATGAGATTGATGGTGTGGCAGCTCACAGCTTGATCGCAGTGACATGTGCAAAGAACAAGCTTTATGCCCATTTTGTGAAAGCTCCCACGCCTGAGTGGAACCGGGACAAGGACATGTTGAAGCATGTTCATGAGTCTTTTAGAACTGTTGGCTCCTACTAATTGTACATGTTTTTTTTAGTACTCTCTTCATCACAAAGAGATTTTTAATTTGAGGAACATGCACTTGAAATGGTTGTGGAAATGTTTTGGAGTTGAAGTATATACATATATATTGCTAATGTTGGAATAATATAGAGAGGCCCAAGGGAATTTAATGTGAGAATTTTTATTTATACATACATATATATATATATATATGGTGAGAGCTTTTCAGATTATATATGCTAATTACAGGTGTCAAATTTTCTGTGTGACAATACATGTTGAAATGAAATCATAGAGAAAATGTTCGTGAACTTGTGGTTTGTGCAAGTTAGTATTTAATCTACATATAAACATCATAACAATTCTTAATTATTTAACAGTAGTTACACAAATTCAACTTCTAGCAGTCAAAGAAGTGTGTTTTCATAAGTAACTTCCACAACTTACGAACAGAATAATAATCAAATTCAAGAGACAATAACTGCTCTTAAGATATTCTAATATATTCTACAAATTACAACATAGAATGTGCGATGAGTCAAAATGCCAACATCCACAAATCCTAACATTTTCTAAAGAATTCAACCAAAGCATTTTCCAACACAAAAAGCCAGATTCACCATAGCTACGATATCCAACAGCACGATGCTCAAAAAGGGTAATGAAATTCAGAAAGAAAAGAAAATTACTTGATCGGTTATAGCAGTGCCACCGAATATCTCACAGGCATACAAGGCGTATTTCATGTCTCGATGCTAAAGAAATATGTCCATATATGCTACTCTTTCGGCCTTAATATAAGAAGGTGTTATAGATATGTATATATGGTTGCAAATTAAGATACTATATTCATGTTACAAACATTAACAATTCCGAAGAGTAATTATGGGCTAATAATTATTAAAACAAGGTATAGCCATCATCATAGGAAACATGCCAGCCACGGCGACAAGGAGGAGTATGAGGGTCATACTCAGCACAGCAACTCCAACGTTTCTTCCAATTGGAGGCACCAGTGTTTGGTCTGTTGTTCTTGTCGTTCCATTTGTATACAATCACTCCTGACTTGTCACTCCACTCCCCATCTATCCCCTGGTGTGGTGGAGCCAGCGCAAATAGCCCTCTCTCCCCTTAAACATATATATTTTTATACATATATATGTATATATATATATATATATTTATCAAATTAAATACAATTAATGAATTAGAAAATTAATTAATACCCATCATTAATTAATTAATACCCATCATTAATTAATTTTTGTTCATCCACTACATCATAAATATATATATATATATATATTTAATTGAAAAAAAAAAAACCTTGTACCAGTGGTGTGGCCGTGGAAGGAACAAGCAGTGGGGGAATTGGCAGCGTCGGAGTAGAGAGTATTGCATCGGAGGCACTTTTTCTGGAGGTGGATTTGGGATCTGTTCTGATCTTCTCTCGTTTTATTATCGTTAGGAATATTTGACGAGCAAGACTTGATTTTGATTTTGGACTTGAAAAGCAGGTAGTTCTGGCACAGATTGGATGCTATAGCCATGACTGTGTATACGAGGAGATTTTTGTTGATGTTGAACTGCAGAACTCGGAGATATGGACAAATACACACACACATACATATATATATCACTCAAAAATAAAATAAAGAATAAATTTCACTTTTTCCATCTTAAACTAGAGGTTTTGTCACAAAATACCTCCCGAACTTTAATTTGTTACATTCTTTTCTCTCAAACTTTGAAAAATTTATAAATTTCCCCCCTTAGTTGAATTTTTGACGGAAAATTGTGTGCAACAGTTATTAAAAGCATGAGTTGGGGGTGTTAACTATGAAATTACAACTTAAACTTATAATTAGATCAAAAGAGTATAAATATAATAATATTGTCATTTTTCCTATACTGCTATCTTAAGTTTAACTTTAAAATTTCACATTTAATAAAATACCGAGCGTCACGTATACTAGCAATGAGTGTTACTTCGTAATTTTATATTTAATATTGTTGTCAAGTGTATTTTTCTATGAAAAAAATTTTAATAAAAAGGAGAAATCTATAAATGTTTCAAAATTTTAGGAAAAAGAATAATAAAAATTAAAATTTATGGGGTGTTTTTGTAACATAAATGTCTAAAATTCCGGGGGGGGGGGGGGGGGGGGGGGGGAATATGTCTTTAAATAAAATGAAAATGACTTTTTAATTGGGTTTGGGTTTGGGTTTGTGACGGAAGATAGGGTGGACTCCTTCAACATCTTAAGCTGGGTCAGCCCAATATTTTTATGTTTGTCCTTGTTCTCTCGCTACACGAGAAAACCAAAATATGAAAAATTGAGGAGATGGGAAACAACCAGTCAATTCGTGTCTCATGTCGTGTTCGTATCGTGTTCGTGTCGTATTTGAGTCATGTCGAATTTTTTTTCTCCAACCCGAACACGACCCGTGACATGAAACCGACACGAAACTGTGACACGAACACGACACGAACTCGTAACGGATTGACACGATACGACACGACACGAACTTGACCTGAAATTGACCCGCAACAGGAAATTGACATGAAATTTGATCTAAAATTGACACGAAATTGACACGTGACCCAAAATTGACACGAAATTGACACGAGAAAAACGGGTCCAACCCAAACACGACACGAATTTTTTTCGTATCAATTTTTCCCAATCCGAATACGATCCACTCCCTATTTTTCCCAACCCGAACCCGTGAAATTCGTGTCGTTTTCGAGTCGTGTCATCGTGTCGCAACCCGTATTACCACCCCCTACAATCATATATATCTTCGCTATGTTCATAGAGAATAATGCACCTATGTACATATAAATTGAAAAATCTATGAATAACTGTCATGTCATTTCAAAAATCGAAAGATTTCACCCACTTACCTACCTTTTTAAACGTCATAATTCTAATGCCACATTTGTGATTTGATATAATATAATTACCAGCTAATAATCTCTTTAGTTTTTTTTTTTATAGGGATCTGTGACTCTCATTTAAACAAAAATACACTCAAATTTTGAATGGAGAAGTTCCTATTTAAACCTCTTCTTTTTCGCTGTCTTAGATCTTTTATTTTTTATTTTTTCAGCCAAATCATATCCCTTTGTTTCTTTTGATAAGAATGAATAGTCTTCAAATCCACCGGCGTTGGCTACGAGTCACATTGTCATTTTCGGTATCCATATGTATACGCAATTTTAATGTGACTTTCACATATTTTCGTTACCACTTATTATTACAGCTTTGTTCTTTTTATAAATACATATATATAATACACGTAAAAATTTTATATATACAAGTTGTCAAATCAGATACCAAGCCAAAATAACTTTGTTGTTCAATAACTATGTATCGTGTGCCCTTCAAAGTTCAAGCGGCAAATACATAACAAGGATCTATATGTATAAGGAAAGCACAAACTAAAATATATATACTTCCAATCCTCTATATTGTATTGTGTTTTACTATTATTTATTATTAACTTGGCAAATCGTCGGGATGGCTATAAAGAACTCAGGCTTTGGGCAGCGCAGACAGCAGATTTGTAATTAGCTTCGCTTATGAAGCTAAGACCAGACATATACATATAACATATGCACGTAAACAAACAAACTCTAGCTGCAGTAACCAGTTAATTTCCGACAGCAAAAGAGGTGCAAATCAGCAATATTATTGTTTCTGAGTAAATTAATTAAACTTGCAGTACTCTGTCATGTTTTATAGAAAACATTATCTATCTATATGTGTGTGTGTGTGTGTGTATATGTTATCAGAAGGGAGTATGTTGATCAACTTTATAATAGGAACACATAAAAACACAGAAGAAGAAGACACTGCACTATAATGTGACTATTTTTACAGATTAACCATACACATATATATAATGATAATATATATGTATATATATCACTGAGAAAACTTGAACTATTACTTCATATAATTAAACGAGATAATGATTTACATAATATAATCAGAAGGGAGTACTATTCAACTTAGAAGATTAGGAAGAAACAGAAGCAACTAAAAAAACAAAAGGAAAATTTAAAGCAATCAACAAGTTGAAGAATAATACGAGCACTGCCCTAATCTAAATTTTTGCAAACAAGAAAACACATACTACATAACAAGATATCACATTGAGGCCTCGCCGTCGTGCTCAATTTCGGACGCTGGTTCCTCCTCATCATCAAGGCCATCAGCATCAAAAGCATCATGGCCGCGGCCAAAGGCCTTAATATGGTCCTTAAGAGACCTCTTGTGCTTGAAATCGGAACCACAAACACAGTACCAAATCTTGCCACAATTTTTCTCATGAGTCCTCCAATCGCCCTTGACCGCAAAGGGTTTGCTGCATTTTCTACACATGAAGGGCTTGACGCCGTGCTTGCGCTTGTAGTGAGTCTGGAGGGTGCGGAAGTCCTTGAGAAGCCGCGCCCTCGGGTGGTCAATGTTGTGCTTGCACCCGGGGGCGCAACAGTAACAAGGTAACCTTAGCATGGCCGTCGGTTGGCTTCCCTTTAGAGAGTCTGGTCCCTTTCTGTATTGAGATCCATGCCCCCACATATGCATCTACAAAAATTATAAGCGAAGTAAAACTTAGAAGATCATACCATTTTTTCAGATTATACAAAGTTTTCAACACCTATACATCTTAAAATGGCGTTATTTTTTATTCCAAATTTTATTTCCAGATAAAAGATACTTAAAACAATTAATTGTCCTCCATTCCTTGTATGTATCTTGTTCTTGGTGCACCAAGTGCAGATGATACCTAACATATATATACACAATCATATACGGTCTATTCTTATATATGCACCAAATGCAACATGTAATAGTATAGGCAAGCCTAATTTGAACTGGCGACTAGACCAAAACAAGGGCGTAAGTAGGCAAAGTATTGAACAAAGAGATTCAGAAGATATTCGACAAACTTGCTGTTACAAAATCCTCAACACATATCAAAGCAATGTTTTACCTTTCTTTCCAAAATTAAAATTTATTTCCATATATAGAAGATAATAACTATTTAATTCTTCTTATCTTATTAATTATCCAAAAACAAAATTTAATTCTTATCTAATCTTGATATTTTGAAGCACTGTATGTTATCAAATATCCCTAAAAGAAAAGTAGTGATTTTATAAACCGTTATTAAAAAGGAAAAAAAACTTTTAGTTTTAATATTTTCTTCTGATACTTCTAGTGACAATATTTTGTGACTAATTTGTCTCTTTTATTCGCAACCTTGTAACTAATATAAGTCATTCAAGCATAATTTTTTGTATGACTAATTTTAGCCACATGATTTTTATTCACAAGAAGAAATTTAGTCATATAAAAAAGTCTCTGTGATAAAAACCTAGTAGTAAAAATTTTTAGTCAAAAAATTGACTAAATGCACATTTAGTTATAAGGTTGTGATTAAAAGTGGCATTTAGTTAAGCAAAACCATTATGACTCAAATTTTTGCAAGAAGATATTCTGACTTTTTTTTTTTTTTTTTTCATTTTGTTGTGAGAACTTGAGTTTCATCCCCTTGCAAGTCAATTTTGTAAGAGTGAGTTCTACCTAATACATTCTTAACAATTGGTGTCAAAGCCCACTTCATGGGTTAAGCTAAAGTTGTTGCATTATAGGTGGGATAAAGATGCATTAATGAAGACATCAAATTGTGCCAAAAACACTAATAGGCAAGTGAACCCACCAAAGGGGGAAAAGCTATGTCAAGGTCAGTGTCGATAATATGGACTATTAATTATTTGAGCGAAGCGTAAAGCAATCCAATCAAATGATTGTACACAACAAACATAGCCTTTAGGTAGTACTACCAAAGCTCCATTTGGTTGGAGGCATAGAGAGGAGGACGGATAGAGAGGAGGAAGGATGTACATAGTTTGAGGATGAAGAGAAGGAAGGAAGGATTACAGGAATCTCATGTTATTTGGTAAAATGAATGGACAATTGAAAAATATATTGATAGTTATTTGTCTAATTATTAATATATCTATTTCGGCTCGCTCCATCTAACTTTTTTCTACCTCTTCCTTCCAATCAAACTGTAGATTACACCTCTCCTTTTACCTCTCTCCATCCATTCTCTCCCTCACCATCTCTCCCTCCAATTACTAAACACACTAATGACCTAGTAGAACCATGGGCTTATGCTCGTCCATTTTTTCCTCATCTACTGAAATCACTACGCTTATCATGTTTGCACATTTGAAACTCAGTAAATATCATCTATATGTATATTTATACACATAGATACATATATTCTTTGAGATTTGAGGGAATTACGAGTAGGGATGGAAAAGCCTCTTATTAAGGCCTTCCCATGAGAATATTTTGAACTATATACACTTTCTCTAAATTCACACAAACACACACACACAGGTATATATAAATTTATACATGAATTATAAATGCATAAAGATGTCTTTTGGAGACTGTGCCATACAGACAGTATATGCATATATCATAAAGATGTTATACATGAATGCATGCATGCTGAAACTTACCCCATCGGAGGTGAAATCAGAAAGGTGAGAAAGAGAAGGGAAAATTACTACACATTTCAGTATCAAATTAATTTGTCTATCATATATCAAGCCTTTGATCGGAGTGTAGTACTCTACTTATAACTTCACCTACCAGCTGGTCGTGCTTCTTTTTTTAAGGAGAGTGACCAACTAAAATTATATCATATGATAATTTTGGATAATTATTATGAAAAAAGACCGAACTTTAATTTAAAAAAAATGGTAAAATAACACATATTGATATACTAATCAATCACTAGTCATCATTTATTAATAATTCTTTAAGTGATATGATTGATATTTTTAACAAAATGATTATTTTTTCAACTTAACCAAAATTGAGATATGTACTAAAAAATGCTTTTTAAAAGGTCATTTTTCACATATCCCTAATATGAAGTTTTCAAACAAAAATAATACTAACATTCAAAATTAATGAAGATAACCTGCATTATACTAATAAGTTCACTTGAATATATAGTATCATTTACTTGTTTTAAATTTAAAGTTACCATTATCTTTTAAGATTAGGCTATTTCAAACTTTTTTATGTTTGTTCTTATTTATTAGATTAAGATTAGAATTTCATTCTCTATAATTAGCTTAATAATTGTTATTTTCAACAAAGTTTTCGGCCATTAATGAATATTGAGGTTTCTAATTTTCTTGTGTTCTTTTTCTCCCTCTAATTGTTCCTTTCTTGGCATTATCTCTATACCTATACACAGTGGCTCAATTCTCTCTTTATTCAATTCTCACTTAGATTATTCCTCTCTTCTATCTGTGATTCTACTCTTCCTTGATTGGTTAGCAAGCGTGGAAGACTATTTTGGGTGTTATGAGATGACAGATATGCAAAATGAGTTTCGTTTGTTAAGATGAAGCTTGTTGGTTTTGCTAAGATTTATTAGCATACAATTCAATGTCGTCTTGAATGTTTGAACCAAACTCCTATTACTATGTGGACTAAGATCAGACCAAATTAAAAGAAAAATATTTGCCTACCTAATCGAAGCTACTTGTTTGATCAATTTCTGAAACTTTGACAAAGTGCTTCCTATCAATTGTGATATATAACATGACTTAGATTGAAGACCTGATGTTACATTGCAATCTTCAAGAAGAGCATTGGGTTATTGTTGGTTGGTTTATTAATGGTTTGAAGGATGATATTCAATAGGAGTTTGCAAACATTGTTCTGAATATTTGGAAGATGCCCATCATGATGCTTAGGATTCGTTTGGCATTTCAGCAGAACTCCAACTAAATAGTAATTTTTTATTTCAGTTTTTATCTTTTTCTGAAAAGTCAATAAAAATTTATAATTAATTTTTGAAAAGTCAACCAACTCCAACTTAAAAGTTTCGTCTCCAACCGATAAATCAAAAGCAAGTTTAGATACGGAGAAACATCTCCAACCTTATATTCATAGAAGGATGTCTATGATTCTCACTTTTTTGGATCTAGCCTCTATCCTTAAGCTAGCGCATATGGTGTTTCGTCTAGATCTGAAGTTAATCAGAGGAGGGGTAGAGTTAGTTTCATCCATTTCTCGGATTGAAAATGCTTCAATTGTCATGCTAAAGACCATATGAATCGCTTCCCGATGGCGTGCTCTTGCCCTCAACCACAATACTCATGCCTCTCCTCAGGACACTATTGTAGTAGCTAGCAGTTATTGAGTCTCTTTCTCCCCACGTTTCTGAATATATAACTAGTTGTTAAGACTTATACAAATCATAGAGCTTAATTTATCTCTTTATCTATTGAGCAATGATATATATCATGAATACCATAAACTGTCAAGTGTCTAAATTCTGTAAATTCTGTAAAACTAGAATGACTTCTTTGTCCCTACTTTTTTTTTACCCCTAACAAGTTATTTTTTAGTTTCATTATACATCATGAAACTTTTCTTTTATAATATGAATCATTTCCCTTATTTATTTAACTTTACTCAATAGAGTCGAGTTCTTTTTCATCGGAGAGAAATAATGATGAAGATTAGGATTTAGTTCATTTAATTTTTTGAACTCAAAAGTTTTATTTAACTTTTAGGATTAATCTATATCGAATTTTATTTATGTTTATCTTATTATTAATAGATTAAGACTAGGATTTCATTATCTATTAATAAATTAGTAATATTGTTTATTTCAGCAGAGTTTTGGACGTTTAATGATTATTGAGATTGCTAGTTCCTCTTGTACGTTCTTATTCTTACTCTAAATTCCTTTGTTGCTATTCTCTTCTCGTATGGTTCAATTTCTCTCTTTATTCTATTCTCTCTTTGAATTCTTTCAATTTTCTATCTCAATCTGCACCATCAGATATTTATTATAAAGAAGTACGTGTGTGTGTGTGTGTATATATATATATATATAAACAAGTTAATATATTTATAAACAAGTTAAAATTTGCAGACAAGGAACATGCATGTCTTTGTTAACCCTACTGTGAAGTGCGGACATGGGGTCGTTAAAAGACTGTGATCATGATCAGACTACTGAGAATCTGAATCCACTGGTTGATTCATTGATGCCAAAAGCATTTGAACTAATAAGTTTGTTTTCTTGTGAAAAGAAACACTGTAGTATTGTTTTTCATTTACTCTGTGTGTGTGTGTGTGTGTGTGTGTGTGTGTATACATATATTATATATAATATCAGATATATAGAAAGCTAAAGTACTGCTGGGTTCTTGAGTGATGATCACCTGAAAATCTGGTAAGACCTATCAGGGGGTTTCACCTGATATGATTTACTTCATGACTTGGAATAAGTGTTGCACATTATTCAAAGCATTAAAAACGTAGCAACAAAATTCATGAATCTATATATGTGGTAAAATCAGACAAATTAAATTACCAGATATTCCTGTTCAGAATACACAAATATATATTACTCATATATGTACAGTAGTAGTATAAATATTAGGGACCCAAAGAAAGATCAGAACAAGACGTCTACTTACCAAAAAAAAAAAAATGAAAGGAAAAAGAGATTAAGAAACAAGAAGTCCAAAAGAACAATACAAATTAATTTAAAAAAAAAAAAAGCAAAACCCTGTAATACCACAGACACTGCGTATCTGTAGAAAAAAACTTGCGGTACTTTCTAAATGTTAGATCTAAGTTAATTTCAGTTGGAATGTGATGAAATTAAAGTTAGATTATAGCTTATTATGACGAGAGAGAGAGAGAGAGAGAGAGAGAGAGATTAATTAGCAATAATTCAAGAGGAAAGAAAGGGAATAAATAAGAAAAAGAAATATAGATATATATACATATATATGTATGTATGTATAAATACCTGGAGGTTATTGTATCTGTTGAAGGATTTGGAGCAAATGGGACATGAGAACTGAGTTGGGCCAACAAGAATCTGAGACGGAGTAGGAATCCAGTACTGCGCTTGAGTAGAAGTACCGGTCTTGCTAATTTCTTTATCCTTATTTTCCATGGAGGTTCCTTGAGAGGAATTAGGGCTTGGAAGGCCTATGTGAAGAGCCACTGTCACACTCTTATGATCATCACCATCCCCAATATCACCATCATCATCATGATGATCATGATAATTGTTGATCATCACCATCATATTGCTTGATCTGTCGTCCTGATGATCTTTAGTACGGGAGGGCTGCTGCTGCTGATGATGAAAAAAGTTGTCTAACAAAGGAAGAGCTTCTCTGAGAGGTGGTGAGGAAGGTCTAGAGTAGTAGTAGTAGTTGAAGTCGTCGTTTTGAGACTGTAATTTGTTGCTAATCAGGTTATTATTGTTGTTAATAACATTGTTTGAGTAGTACTCATGATGGGGAAGAAGATTGGGATTACTAGTCAAAGTGGGATTGAAATTCATAATATTACTATTATTATTATAATTAGTAGAAGAAGTAGAACTAGAACTGACATGAGGCGAGGAGTAGTAGTTTGGATGGAGAGGCATGACGTTAATCCAACCCCTGAAGAGATTATTGGAGTGAGGGTTTGTCATCACACTCTACCATACACCCCCCACCCCCCTTCTTTTTTTTTTTCTTTTTTTCTTTTTTTTTTTTCTCTTTTTTGTTTTTGGGGGAAAACAAAATACTTATAATAAATATAGCACAAAACTCAGCTCTGAATATATGAATGGTGTTTCACTTTGCAGAACTATATATAGATATATAGAGACACTTCAGAAGGAAGAGAGTGAAAGAAGAGAGAGAGAGAGAGAGAGAGAGAGAGAGAGGGAGGGTAACTTTGAAATGATATCAGAAGGAACAAAGCCTATGAAGGAGTGAGTGAATGTTATAAATAAATAAATAAAGGGGGGGAAAAAGTCAAGGAATTACCCACCTGCAAGCTGCAAAGCTAGCTAGAAAAGAAAATGACAGGTTGAGAAGATAAAGTCAGAGATTAGACTCATAGCTTGCAGGTTGTCTCTCCAAAGAGAAAGTATATATTAAAAAGAAGGATTAATATTGTTGATGAGAGAACATTCTGCGATTATATTATTTATTTATTTTTAACAAACATTATACATATTTTGTGTTTTTTCTTTTTTTGTTTCCGCTGCTCTATTTTATTTATGTATATATCAAATGTCCCTTGATTCAATCAATAAGCAAAGAGGTCGTTTTTTCAGGCTCTTATGACCAGTACACCATCCAACATTTGCATTGATGGGAGTTTTAAATGTTTCTTATACTTGCACTAGTCACCAACTTTTGGCTTTGATTAATTTATTATCATATAGTGTAAATATATATATATATATATATATAAGGGAGGGACGGTTATCTAGCATCATTTCTATATTGTATTTATAATATTTTATGCGGTATATTATCCCAATCAGGTGATTATAATATAATTAATATTTTTTAACTTATATAATGTGATAGTATTTTAAATAAAAAATCACTTTATTACAAGATTTTAAATAATAAATTATATATAAACCGATTAATTATTACAAGTTTATAAATAAAAAGATACAAATGTCAGATCCGATTCGAATACAAGATTTTTCATATTTATATCTATATGCACATATATATATATATATATATATAGCTATAGCACATGATGCTAAATGAGCATTTAAGAGTTAGAGGGGTGAAGGTTGAGCTAACGAATAGATGTGACTTATCACATCATTTATTAATAAGCAGCAAAAGGTTGTTTTAGTTTAACAATTGTAGCAAACAAATAACTGGGGTCAAATTGGCAAGAGTGTTTTACATTTTCTTTTTTAATTACTTGGCTCCAAAAGCTACTTTTAGAATTTCTTTTCTCTAGAAAAGTTTCCAATCAAAATAAGAAAATGTGGTTTTCAAAAAAAAAATTTAATAGACTTTGAAACTTACATTGGAGTTTTAATAAGATATAAAAAGATTCATTTTAACATTTTTATTGATTATAAATTTATCTTAAAATCATTTTTGACAAAAAGTTATTTTAAAAGTGTGATTCTAAAAACTTACCAAAAAACGATGACGTTTTCTTTTCTCCTTCGATGGACTAAAAACAAAAAAGCAAAATCTTAACGGACCATAAATATATTACATATTATATATATATATATATATATATATATATATTCAAGGAGCTGTCGGCAGTTTTGCATTTTAAATTGCTCATTAAATTAATCTGACCGTACTAAAATAGTTATAGTCATTTTATTCCTTTCAATAATAGGAACTAGAGAGTAAAGAAAAGGACACGCCAAAATGGTGAAATTGTTCTTTAAAACTTCCATTAATTTCTTACCCAAAATTCAAGTGGCCAAACTTTAATTTTCTTAATTAGTACAAGAGGCTCTGGGTATATAAAGTCAGAAAAACAATAAATTAATATTAATTATTTGTTGAAGCAAACAATTTTTTTTTTTTTTTTTACTGAATAATGTATAGGGATGGTGTAAACTTGTGGTGACTACAAATATATATAATCTATAGAATAGTTATTGAGTTCGAGTTCTTTTAGCATCGAACTTTAGAAGGAAAGAGGAAAGAGAGAGAATTTTGTAGAATCACAAAAGGAACCAATAGAAGTTTCAAGCAAGTTAACCACATAACAACACGTGGAACCAATAGTAAGCACATAAATACCCAAAAATATACATACCTATACATATATATATATATATATATATTGGAAACAAAATGCATGATACCTATTGCTTTTGCAAATAAATACTGTTTTGACGCGTGGAGCTCAAACTATGAGGGTGAAAACGATGGCCAACTGCAAAAAGCTAGTGGTCAAAAAACAAGTTCCGGCAATGAAGCCGGCAAGGATAGTGATGCCCAAATAAAGCAGTCTGTCTCTCTCTCTATCTCTCTCTCTATATATATATATAGACACACATATATGCATATAAATCTATATATATATTTATATGTGTGTGTTTAATTGATTAAGTGATCAGTTGTGTTAATTAATATATATGTGATGTACAAAGTTTATTAGTGAGCAATATATATATTGCAATATACAAAGCATGAGAAACATCTTCTCAAGTACTAGATCCTTCTCTAACTCCACGTATGGCATTTATTCTATATGATCTATCTATGTGTTCAATAATGTAATGTGGTTGTGTGTGTGTGTGTGTGTGTGTGTGTGTGTGAGAGAGAGAGAGAGAGAGAGAGAGAGAAGAATGTTAAATGAGGAAGAGTTGTATTATATATAGTAGGCAGTGAAGATATATATATAAATAGGTGAAAACTACTGAAAAAGCTGGGAACAGGACAACCTTGTATTTGTTTGATCATTCATATTCTTTGACTAGTGGAAATCAAGATCAAGTTATAGTGCATTCTATGTATATGTATGTTTGTGTATATTGAAACTATACATATGGCAGAAACTATAATTTCTTAGTGTCATTTTGAAATCCCAGCAGTTGAGCTGTAAAAACGTTACTTGTGTGAATGTAGACAAAGAGATGAACAGTAGAGCAATTACTTTATTCCTTGAACAAAATGAGGTTACTTGGGAAAATTCATATCTTAACTATAGATGATATTCTAGTTGACTTAAAATTACTCATTTGAGTTGATCTAGCTAAATATTATTTCAGAAAAAGAAAAAAAAAATCTCTCCTAGAAGTAACCATATGGTATATTTTTAGAGTTGCTCAAGCTATAATAACAACTCGTTTTTTATGAAGAATTACTAATATTTCTTGGGGAGCTACATTGACCATTCGCCATTTTCAAAACACTCCATTTACTAAATCTTGCCCTCTTGCCCTCTTGTTTTGTACTTAATCAATTTGGTGTTTTATGAAATGGGGTTTATAAATACTTGATCAATAGTTTGGTATAGTTCATTGGTATGCTCAAAAAACTGTATTCCTTTCTAAAATTAAGTGCATGAAGAGCGATCAACTGTAATTATCTCTTCAAATGTAACATATACATGATACGATTTTCTCAAAAAAAAAAAAAAAAAAAAAAAAGGAGTATTGTATAATATATATTAAAAGAAATTTCAAAAAGCAAGTAAATGATAATTTTATGAGGATTTAATTTGTTTTCATAAGCTGTTTTCTCCTAAGGGGAATCGTTATTTTACTGAACTCTGTATCGTATCAGACATAATTTGAGAAGGTCATAATCTTTTCTTATTGATTGTGATTCTTTACATGATCTCGACCATTAACTAATGTCCTCATGATTAGCACCCTCTGAAATTTAAATTAATATTCTAATATTCAATAAATCAATTAATACCAAATGTATTTAGTCCCCTATATGTCTCTCAAAAGAAAAGGACAGAGGAACTAACAAAATAGAATAGTGGTTACATATAATTATGAAAGGAAAATTGTGATTTCTTTTTCTAATTATGATCAAAGAACACAAGTACATATTTTATAAAAAATATTAAGGATACCAACTCTAATATTAATTTTTGAGTATTATCTTTTGTGATATGTGAATTGTCATCGGTAATTTAAAAACATGTACTGTTAAAAAGATGAAAACTCAATATAACATGAGTTGGTATTCAAAAATTGATAACAGAGTTGATGTTTCTAATACTACTCAATGTATATATTCATCAATTACTTCCTATGAAGCAAGCCTATAATATACAAAAAAATATATACTTTGTCATATATTAATTGTATATAATATTAAAGAAAGAAGATCAGTCTTTCCCTTTGACCAGAGTCGTCTAGGGTGATAAATTAATGTTCTCCAAGAGTGCACGAGTGTGTGTGGTTGGAAACCGAGCTCGAGATTTTTGAGTTCCCATGTCCTTCCGTCCATGCCTTGTTTTGAAGTTTCCAAACAACCATATATATTTGCCTCCCCAAATTAGAACTCCCATAAAGACCAGATTAAATTACTACTCTTTTGTTTGTTTCCCAAATAAAATTGTTCTTTTTGTATTCTCTATACTAGAATATGGAAGGGAAATAAAATTAAAATAAAGAAAAAAGAAAAAAAAAAACAAAAACAAAAGCAAAAGAGGGCCTTTTAATTTGTAGAAGCTTCATGTTCCCCTTCATGCATGTGGTTGCAACCCAAGGTTCTAGAGATTGCCCCCATTATATTATTATCATTATTATATCTAAAGATATGTCTATAAATGGCCCAGATTTTTCATGAATAAGTCCAAATGATATGCAGGAACCAATTGTAATATAATTGTTCCAACCACTAGGACTTCACTTTCATGTTCATGTAACAAAATTAGTTTTGGTGAAGGGTACAGTAATTGAATATAAGTTGAGACATATATAAAGTAGAAGATTATTTGGGTGCACGAGTGTGTAATTCACAGTTCGTATTCTGAATTTTCATTTTTTAATAGTAAAAAAAATTTTAAAAAAATAATAGTGCATTTTCCATTAGAAACTATAATTTATATCTTTCAATAGAATATGAACATTATTCTTTTAGTTTAATTTTGTATATAGAGGTAATAGTTGTAACGATGATAAATTAGCTTTTTAAGATGTGAGAAATATTTGATTAAAAAGATGAAGATGTAGTGGTCGCCTTATATTATATAGCGAAAATGTAGTTCGTTAATTGTTTCATTCCTTTAGTAAAAATATTTTGCTCTATTTCAATGGTGTGCATTGTAATATCACATTTTATCTTTTGTTTTTAAGGATGTCACAATCACTTTTTGTATTTTTAATCATTTCTCATTTTATTTTATAAATATGCGCTCGAACAATCGAGTAGCACACAAATAAAAAACAATTGAGATTTTCAAAAAATTGGATATAATTATTAATTCAGAATTAAAACTTCACTCTATCGATTTTACAAGAATTTTTATGAAAACATTTTATCTACTTGAATGGTAATTATACTATTATACTATATATATATATATATGTGGTAATTATATATGATCAAGCACAAATTGTATCATATCGTGAGAGGAAAGAAGACAACTTTTAATGCCAAAAAAAAAAAAAAAAGGAGAAATTGGGTGAAGGGCTCTAGTGAGTTGGAAAGGAGTGGGTGTAGTACGACATGTGAGGTTGACAGGTGGAAACTGCATGACATATATAATGAATGGGGAAGCGCATGATTGAGACTCACTGTTCACTCACAATTATGATGTCATTATTATTTCATTATTTATTCTAAAAAACACGACACCGGCCAAAAATATTGTATTTGCAGGCAATGCATTTTGTTCCCTTTTGCTTAATTAATGCACGAAAGGGACACTCTTATCTTTTACTCTTTTTATTTGGTTCTCAACAACATGTACTGAAACCTTCTTATATCTCTGGACCCCATTGCCCTTCATAAATTAATCAACCTAAAAAAAAAAAATTTTTTTTTTTTTTTTTTACTTCCATTTTTCTTTTTACTTTGGATTAATTATGCATTTGCCTTTATCACATCCAATCTAACAGTCTGTTTACATAATCATCCATTATAGAGATGGCAAAGGGTAGGATAGATTTGGATGGGTGATGATTAATCTTTCAATTACGTACTCGTTTAAAAACTCTAAATTCGATTAGATTGGATTTATCGCCTTGTTTAAGACAGGGTTCGAAAATAAAAGGTGAAATTGTCATCCTATGAAAGGATCATGAACCACGGTAGAAGTTGTTCCCCTTGTAAGATTTACTCTCTTTTATAAGCTCCTTCTTTGCTTTTGACGTCCTTTCTATCATGTAATGTAATAAATAAAATATGGTTAGGCTTCTATGTAATTGAATAGTAACATTAATTGACATATATATTACTTGTAATTATACATACACAATATATGTATATTAACGGTCCGTTTGATATATAGGATAACATTAGTCATGTATTAGATTGGAATATATATATATATATATATAAGAAAGAATTATGATTGAATTTTAACTAATAATCACTACTACAGAATCAAGATTCCACGACGGTTAAAAACCGTCGTGGTAAAATTTCGACGACGGTTTTCTAACCGTCGTGGTAAAATTTCGACGACGGTTTTCTAACCGTCGTGGAATCTACAGTCGTGGAATCTTTTAAGATTCCACGACGGTTTTTAAACCGTCGTGTAATGCGAAAAATAAAAACTGTTTACTGGATATTGCAAGACATACCACGACGGTTTTTAAAAAACCGTCGTGGTAAATACATCAACCTCGACGGTTTCCCGGCGAAACCATCGTGGTTTCAGAGAAACCACGACGGTTTCGCCATAAACCGTCGTGGTTTATTATGAATTTTTTTTTTTGAAAAAAAAGCCGGCGTTTTTGGCTTCTGTTCGTTTCTTTATTCGCTGGTGGCAAAGCCCGTGTTTTAATACGATATTATTAAAACATGCAATAATATTTCCTCAAATAACCTATGATTACTGTAATTTATAATTTACAACAATTAATTTAACGATCGTAAAAATGTTGGTACGGGCGTGGGCCGACGTGGGCGTCCGAGGCCGGGCGTCGGCGGGCGTGGCCGGGCGGGCGGGCGGGCGAGGGCGAGGGCTGGCGGGCTAGGCCGTGGGCGGGGGGGGGGGGCGAGGCCGTGGGTGGGAGGCCGAGGGCGATGGCGGGGGGAGGCGAGGCCGTGGGCGGGGGGCCGAGGGCCGAGGGCGAGGGCGGGGTGCCGAGGGCGATGAAGGGGGGCGAGGCCGTGGGCGGGGGGGCGAGGACGTGGGCCTGGGAGGGTGCGTGGGGGCTCGAGCGTGGGCGGCGGAGGCGAGGGAGGGGGCGAGCTTGGAGGGAGAGAGAAAGGAGAAGGAAGCAAAAGTTAGAGAGAATTGGGGAAAATGAGAGAGAAATGGAGCCAAATGGGTGTTTAGTTTGTTTTTTTATATATTTGTGGCAAATTGAATCGTAATAATATACGCGTGCACGGTTTCCGCGAAAATTTGAAATTTAAAAAATTTTCTACTTTTGTCAAAACAACGACGGTTTCTTTAAATAACCGTCGTGGAAGCGGCCTGCTTCCACGACGGTTTATCAAAACCGTCGTGGAACCGGCTTGCTTCCACGACGGTTTATCAAAACCGTCGTGGAAGAGGCATGCTTCCACGACGATTTTGATAAACCGTCGTGGAAGTGGCTTGCTTCCACGACGGTTTATCAAAACCGTCGTGGAAGAGGCACGCTTCCACGACGGTTTATCAAAACCGTCGTGGAAGCATGCCGCTTCCACGACGGTTATTTAAAACCGTCGTGCAAGCTTGCGCTTCCACGACGGTTTTCGGAAATGTTTTTCCGCTTCGTGTTTTTGATTTTTTTCGACGACGGTTTTTTAAAAAACGGTCGTTGAAGGACAGTCGTGGAAGCACAATTTTGTAGTAGTGAATATTATTTGTTCGAAATCAGTCCATAGACGAGCATTTTAATCCTCTTCTCTTGTAGGCAATAATCAAATACCCTTCTAAAAAATTAAGACATGTTTTGGATGAACTCTTATCAAGTTCATTCTTTTAAAATTACTCATCCAATAGAGCATTCAGTCTTGTTCGCCTTAATCATATATTGTGCACAAAACATGTCCCAAATGTAATAGACTGCTGGCCGCATTGTACTAGTTAAATACCTGTAACATAGATTCTTATCATGTGAATCCTAAATCGTTTACTGTTGAAGAATAAATATAACTATTATTCCGTCCCATAGCCCAAATTGTCTTCTACCATTATCATTTATGATTAAAGTCTCTCTCTCTCTCTACACACACACACACACACACATAGATACAAACATATGCACATATATGTATATACATCTATATATATATATATATATTTCATATTCCCCCTCCCATTGTTTAAGTTCAAGGATGCACTCAAACACACTGCGTCTAAAATTACGAAAAATTTTGCAGTACGCAGATGAGTGGTTACTTTCTGCGACTCTCTTTTCGACAGAGCAGCCTAACCAAGATCTAACTAAATGGCCACATGTACTATCCATGGGGTCCCTAGCTAGCTGTGCATTCACTGAACAGTATACGTCTATCTACATATCTATCTTTCCCTATATACATACACACACATATACACATACATGTATAAATAATAGAAGAAAATAAGAAACAAAAATATCTTATAAATATTAGTGAACTTTCGGCAGTTAGATTACGCTAAAATTGAATCGAATTGCATTAAAAGAAAATTATAAAAAAAAAAATTATTCATTTAAAAATAACTAGGTAATGAAAGAAGAGTACTATTTTCAATGACCTATTATGTAATTCAAAAATATGCTACTTTAAAAAAAAATCCTTACACCATAACATGAAGTATCTTTTTTTTTTTTTTTTTAACTGGAGTGGAAGGATTCGAATACTATACATTTAAGTAAAATCAAATGTCATATTACCGCTAAATTATATATGTAATTATGTGTCTTTAATATAATATTAAATGTGTGTTATTTTTTTAAAACGGAAAAAAATGTAGTAATTAAAGAAAAATGCAATATAAAATATAATGAACATATTGTCAATAAAAATCATATATTTCTTTTATATATTTACATGCAAAATAGTTCTTTCATATTATTAATATGTTATATTACATATTTCTTTTAATTATATGTATTACTTTTACGTTTTAGTCATTTGATGTTACACTTATATTACGTCTTAAGAACGTCCTATCGAAGGGAAATTACGTAGAAAAACTCTAGTTAAAAAAAAAAAAAAAAAAAGAAGGTAGAAAAAGTATCTGTATTAAATATGTGTGTATATAGATAAAATATAAATAGATAGAGATAGAGAGATAGATATATGGTAGCTGCAGGGGGGCAATGGATTGTAGAGAGAAAGAGACGGGTGAAATGGACGTGGACAGCCACATCAATCAAGTTGGTCCATTCCTTAACCCAAGTTGTTTGCTAAGTTTATTTATTTTATTTTATTTTCTACTTCAACAAGTGCAATTATTGCCTTCTCTGCATGAAAAAAAGAGAGCAAACTATCAATTCCACCGCATTCTTCTGATATCTGTCAGCCCCCCCCCTCCTCCCTCTCTCTCTCTCTCATTTAAGCGTGGATTGCCCTGTCTCCATTTTTTTTTTTTTACACCCCCTCTTTTTATTTATCCATCCAAAATCTATTACATTATTTCATATGGTAAAAAACACAAATTCTAATCTCTTTTTTTTTTTTTTTTTTTTTCTGGGAGAATGAAATTCATCTCATTGTCATGCCACTGTTGGAATGAGATTGAATACCAAATATTCTGTAACATATAATATTGTTCAGTGTATCCGACGCATATTAAATACCAAAATAACTATAGTTTGTGAGAAAGAGGTAAATTTAATAGTATTTACCCACCTTTGGAGGGTCATATAGAATAGATTATAGGTGGTCATGGTGAAGATATTAGTGTGACAGAACAGTGGACCTTTCATTGAAGCATCCCTATTGTAAAAGACGACGGAGACAGCTCCCTCTTGATTCTTTTAGTCCCCCCCCTCTTTTTTTTTTTTTTTTTTTTTTTTTTTTTTTTTTTTGAGCATTTTGTTCTCTGTCTGCACCCACTGCAATCGTACTATATATTCTTCTATACATATACATGCATTCATTCGCATATTGAGAATTACTATGCATTTTGCACCGTTCGATTTCATTAGAGATATATCAAAATTAAAAGAGTACATAAATTTAATGGAATTTAATGGTTTAAAACTATGCAGTACTGCTGGTTTTTTTTCCCCCCCCTATCAAAAGTGTCCATGTCTTATTTTCTCTACCTTTTTTTTTTTTTTTTGGGAGAAAAACTCAAATAATTGAGAAGGAAAAAGTTAGAGGAGAGTCTTCAAGGGACAAAATCATGTATGTAATGTATTGCGTAAAATAGTGAAATTGGAGAACTTTGGTGGGGAAACATTTGCAATCTCCCACACATAAAACGTAAGGGAATTTATTTATTTATTTCAGTTAAAAGCCAAACACTGCTTCCAAAATTCAACAGTCGTTCGGAATTCGATTGAGGGAGGACTGTTACATTTTTTTTTTTATAATTGAGGTCATAAGGTCAGGAAGTGGATAGGAGGAGAAAGTGTAACACGAGTCATAGTTCAGTGGAGTATTTCTAATGTATATCCATAAATTTAAAAGTAAAAATAGAGATGACCTAAAAAGGAGTAGCTTATCCAAAAATCCTACATAGTGAAGAACCAAGGACTGATATTTGTGACACTTCCCTTATCGAAAGCAGCATATCCCGCGAATATAGTGAAAAAATTAACATATATATATATATATATTTATATATATTTTTTCCTCAGGGATTATTATAACCACACTAGAAAAAGGAAAAGAAAAGAAAAGCAAATTCCATATTCTCTGATGTCAATGGGCCATAGAACCCCCATCACCATGACATTAATGGCAGTAACGGTATGGTGCTATTATTTCCTCCCTTTTGCTTCTAGCTCCAGCTTCTCAGTCGGACTTTGTCTCTTGGTTTCAATAAATGAATCTTTTTTCTTTTTTCCCCTTTTTTTTTTTTTTGGTTCTCATAAAAGAAAACTGAAAAGTGACATCGTATTCGGTCTTGTTAGAGGCGCTCATGAGATTCGGAGATAACTAATGGAAAGGATCCATCCATCCATATAGTTCAATCCATTTTTTTTTTTTTTTTTTTACGGAGAATGGACTTTGAATATGGTTGGATTGGTTGTCCATTTTGAGGGACCCTTAACTTTGCATATCTGTTTGGACTTTTTTGGAGGGGAATTAGAACTCTTCCCAAAATCAAATGCCTAAGAGTGGAAGGCCCAATGGCTGCAGTCCAAACTTCTTAAAGTCCCAAGTCCTATGCACTTTTTTTTTTTTTTGTTTGGAAATTGGAGTAATGTTCCTATATAATTAGGGTATGAAGGTCTGGAACACCTTATATTTGTTATACTTGTTTCATCAATGAGTGTATTTGTAATTTTCCAGCATGTCTTGCCGTAGACATTCCAAAAGAGGTGTGTTACTCTTTATAAGACTTTTATATTTGTGTCCCTTTTTTACTTCACTTAAAATTGAACTAAAAATCGCATATTTCTAATAGAAAAAAACATTTTCTTTTTTGAGCGTACGAACTAAAAAAAAATGAGTAAAGACATACATATTTTATAAAATTTTCATTTTTGTTCTTGTTTTTTGCCATTTTCCGTTACATTTGCCTTTACTTCAATACTAAAAATCATAAGATACACATATATTTAGGGAAAAAATTTGATAAAGCGGTAATTCTTTTTAGAGAAAATTATCTAAATAATCACCTTTTTATTTTTATTTATTAATCAACATGACATAATTCTTTATTTTTGACCAACATGATATAAATTTTAATTAATTTTATTTCAATTTTCAAAATCAAAAGAGCGATTGGATTGCAAAATTAATAGAAAAGTGCCTTTCCTCAACTGTAGGAAAGAAAAAAAAAAAAAAAAGCGGGTTTTCCTGCCAAAAGGCTTTCATTAGATGTACCTTATCTCATGTGACATTTATTATTATTGAGTTTTAAATATGATATTAGTTGAAAAACAAAACTATAAATAAACTAAAGAAAAAGAAAGGGTCCTTTTTCAAGTCCTAATATTGCTTATGTAACATAATAATTATCCTTTTTCAATTGAGAGGAAGGGACCATGCGGAGTAGTGCGGTATCAAAATTCATATTAAAATTAAAAAAGATAAAAAGTCTAGGGATCAATTCTTTCTATTGATTGTATCTTAAAATCACTAACATCTATAGACTTTCTTTCCCCTTTTTATTGAAGAAGAAAACAAATAGAGTTTTCAATCATAAAAGATTTGTACAATGAAATTAAAACATTTAAAAAAGGAAAAACAAAAATCTAAAAATTAATAATCAATTATGAACATAATAAAAATTAACATCTTGACATACCTCAGAACAATACATTTTTGTTATCACGAGATATAGTGATAGCTGCAGATCATTTCATTATAATGAAGTTTGTATTCTATTAATATAGTATAAATTTTTTATATTATATTAATATAATGATCTTTAAATTTATGTCATACAAGTGTTTTCTCTAAGTTTTATACTAAGAGTCCGTTTGGTGAATGAGTTTGAGTTAAAAATTTTAAGTTCCAATAGTAAATTTATGTTGACTTTTCATAAAATATAAAAATCTTTGCAAAGAAATAAAAAAAAATTTCAGAAAAAGATAAAAACTGAAATGAAAATTTTGATTTGGAATGGTTTTCCAAAAGAACCCTGAAGTCAAATGTCCATCCTAAAGTTCACATAACAAAAAAAAAAAAATATATATATATATATATATATAAATATATATACTGGGCCAAAATGGGTCCACATTTCTTTTCGAAACTAGTAATGGCCCGACTTAAGAGTCAGCCCAGCCGAAGAGAAATGGGCTAGCCGAATCTCCTATTGAGATGGAGACCAAGGTAACACGAAGATCACAGCCGTCCCTTACACTGTAAGGGGCAGGACCATCGGGTCAACGGTACTCCATAACTGAATTAAGTTCCTCTGTAGCAACAAACAAAATTCATTTTGGTATATAACCAATTAAACTCGTCCACGTGATAGCCCTGAAGGACTCATCAGTCAGCCAATAAAAGGCCACTTTTCGCATATTTCAAAGCTTCGTCTCCGCCTCACAGAAATATCTCCTCTCTCTCTTGACGGAGACCCTCCGAAAAAGCCCTCGTAGCTCCACTCGCTCTCCAAAGGTAACACTCCGATTCTTCAACTTTTTGTTCGATTTCGCTTATTTCTCTCTCTGTTTCTGATAAATTTTACCCGGATCTATTGAAATTTGATATTTGTTTCCCTAAGCATTTCCTTGGGTGAGTTTTTTTTATCTGGTTTTTGGTGTGTTGAGCTTTGTTCTGGCAGATCAAACTTGTTTTTTCATTCCTTTTTTAATGTGCTTGCTTTGTTTTATCAGATCTAGATTCTGTTTTTTTTTTTTTTCAATTTTGAGATTTCCATGGTTGTTATTGGATTTGTTGGTGATGATAAGTTTAGATCTGATACGCATTTCTTGGACCACGTGCTTTTGATTTGCGTTTTAATTTTAGTTTTTGAATGGTTGGAACTGAATTTCATTTACAATTATCCGAACAAGTGTGATCTCTTTTCTTTTTCTTTTTCTTTTTTTTTTTTGTGTGGAAATTGTAGAATCTCATTGTTACCACACAAGTATTCTCATTTTGGTGCGTATCACCATCAACGGAGATCTTTAGGAAATTCTACTGTTTGAAAAAATGGATGGGTTTGCTGTGGTTTAAGGTTAAATACCCATTTGGTTTTGCATCACAAGTCAGATGTGTTATACGAATGAAATAAGTTTTGTTGTCTTAAACTCATGTAAGTAAAATTTTGGTTTTTACCCCTTCCACTTGTGGTTTTCTCTCAATTTTAGTGTTTGATAGAGGGAGCTTTTTTTTTTTTTTTTTTTTTAAGTTTATGATTTTTTTTTAATTAATTTATTTTTTTAGTGGGACGTGTTTTTGACATTTTATCTGGTCTTTTATTTTGTTGTTTCAGTGGTAGTCTTGATCCACATGTCATTTCGGATTACAAATAGGTGCATTTCACTTTTTGGCTTTCCTTGTCGTGTGTATTATTGGAAACAACTGTTTGTGTTCTTGTAGGGAAAGTCAAAATGGCGGATAATCCGCAACAGCCCACCATCATGCAAAAGGTATCAGGCCAGTTCCTTAACCACTCTAGCTTGTCCCGAGACGTAGGTTTCCAACATCCTGCCATGTACCAAAGGCATGCTGCATACGGCAATTACTCTAATGCTGCATTGCAGTATCTGACTGTGCCAGCCTGCAGAGCTACCACAGATCTGTCCAGGGTTTCATCAGCTGCATCTCCTATCTTCATCCAAGCCCCGGCAGAGAAAGGCCAATTTATCATTGATTTTCTAATGGGTGGAGTTTCTGCTGCTGTTTCCAAAACAGCTGCTGCTCCGATTGAGCGTGTTAAACTTTTGATTCAGAACCAAGATGAGATGATTAAAAGTGGTCGGCTCTCGGAACCCTACAAGGGTATTGGTGACTGCTTCAAGCGAACAATCAAGGATGAGGGGTTTGTTTCATTGTGGAGAGGGAACACAGCTAATGTTATCCGTTACTTCCCGACTCAGGTTTGTGATTTATCCATGTTCTTTTTCTATCTTAGTGATTGTGCAAATGAATGATTCTAAAATTTTGGATACATGTGTCCAGGCCCTGAACTTTGCATTCAAGGATTACTTCAAGAGGCTTTTCAATTTCAAGAAAGACAGAGATGGTTATTGGAAGTGGTTTGCTGGTAATTTGGCTTCTGGAGGTGCTGCTGGTGCTTCCTCCCTTCTCTTTGTCTATTCATTGGATTATGCCCGTACACGTTTGGCTAATGATGCGAAGGCTGCTAAGAAGGGAGGAGAAAGGCAATTCAATGGTCTAGTTGATGTGTACCGGAAGACGTTGAAATCAGATGGTATTGCCGGTCTCTACCGTGGGTTCAACATTTCTTGTGTTGGTATCATTGTGTACCGTGGTCTCTACTTCGGAATGTATGATTCCCTGAAGCCAGTGCTTCTGACCGGAGACTTGCAGGTTTGTTGATCATTCTTCAATTTCTGTTTCTTGATTGTATTCGGTGATATGACAGTGATGGTCGCTACCAAATGAAGATCAGTAATTTTCATCATGAAAAAATTTTGGATGCACATTGTGAAACATTGTTGATGTGTTTGACTAAAAGTATAACATGAGACTTCTTGCTTTTGATGATCACAGGATAGTTTCTTCGCTAGCTTTGCCCTTGGTTGGCTCATTACCAACGGTGCTGGTCTTGCTTCCTACCCAATTGACACCGTTCGTAGAAGAATGATGATGACCTCTGGTGAAGCAGTCAAGTACAAGAGCTCCTTGGACGCATTTGCTCAGATCTTGAAGAATGAGGGTGCCAAGTCTCTCTTCAAGGGTGCTGGTGCTAACATTCTTCGTGCTGTTGCTGGTGCTGGTGTGCTCGCTGGTTATGATAAGTTGCAGGTTATCGTCTTGGGCAAGAAATATGGATCTGGTGGTGCTTAATGTTTATCACCTGCCATTTTGGTTTAAGGGTAGATGGTGATGAAATCTTTTGTTGAGTTTTGAGACCTTATTTCGGCAAAAATTTTCATTCAATAATTCATTAGGGGGAGTTAATCCCAACAAACTCAGAATTTATTTCGGAAATGAGTTTAATATTGAGTTTTATTATTAGAGTGGTGGAAATGCCACTTACACATTTTGGAGTTTTAAGCTATACAAGTTGCAGGGATTTAAATTTAGAAATTCTGATGCTGGAAGTATGTGTCTTGTGCAAGTCCTTTTCGAATGTTTCTGTAATGCAAAATGCTATGTAGTCCTTTTCTCACTCAAATTCTTCTATTTTTTTAAAACCTTCTTTTTGGGTCTCGGTTTTCCTTACATTATGTCCGAGGGAGGAGTGTTTTTAGCTTATCAAATGCTCATAGTTAGACGGTAAAATCTACTCTACTTGTGACAGATAGAAGTGCTCTAGATGACAGCAAAACCCCTCAAATGATACAAAGGGCGTGCGCACCCCACGGAATATGGATGGTATTTTGGTCGTCTGATGCGTGCTTAATTTGAACAACTCTTGTTGGATTCTGTTGAATCGTGGCAAACTCACAACACATGTTTAGTAGAAAGGAAATCTGGTTTTAGAATGGAAAGAAAGTGCTTTGAAAACATGGGTTTGTTAAAGTTGACAACGGCAGCTTGTAACTTTCCAAGTCATTACTCAACTCTTCCAAGTATCCTTATTTTCCTTTTCCATTGCATATTCATTTTCATGTCCATGCAAACGTGCAAAAAACAATACTAAGAAACACCGGTGGTTTTGATAACCATCTAGAAGGCGGGTAAGACAGAGGGTTTTCATCTTTTATTAGTGATGGTGTTTAATACCGGTGATGTCTCCAAATATGTTTTATATAAACTTACTAGTTTGCGGTTTAGCATCAGTGGTGTTTTCAAATTTTCCAACTTCTAACTTCCCTTAACAAAGAACATTTTTTAGCTTGTAAAACACAACTATCATCATTCCAACCAATAATATATCTAACTAGGGTAATCTAAATCTCACTTTATGAAGTTGACTCCAACATATCCCTTTAGAATATTTAGTGCTTTTCCATTCTTTTCAATAAAAAAATAACTAAAAACGCTGTCCACTATCCTGCTTAAGATGTTATGTTCTCTCCTTTTTGTTAAAACTTTGACTAGCTTTTGGAAACCCTGATCATTTATACTCATGTATAACATGCTTCTCTATGTTCCCCTCTCTTAATTTGCTTTAACATATACTTGCATATATAAATAAACATAAGTATACATACATATATGTATGTATATATATATATATATAGAGAGAGAGAGAGAGAGAGAGTGGAATTCCTTGCTTGCAAGCTAGGACATCTATTATGGTCCCATGAGTCTCACGAGACTTAACATTAGTCGTTGTATATGGCTACCTCTTTTATGACCTAATTTGAACAGACCTCCTATTTTTAATCATTTATTATATCAAGCGTATAGCTTCTCTTCTTTTCATTGTGGTCCCTATTTATGCTTCATTTCTCCATGCACAGAGAGAGAGAGAGAGAGAGAACAACTCAAGTCTCTACACAAAACAGAAACAACATATAATAGGCAAAGGGAGACGTTAAAACAAAAATATATGTAGTTGTTATGCTTGGTGGGATTTCTAGTTCAAATTCGAAGACCAAATTGATTGCTAGTACCGATTTTTTTTTTTTTTTTTAGTCCCTTATTTATTATTCTAAGAAAAATTTTGCCATATAGTGCAGTGAAATTAAATCACAATAATATCAAAATATTCTATAATTCTATCGACTAGTATTCACCAAAAAAATTCTATCGACTAACTATAATGAAACTTATTCTATAATTAGCAGCTCAAATTGTTCAATTATTATTATTTCTTTTTGCTCGTATTTTGTGTTGCTCTCAATTCTATGGTCCTTATCACTGCTCTAAAATGCTTTGCGGCAGTTTTTATGGATCACAACCATAATATATTCATATATACGTATATATATATGTATATATATATATAGGTAACATGTATGCATAACTACATATGTGCAGAAAAAGGCATACGGCGCCGGCAATGGACAGCCATAGAGAGGGTTACTAGTGTTTTATTTATTTATTTTGTCGATCTGTTTACTGTAAAAAGGATCAGCTCATCAAGGACTTTCTTCTATTTTGTGCACAATAAAAGCTTTTGAGGTGGACCCATTTTGCACGGCAACAACTAATCTTTGAACTTCTTTTGAAATCCTAATCTCATCTTTGCAAACAAACCCCGCTTTCCAATTAGCATTTTGTATGTCTAATTACACACACTTCTGTTGCTAATGCTTGTAAAGTAAACAAAGTTCATCATTTCCTTGAATTCCGGTTAGAAGGACCTGATTTTATTTAATTTAAAAGAAGAGTTCGGTTTTATTCTTACATTAATTATATGAAATGAAAATCAAAAGATATCATAACCGTTAAACATGCATGTTAATAGTGTATGCATTGAGACTATTCTTAAAAGATGTGTGTAAACTAGAATATTTTGAGTGGGAGTCTTGGTAATGAGTTTAATCGGAAGTTATTAAAGATTTGCCCAGTGAGATATATATATATATATATATATATATTGTTTTTCTTAAATGCATTACCCTAATATTTGAACCTGGTCAAGGGTTCAGAGAAGTTGTGGTTGGTTGGTTGCGAACCAAATAAAGCCTTTTGTGGAATGTTGTTGTGTTGATTTTGTTTAAGATGTTCTGTAACATAACATATTAATTCATATACATAAATAAATAAATAAATAAATATATATATATATATTAAAATGGATTATTTAGATTTTGTGTGGGGGGAGGGGTTTGGTGGTTGAAGAATGTCCAGGTGTACGGCAGAGATTGACCAGAGCAGGGGTGGTTTGTTGGGGGGGGGGGGGGGGGGGGGGGGGGCGGCGGGGGGTGGGGCAGGGGCACAGGCCCTTTTGCAGCTAAATATTGCGGCCTCCACAGTTCCCCCACCGGCTGTGAAATCGGCTTTTTTACCTTCTCACACTCCCATCTATATATATCCTATCCATTGATGGACCCATCTAACCTTTTTTTCCTTCTCCCAAAAAAAAAAATAATAATAATAAAACTTTCTTTATTGTTCTTATTATTATTTTCTTAAATTACTCCTTTTGTTTGTAATCTTTTTACGATGTTTACGATTTTTTTTAGTTAAAAGATTCTTAAGTTTTTTAAAATGATATAATTTGATCTGTTTTACTAAAAAGGTAAAAAATTAGATAAATTAGATCATAAGTTGACCCCTATAATTTTTTTCCTTAATTATCTTTAAATAATAAATCATATTTGATTAGTGTGGTATATTTTTCTTAAATTTTAAATGTATGTGATAAAAATGATCATTTTACATTATTTTAAAAAGTTTATATATTTATTAATCACAAAAAAAAAAAGAGGGGTTGGAAACTAAATTACAACTTCATAATAAAATTAGAAACCAAACGAATAATATATCTCTCTGTTTTTAGTTTTTTTAAAAGTTATGTTCGAATTATTCTTTATAAAATATAAGAAAAATGTTTAGCAAGAATGAAAAAAGTACCTGTTTTTTTATTTTTTTATTTTTTTTTAAATGTCATGTTCAAATTATTCTGTACAAAATATAAGAAAATTGTTTCGCAAGAATGAAAAAAGTACCTAACCTTAGTAGGTTAAGGCTCAGATTTTCTTAAATCATATTGGTTACCGGGTATGTTTTCATAGGAAAGATTATGTGATTTTTTTTTAAAAAAAAATCTATTTAAATAAATAGCCGAATTTTTTATTGTCTAAGTTTTTAAAATTTTTTTAAGGGCAATGATAGTTCTATTATTTGTGATTGCACATACATCCTAATAGTAATTTTATACTTGATTTTATCATAATTAGTACACTTTTTTGTAAATTATTTAGCTAAACAAAATATAGTTTTAATAAAATTAGACAGTCACATCATTTAGAAATTGTGTTCCCCTATGAAAAAAGGATATGGTAGTAAATGTTATTTTAATAAGTTTTTTAATAATAGCCTAAGTTTTGTAAAATTAGAAAAAAAAAATTATCATTGTTTTTTTTAAAAAAATTAATAAATTAATTATTAATTGACTATGATTAATAAATTATTGACTAATTTTAATATATTTTTTTCACTGATTGATAGTCAATTAATCCATGATTAGTCAAATATTGAGGGTATTTAAATAAAATTAATCCGACCATTTACTTAATATAAGAATTTAAAATATATTTATTTACCTAATTTTTCTATTAGAAATTTTAGTAGAGAGAGGATTTATTTAAGGACAGTCAAAACGACGTCGTAAGGAATCCGTTAAAGGTGGCGTCTTGGCGTAGGTGTATCTGAAACAGCGCAACTAAAAAATAATATAAAATATAATATAATAAAATTAAAGCAGACAAAAACAAGAAGACTGGAAGAGTGAGAAAATTGGATTAGAGAGTAGAGAGAGAGAGTAGAGAGAGAGACTTCCAATTGAGCAGCAGCAACAAGAAGAAGAAGAAGCAGCCATTAAAGCACTCTCACTTTCTTGCTCTTAAACTCTCTCTCTTTCTCTCTCTAACATTCTCATTGCGTTTCTCTTTCTTCTTCTTCTTCTTCTTCGACAGAGACCGAAGAGAGAGAGAGAGAGGAGAGAGAAAGAGAGAGAGCTATGCAGTATTCCCTACACCTGTTGGTTTGAAGTTCCTTCAATCTCTCTCCTCCACCACCTTCATCAATGTCCACTCTCTTTCTCTCTCTTCCAATTCAAATTTCTCTTTCGTTTTCGCTTCATTTTCGTGCTTTAAATCTCCATCGCACTATTCAATAATTTCTTCCTCGTAATTACTCATTCTCTTCACTCTCACTCTCTCTCTTTCTGATTCTCAGATTTTCTCGGTGAAGTTCGGTAGAATAATGTGAATCCATTTTCGCTTCTTCGAGGTACCGAATACCAAAACTTTTTTTTTTGTTTTGTCTTTTGTTATTTTGTTGGTTCCCCAGAAAAGGAAGAAAATTTGGAAAAAATATTTTCCCTTTTTTTCTTTTATTCATGTAAAATTTTTTGTCTTCCTTTTGTCTCACTTCGTGTATTTTTCAATGCAGCCAAAACCGGGATTAAGAAGATTACGAGTTGAAGCTTCAATTTTTTTATTTTATTTTTTTCATTTTTATTTTTTTTGGTGAGTAGACGATTCCTTCTTCATCCAGAATGTTAACAAATTTGGCTATAAAAAAACACTCTTTTTTACTTTTTTTTTTTTAATTTTTCCGCAGGTTCTGCTTATAAAAACTTTGATAATTAGCCTGTACTAATCAGTTTTGGAATGAGACTAGAACCCAGGAAACTAAGGTTAGACATTTATGAATTTTACTTGTAATCTTCAAAGTTCTTAACTTTTTTTTTTTTCTTTTACTTTCTTTTTCCTCCAAAGTTTATTATCCCTTTACTTGAATCTACTGTTGTCGATTATTTATGAGTTTAGATTGATTTCTATTTATATATGCTGTAGCTTGTTATATGGGAATCTAGTTTGCGAAAAATGAATGGAAACAGACAAATGGAAGTGCATTACATAGACACCGGTTTTCCTTACACCGCTACTGAGAGCTTCATGGACTTCTTCGAAGGCCTTACACATGTCCCTTTGAGCTATGCTCATATTCCGGGTCATGTCCATGATCAGGTACTTTTGATATATACATACAAATATACAATTTTTATGTGTATACATATGCATTTTTCTCTTTCTTTCTTGGAAAAACACAGGTCAAACGATATCCAAACCTGGGCTTTTCTTGTTCTTGCTTTTGGCACTGATTAGATGTGAGGTTTTTGGTGTTGGATCAATGCAAGGACGTCGGGTGGTTGTTGTTTTTGTACTGGCACATTTATTTTGACTTTTTCTTATGTATAATTAATTAATAAATTTGGTTTCGCCTTGTAAGTAGTAGTGATTCTGTGCCTGTACGGATAGATTTACTTCTTTTTAAGTAATATTTAATGATTTAGAGTAGTATTAATTGTACAGGGAACTTTCTTAAAATTGGTACATAAATGTCCTTATAGTCCACGTCATTATTTGTGGTGGATCTGTTTCTTGAAAAATGTATATGGGGTGATTCAAAAATGTCTTGATGCTTCTTGTGTCTATGGTATGCACTTAGCTTTTGGTAGGACTAGTTACGGTTGACCTAAAATTATGTTTTAGCAATTTGGTAAATTATGAAGTATTTTTAGCAGTGGTGGTGATCTTATACGACATCTTATGATGAAATTGTTGCTTTTGTATATGTTGCCTGTCCAGGAAAGTTTATACTGGTCAATGAACATGAATTCATACAAATTTGGATTCTCTGGGCCTGAAAGTAGTACTTCTTACTATGGTCCTTATGAGGTAAATGATCATTTGCCAAGAATGGATATCAGCAGGAGAGCTTGGGAATACCCTCCGATGATCACCACAGAAGAGGTTCCAACCACAGACTCGCATTCTGGAGGGGACGCCGATGCCGATGCCGATGCCGATGCCGATGCCGATGCCGATGCCGATGCCGACGCTGATGCCGATGCCGATGCCGATGCCGATGCCGATGCGGAAGGTCATGCCACACCTGAAGAATGTTAGTCCAAACTCTCGTTTTACTATATGAGATTTGGTCTTCACTGTACCCGACTGTCCTAATCTACATTCTGTTGAAGTGATTGTAATTGAAAATGAGATAACAGTTTGTGTTTCTTGCGTTTCGCAAGTGGTGTTGGTTATTTCTAAACCTAAAAGCCTAATTCCAAGTATGGTGGTGAAGCAGTTGTACTAATTAAAAAAAAAAATCATTTATGTTTGAATGGTGATAAAATTGTATTGATATCTTTCTAATGAGAAAAATCTTGTTGTGTTTCTGTAGATACTCCAAACAACCAAAGTACAAATACTTCCCAGGTATGGAACTAGCCTTTCGGAACTCATGTGATTGCAAACATGCAATGCGTAATGCTTGTTCCTTTAAGTAGTATTGTCGCACAGATGTGCAAGTTTTCTTACTTTAATTTGGAGAACACACAAGTTATACATGTGGAACAACTATTCTTTCTGCTCGTGGAATGCATTAGTTGAAGACTAATTAAGTATGTTTTCTGCTCGGGTATTGCCACAGGTCTTATGGCAGGACAACATAGATCCTGATAACATGACCTACGAGGTTTGTTATACACACAATCTCCAATAATCTTACTCACAAGATAGTAATTATATTTTATTCAAGCCACAGTTTTAGCATCTCTTTGTTGTTCGGTGATATTCAGCAGGATAGTTTACATGGGTCTTATTGAGTATGTTTGATGTTTCGCTGTTTGTTAGGAATTACTTGACTTGGGTGAGGCAGTTGGTACTCAAAGTCGAGGTCTTTCCGAGGAACTTATTAGTTCGCTTCCAACATCAAAGTGCAAGTTTGGAAACTTTTTCTCAAGAAAAAAAGCAGGAGAGAGGTAACATTCTCACACTGAAGCACTCTATGTTTAGTTGATGGCAACACTTAATTCATCCGAGCAGTAAAGTTGTTTATCTCGCCAAATATTTTCCGTTGCGTTTGTTGTCCTCAGTGGTCAAATTAACTGAAATGATCAGCAGCCTTCTTCGTCGACTCTGAATAATATGATCTGCTTCATTTCAAATCTTTGTATACCACAAAACTTTAGATGTTATAGGAACTTATCTAAGGGAGAGTTTTGGGACAAGAATTTGATTTTTCTCATTTTAAAGATATACTCTTGATCAAAAGTCTTGTTAACCTCTAGTGAGGACACTTCTGTTTTGCATTGTTCATAGTAACACGAAGAGGCATTGGTTTCTCCACTCTTTCTTCCCTTTGATTTTCACCTTGCCTTTCACAATTTACTTATAGCAATTCTCTTGTGAAAACAGATGTGTAATTTGCCAGATGAGGTACAAAAGAGGGGATAAGCAAATGAAATTGCCATGCAAGCATGTATACCATAGTGAGTGCATAAGCAAATGGCTCACCATCAGCAAGGTTCAACTTCCTCATATCCTCGCAATTTTCATTTTTCCGAGTGTCCCTTTCCTAGATTGATTTTCTTTCCAATGTTTTACATCCTTCTCTTTTTCCTAATCTGTTTAGATATGCCCAGTTTGCAATGTCGAGGTATTTGGCCCCGAATCGAGGCAGTAAAGCATCAAAAGAGAGATTCGATGTCGTTCATTTTTCTTTGCTAAATTTGGTTCCTTTTCTTTTTGTACACATAGTTAACGGCTAGGTGATGGGTAGATAAGTCTTTTCCTTCATTTCATACCCTTTCTGTTCATTTTAAGTTCCATTTCGCTCCTTTTTAACTTCTTGTAATTGAGCTCACAAGTTTCAGAATATGACCAAAGGAAACAAAGATGAATTATGAGTTCCAATTTGGACCCTGATTGCTGTGTAATTGTCATCTTTTCCCTCGACTTTTTTTTTTGGATTATTCTCGTCTATGTTCCTGAACTTTAATAATTATTAATTTATCGCTTGAATTTTAAATTTAACCCTACTTTACTCATTATATCATAATTTAACTTAAAAACAATTAAAATAAAGTGAATTAAGTGCAATCATGTGGTATTTTTTTTCATTTGTTTTTAACATAAATCTTAATAGAATGAGCTTAATAAGATTAATTTTTTTTATTTTCTGTATGTTTTTAACTGAAATTCTAATAAAAAAAGGTAAAAAGAAATTAAATTTAAAATTTAAAGGGTAAAGTATGAGTGATCCTAAAATTATGAAGGCATAGATGGAACTGATGATTTTTTTTTTTTAAAATCGCAAGAAAAAAAAAGTGTTTGTTAGGGCACAATGAGGATATCCTACGGTAGAGTCAAAGAAACAGTGAGCTTCACAAGTGGAATGGAACTGTTATATACTTGGTTCGTACTTTATATGGACAAAGCAAACATGCCACATTGCATTGGATACGTAAATTTCTTAATTTGTGTTAAACTAAAATAATTAAGAGTTCAAACAATACTCTAACAATATTGTTCTTAACTGTGATCTTTATTGAGTTCAATTAAATTTTAATATTTATTTCATTCTTATGCAATTTTAATGTGTTCTAACAATACAAAAATGATAATATATATATTGACATATTGTTTTACTTTATGATCAAAATTATATTAAAAAAATATATATACATACGTAAAACTGACACTTTCTTATTCACATTTAACAGTCATATGAAGAGGTTTGCTAAAAGGAATACTTTTTTAAATTTCGATTCATATTTGTATCTTATTTGTGTATCTCTAGTACTTATTTAATTAATATATCTTTTTAATTGTTGTTATACGTTAAAAGATATTTTTTTACTATTGTGTCATAATATTATTAAAATGATAGAAAAAAAGAATTAAAATAACATAAGAGTTTTTTTTTTTTTTTTTCCGGATAAAATAACATAAAAGTTGAATCCACTCTTTCACATATGATGTAGAATTAATTAGAATTAATTCTTAAGAGAAAGAATAAAAAGAAGAATGAAGAAAGAACTGCGATTGTAAGTATAAGATTTGAATCCCCGCGTCTAAAGCAAAAAAAAAAAACTGACTGCAATATCCTCAAAATGTTTTGGTCCTTAGAGAATCCAAGTCTCACCTCCTTGCGACTAGAGCATATTTATGAAGGAGACAAAGCTCTAATAAATAAATAAATAAAATAATAAATAAATCTCCGATCTCCAACGGTCACAAACAACAAGACTTCCTTTCTTCCACAACGTTCACCTATTTCTCTCTCTCTGTCTCTCTCTGTCTCTCTGTCTCTCTCTCTCCTTCTAACCGTTACATCTTCGTCCCTCCAATTCATAGCCAACCTCCCCAAGAAAGCTCCCTCTTTCTGTGGGTTCACTCTCTCGGCTCAATTTCTTTCTGGGCATTCCACTTTCTCCCTCTAACTTTCTCTGTCTAGCAGTAGTTGTGTAATGGAGCCCGCTAAAATCGACTGGAAGAACTTGGAGTGGAGATTCGCAGAAGACGAGCTCTACGAGCACATCAACGCCCCCAAATGGTTTGACTTCTTGTCCCCTCTCGACCACCCTGTCGATGACGAATCTTGGTTTTGCAGACCCGGTAGTGTATACACACATCATATACACACACTGACTCTTTTGTTTGCTTTTCTTGATCTCACAAAATTCAACTAAATTGGGTTTCTTTCTTTCTTCTTTTAATATTAATTTTAGCTAAAATTTTCTTGTTGCAGATTGCAATCACCCAAAGTCAGTTCAAGATTTCCTCAAATCGACTCCTCCAAAGGTTTCATTTTTGTTCCTCTCTTGATTTTTCCTCTCTTTTTTCCCCCGCTTCTGGGTTCTGGTTTTTTGTTCTTGAGATTCAATTTTTCTCTGTTTTGTTGCCCGACAGAAATCTAATTATATGTGTGTGTGTGTGTGTGTCCGTATATCAAGATTTATGCTTTAGATTTTTTGCTGTTGTAATTATTAGATTTGATATGTATTTTCTTTATTTGTTTCTCATTGGTAAAGCTTGCAAGCCCTGCTGGTGTCTCCGAGATTTCTCCATTTGGTCAAAGAAACAAAACGTAAGAAAAATAAAGTCTCTTTTTTTTTTTTTTGGTTCACTTTCTAATTTGGTTCATTTTCTGTTCACAAAAAAAAAAAAAAAAAAAAAAAAAAAAAAAAAAAAAAAAGCTTCTTTTCATTAAACGTGCTCTATTTGGTTCATTTTCTGGAATGTTTCAACTAATTAGTTAATCCTTTTGTTTATAACTGAAATGCAATCCCAACAGAGAAGCAAAGGTGAAGAGAAGAGGGCTACTAAATTTAATTAACACTAAATTCAATGAAAATAGAGAAAACGAGAATCCGAATCTTTCAACTCCTCCTTATAAACAGCAAGGTAAAATCCTAAAGATGGCGATCAAATCAAGCGCGGAGAAGAAAGAGGCCGCCGATGAGGCAATGCTGCCACCACCACCACCGCCGAGGCTGAAGAGCACGCTCTCCGCGAGGAACTTGTTCGCGGGGAGGGATATTTTGAATCAGATCACCGAGTTCTGCAGTGAGCTGAAGAGGATGGCGATGAGGGCGAAGGAGAGGGAAACTGAGGAGAGTGCAAAGGAGAATGTGGTGGTGGTGCTGAAGGAGAAGGATAAGGAGGAGAGTAAAGGTGATGTGTTCAGTGAGTTGGATTTGAAAGGGAAGGAGAAACCTTTTCAAGAAATAGAGGGAAGCATTCTCAAGGAGAAGCTAAGGAGAAAAAAGTAAGTTCGCTCTTCTACCTACTTTTGTGCGTGTGTGTGTGTGTGTGTATGCATACGTATATGTATATGAATCTCTATATGGAAACACTTGATCGATCGCTTACTTTGTATGCTTTTTGGATCTGTGATCTAGTGGTATGATGGCTTGCTTGGTTGTGGTAGGAAGGAGGAAAGGAGAACAAGAAAATTGACGAGAAAAAAAAGTACCCCCAAACCCAATTATTGAAGGCAAAACTTGGAATTAATATTCATTATTAAATCTTATTTTTCAAAAATAAAATGACGAATATTATAGTAACTTACATATCTAACAACACATGTGAATCAACAAAAGCATGATTATTAAGGCAAAGCTACATAATTATTTGATAGTTTTGAAAGTAAAAATCCTTTTTTTTTTTTTTTTAATTAGAAAGGACACAAGTAAAGAATCACTCTTCATCATCCGGAGAGATGGGGGCTATAATGGGGTTTTGCCAGAAATGTGTAAAGCCAAAAGTAGACTACTCAAAAGGATATTGATATGCCAATAGTGTTATAATTACTGTATTGAATTGACCCCATGAGGAGCTAATAAATGGGACTAGATTGTAGTACTCTTAAATATATATATATATATATATGAATATATGTTTGTGTGTGTAATTATACCTATATATTGTTGAATATTGTAATGGTGGCTAAATTTTGAGTAACCTGCTTTTTGTGCAGAAGAACTGAGGACACAGAGAACATCCCAATCTCTGTGAATCTGGAGAATGTAAAGCGCAAAGAGGAGAATCTATTGCAAATTAGAACAAATCCTCCCTCTCCTCAATGCTTTTCTGCCACAAGAAAAGCCGCCACCCCTTCCAAATCCAAGCTCATGGTATGGTAACCTTTGCTCTATGTGTATATCACATACCTATACATTTATTAACTAATTGACAGACATAATTACATTTCATTTATATATATATATATATATATTTATGATTATGTTTTCTCTTGCTCTCTCTCTTTTTTTTTTTTTTTAATGGACTCCTAGGAGAGAGGAATTCTACAAGAGCAGAACAAACAGCAAGTGGTAGTGGCAAAAGAGGGGTCAATTGACAAAATCAAAAGCGGGTCAATTGTTGAGTCAAGAGAGGCTAAGACTTTGGACGTATTTTGGTTTCTCAAGCCTTGCACATTCTCCGCCTATAATAATGCTTAAATTACTATATAAACAGAAAAATAATAACATATATTCAAAAATCCATTCTTTCATTATTATTATTATTATTTCACATTACAAATACCTTTTAGCACTTTCCCTTAATTCATTTATTGATGTTGTTGTTCAACAAATTGTAAGTACCAAAAAAAAAAAAGGGGGGGGGGGGGGGGGTGAAGAAATAATTGTAGCCAAAAATATATATTTTTTCATGAATAAAAAATGTAGTCTTTTTCGGTCTCCTCCATTTATTTGGAGTGGGAGAGAAACAATTCTATTCTATTCAATGCTATTTTATGAATGTGAACTTATCTTTTAAGTATTTCACTAATTTATTTTGCTTTTGTGGTTGTATTTGTCAACCTTTTGGAAAAAGGATCACAAATAAATATTGTAATGGCCACTTTGGTTCAAGCACAAAAGGCATGAAAATGGGAATAAAATTCGATCTTTGCTTGTGTGGGAACATAATTACCTAGAGATCTAGACATGATTTTAAAAAAATTAAACAATCAAGACATGATTTTTGCACAACAATACTAGTGATCTCGACTTTTAATCACGATGAAATGTGTTGTCGTGCCATTAATAGATGTTCATAAGATAATTCAAGTCACTTAGTATTATGAAATTATCTATCAAGTACAAGTACTTGCAATTAATCTTTTTTTTTTTCTTGGCTCCCTTTAGTCAAATTTAAAATTTGAAAAAATCATCTAATTACACTACAGGTTCGACCAATTTGATCAAATTTGTGATTAAATGAACAAAAAATTTTTTTTTTTTTTTTGTGGCAATTTAAACCAGACTATAATTATAGAAAGGAGAGTTTTTGACATACGAAGGGGGTAGTCGAGATATTTTAAAAACACAGGTAAAATAGTCTCATATGATATTACTATATTAATACGGCAGTGAGTTGGTTCAACAAACCCATATTAGAAGCCACATGTCACGAGTATTATGCTACACCTATCCATCCATATTTTGCAACAGCTAAATATTTTTTATTATTATTATTATTAATAAGTAGCTAAATGCTCTTATATTTATGTCAATATTTTGTTTTTTTCTTGCATTATAATTTTTACATCTGTAATCTGTTGCGCATTCGATTTCAAATATTTTTTAATACATCACAGCTGAATTTTAAGTTAAATTAATAAATTTACACTTAACTCTATTTAAAAGTACAATTCATTATTTAAAAAAATCGAATACCTCACTGTTCGAGTGTTTTTTTCCTTTTTTTAAGCCCTGCTCAATTCTCCATTGAGAGAGATAAAAAAAAAAAAAAAAATTGCGTCATATGTCTGATAAGACAGAGCCGCATTATTGTCTCATCTATGGATTTATGTCCTTTTCTTTTCTTTTAAAAATATTACGCTAAGTTTTTTTTTTCTTATTAATAAAAATTTGTTATTTTAATTATTAGATTAATTTTTAAAAATATAAAATTTTTAAATTAAATATGTAAACGTAAATGTACATATTAACAATTTATAAAATACAAACCTACGGTTCCTATATTAACAACATGTCCTTTTTAAAAAAAAAAAAAACTTAAAAAGAAAAATCTCAGCAGATAATAGGAAGGAAGAAGGGGGGAAAAAAGAAAAGAAAAGACAAGGAAAAAAAAAAGAAAAAGAAAAAGGAGATAGCAATGAACAAGGAGAAACTTCCAAATCTAGAAATACTAAAAAACCATAAAAAAAAAAGGATACTCTGCTCAAAGCTTTAAAACATCGATACAAGTAAAATGCTGTTTTTATAGTTTCGGCCTGTTTTGGCTGCAAAACCTAAACCGTCCAAAAATACCATCATCTTTGTTCTTATGTGATTTCATTCTCATTGATAAGTCTCTCCAACATGTCTCTTCACTTTATCATATTAATTTCATTTTTCGTAGAAAATCAATTGACATAATACCATTTCCCAACCTCTTTTTCTTTTTTTTTTTTTTTTTTTGGGGCTAGAAATATATATATATATATATATATACATATTTTTTTCTCTTTCTTCGTCTCTCCAAAAATTCTTATTCTTTAATTTGCTTCTCATTTTTGTTCAACTCATTTGTTAGAATGCCATAATACTATTTCCTCCAGCCTTCTCCATAATTAACCAAATTTGGATTAAAAAAAATCTACAACAACAAAAAAATAATAATTACAAAAAAAAAAAAAAAACAGATTATATGAGCTCTATAGGACATGCAAGGGAAATGATTCTCTTTCTCTCTCTCAATTCCATTACACGTAATTCCGCCCTTAAAATTAAGAAAAAGCAAAAAAAGAAAAGAAAAGATTGAACAACAACTCTATAGCCCAATCAAATTATAAAAAGAAAAAAGAAAAAAAAAATACTCTTTATATATGTATTTACATTGATGAAAAGAAAAACATGAAATTGGCGATGGAATCGGAATCTACCTCCCGCGACCGACGCGAAACACGTGGCGCATAATCCAGGACCAAATGAGGCGGGCACGGCGATGGGCCCGGGCGGCGAATGGGCGGGAGTCATGGAAGGCGTCCTCTAGGGTTCCGACGAAGAGGTTGAGGTGCCGCGGCGGAGGCACGTACAGCGTCAGCGGGATCGCCGAGAACGCCGCCGTGAAGAAAAACTGCAACATCGAGCTCCAATCTAAAGTTGAAAATCGAATCGGATCGATTCTTCTAGAGAGAGAAACAGAAAGAGATAGAGAGAGCTTTTTTTATTATTATTATTTTTTTATTTTTTGGAGTGAGAAACGAGAAGAGAGAAGGGAGAAGGGAAAGAAGGAGGTGTTACTTTTTTTCTTTTTTAAATTATAAAGAGAGAACGAGGAGGAGGAGGAGGAGGAGGAGGAGGAGTTCTGGAGAAAACAAGAGAGGGAAAGAGAGAATCGGAGGCGTCAGGAGATGTTTAATGTCTTATCAGTTGGTTGATCTGTCTGACCCCTCTTTGTAGAGTTCGGCCCTATGCGTTTCTACTTTGTTATATTTATATCTTCTTTTTAACTTTTATTTTTGCATATTCTAACTTTTTTTTTTTAACTATGTTTCCCCGCAAAAAAAAAAAAAAAAAAAAAAAAAATTATTAATATGTAAGTGAAAACATTTAATAACTATGTGTGAAGTACATACATCTGAATGTGAAACTTTAATTCGGTAAAAAATTTTAAGCTTTTGATATTCATTTGGTTGTGATTTTTGTGGATATCTTTTGAGATCCTCTTTTTAATATATTAACGGTTCTTGTTGGAAGAAGAAGACTGTGATATTCTATCCGAAAAAGAGGAAAATGTGTCCATCCCATAAAAAGAAAAGAGAAAAAAAGCTTACGTTTTTTTTTTTTGAAAAATAACATGATATCAAATTTTTTAATATCAATTTACGTACATATCATATGAGTTGTTATTATTTATTAATAAGTCTTAAAAAGATTTCATGTGTCACTAAAAATAAAACAATTTATCATCACATGAATTGGTACTAAAAATTTAATATTGGAGTTGGTTTCTTATGCATTACTCTATTTTTAAATATCTTTTAGGGTTAAGAAAAAAATGTAATATTTGAGTGATTATGCTTATTTAAATTTAAAAGTATATAATATTAACTGTTTTCACAATTAACCTTCCAATTATCAAGCACAGGTTGACATGTAATCAGCGTTAATAAATGGTTGACATATAATCATCGACCATATGTTGACTTCTAATTACCGTTAGTATAAATAGATTAATAGTTATTTGTCGGTTTTTTCACGAAGTCATTTTGGATTCACATCTCAATATCATACTAGATCCAATCTTCCAAAGTGTCAACAAACTAAATAACATTAGCATATCTGTAAAAAAAAAACATATTTCTACAAAAAAAAAAAGAAGTCACTCTTATATACATATAATAGAAAAAAATTAAGTGAAAACCCATGTTTTCAATATATTTTCATTATTTTGTTCATTTTAATTTTAAAATTAATAATTTTAATATTATAAAATAATAATATTCTCAAATGTAATATTATGATTAATATAAATGTAAAGATGTATTAAATTGATGATACCGTTGCATATAATTTATATAATCTAATCTGAAAAAGAAAAAGCCCACCAAAGTCGGTCTTGGAAAATAATAATGAAATTCTATTTTTCTATTATATTTAGCTCGTATACAATGGATTGACCCGAAATGAATGAACCAGGTCGGGTGGGTAAGTACGGTAGATTTGGACTCATGTGAACACGGATGGATAAGGAGAAAAAGTGTAGAATAAAAACAAACAAGCGTGACAGAAACTAAAAAAAACGCATCGTTAACGTTAAACTGGCAAGTGCCAAGCACGCGCCGAGAGTAGCAGGTATGGCAACACAACTCTCGCCATGGCTTCCGAGTGGCGTGGCCTAGAGCCCTTTTGCAATTGAAACGTTTTATGTCATCAAAATTCACGCGCCTTTTGCAGTCACGAATCACGATGTCTTTCTCAAACGTTTTAGATTGGCCACATTGCATTCATCAATCACCGTTCCATTTTTTTTTTTTTTTAAAGAATGGAAAATGTGTCCCTCTCAAATATACATATTTTTAGGGGGAAAAAAAAAGATTTTGGTGCAATAGAAAGTGGGTTCATATATTTAAAAAAAAAAATAAAAGTGGGTTCATATGCGACTTTGTTTGAAGGAGGTTCATACGTGATTTTAGAACAACAAATAAACCCATAAATCTAATAATTTAGAAACCAATAGAGTAATTGAATCAATTCATTAAGGATGATTATTTTTGAACTATTTTGACGAGTTTGAGATCATTTCCGCTTAAAAAAAAATGAGGATCAAAATGACAAAACGTGATTCTAAAATAAAAAAAATAAAAAAAAAAGACATGAAACGTGATGGTTTAGGGATTTTTTTTGGTTTGTTTACTTGTAAAAGACTAACATGTCGTTTATATCAATACACATGACATGCAATAAACTGCTTTAAAAGACGCATCGCTATATTTCCCCCCACGAAGACATTTCACTGTCGTTAATTCTCACATGACGACATGTCGTTTGGGTAGTCTAAACTGCAAAAAACCTGTCGTTTTCATTTAAAAAAACGACATGTCTTTATTTGCCTAACAAACAACATTTTGCCATCGTTAGTGGGCTTGGACGTTCACCAGGAGGCCTACAAATGGGCCAAGCACAAGCTAGAGATTTTCGAGGCCCATAGTTGTTTTTTTCTTTTCACTTTTTTTCTTAAAAAAAAAAAAAAAAAAAAAAAAAATCCACTAGCCCTACCTGGGAAAGACCTCCTCTCTCATTTTCTCAAGTCCTGTTCGGCTACTCAGAAAAAAACTCCAATCCAATAGACGAAGCTTTCTAGGGTTTCAAATTCCCGGATTCTGGAAATGGCGTTCGCTGGTCGCATGAGATCGAGCCTGCCTCTGGTCTCGAAGCTTTTGAGATCGGAATTCCTCTCTTTGGCCAGCAGATCGGCTCCCCAAAGGGCCCTACTTTCCCCTACTTTCTCCGATTCCGAGGTAAAACACTTCATTTGAACAAATTACAGAACAAAAAATAAGTCTCTCTCTTTTTTCTTTCTTATTTTCCATTCTGATTTTCCATTTCCGATCTCAACGTTTGTGTGAAATCAATTCTGTTGGCCTGGAAGAACAAAATATATAGATTTTTTTTTTTTTAAGATTTCATTTTTAGTTTTGCAGTTTTAGGTTTAGTTTTAGTTTTAGTTTTAGTTTTTTGAAGTGATGATATAAAATCTCTAAGGCTGTGTCTGGTAAGAAGAGGGAAAGAAAGATACATAAGTGAAGAAAATAGAGAGAAAGGGGAAGACCTATCTCCTATTGTGCTTGTTATGGATTCCTTCCTCTGATCCCTTTATATTGGGAGAGATTAAAAGTGGTATCTGATGGTTTTGAAATCCCTCCACAAAATCCTCTCTCTAATCTCCACACCCCTTTCCTTCCTTCCACTTTTTCCTCCTACCAAACAAGCTGTAAACATCGTTGTCTAATCTGGGGTGTTGAGAAGTAATGTTGATACACTTTCGTATCAAGTCATTTTTTGTTAGTTCCGATTCTTCATTGCCAAGCTATATCAAATAATCCTTTATTTGATTCTGGGAAATGGGCTGAAATTGATATGTATATTGATTGAGAATTTCTAGTGAATTTTCTGAGTTGCAACGTAAAGAGTTTTTATGATTAAAAATCTGGCAAAACTTTGTTTTTGGTTTTCTTATTTTATTTGAGAATCTATAACTATCATCGTCGTATCTGAGTTTTGAGAAGTAACGTTGATGCACTTTAGTGCTGAGTCGTTTTTTAATTAGTTTCAATTTTTAGTGGTGCATAATTGTTTACCAAGCTATGTATTTGCAGTTCTCGAGGAATTACGCAACTGCCACTGGGAAAAAGGAAGACAAAAACGTCAAGGTACAAGTATCATTCTTTCTATTTCGATGTTGATACTTGAACGTTGCCCAATCTTTTTTTGAGCAAATTAGGAAGAAATACAAGGTGCAATTATCATTCTTTGTGTTTCGATGTTGATACTTGAACGTTGCCCAATCTTTTTTTGAGCAAATTAGGAAGAAAGAATCAAAACTTCCATGTAACCAGATGTTTGTTGAGGGAACATAATGAAGTCATTTGAAGAAAAACTTGTATTTTCTCCTCTCTATAGATTGTTGCTGAAGCTTTAACTGAAATGATTTTTTAGTTCGCGTCAGAAGTTCAATGTCATAGTCCCATATAGATCACAGTTCTCTAATGCATCTATCTATTTATGTCCCGTCAGTCTTTCATCTCAGTTTTCCGGAGGTACATTACCACCGTATTTTTTTTTTTAATCTGTTTCCATCTTTCCAGAAAAAATATCTTATTTATCCTGTTAGCCATTGTATTTGAATTAGTGCAACAGTGATAAACTAAAAAGAAAGTATCAAATTGCATTTGCATGAATGCAAATGTATAGGAATAGCCTTTTTACGAAATTTTTTTTTATTGAACTGTTCCAGTTCATCTATGTGAAAAAGTTGACTTTAATTCACATGAGATTAACCTATCGCGTTCCCTTTATATGATATTTCAGGTTCCTTTGGCTTTGTATGGGGGTGCTGGAAACTATGCCTCCGCACTGTACCTGGCAGCAGTGAAAGCTAATGCCTTGGACAAGGTCGAGTCTGAGCTCGTCGATCTTGTTGATGCTTCTGAGAAAAGTCCTCTTTTTTCTGCATTCATCAAGGATCTTTCAGTTAAAAAATCTGTGCGAGTGCAGGCAATCAATGAAATCTGTGCTCATGCTAAGCTTTCAGATGTTACAAAGAACTTCTTGGGTATGGTTTTCCTATATATATACATATATATAATGGGTTAATTTCCCATTGCAATTTAATAGGAGATGGATTAGTCTTTCTTTCATGTTTCTTTTACTAAACAGCATTAGTCTGTATCGCAGTCCTGTTGGTTATATTTTGCATATTTGCGTTGATGGCCTTATTAAGATATTATATTTTTAAAAAAAATTTGTGTGTGTGTGTTTATGTTCGTGTTTTTCATGCTGTACTTTATTTATTTTTGTCAATGTGTAGAAATCTACACCACTTCTATGTAGACAGCATAGCTTCCCAGTAAAATATTGACCAATAATAACAACCTCAGGCGAGTCACTAAAATTTTTTGTTGGGCTGTGCAAGGCATTTTTCATTGTCTCTATAACTGCTTTTTCATATTGTCTCTCCATGGTTGTAGTTTTATAATTTTAATAAAAATATAAGTATAGCTGTAGAAAAGCTTGTCATTGTGTTTACGCTTTTTCGCTTTGCCAGTTAATCTGCTACCCAACCTTCGTTTGCTTTAAATGTCTCTAATTCATTTTACATGGTTGAGTGGAGTTTCGGTACGAATTTCTGAGATGTTAATTACATTTGTTGTAATTTATTGTAGCTCTTCTCGCTGAGAGTGATAGGCTAAGAAACATTGAAGCCATTACAAAGAAATTTCTGGAGTTGACTAGGGCTCACAGGGGCGAAGTGATAGCTACTGTGACAACTGTCATTGTAAGTTCTGATTCCATAATCTGGTTTAGTTGTTTTATTATGTTTGTGAGAAAGTGCTCTGATTGGTAAAATAAGATAAGGTTTGCTTGCAATTAGGGGTAACCTTATGTCTAATTGTTAAGAGTTAACGTAGGATATTGCTTATTTGGGTAGAATGAGTATGGGAATGGGATATCCTTGAATCAATCTTTTGGTGGTTGTTTATATGTTATCGAATGGTATTATCATTTTTGAGCTTTGAAACCATGATTTTTGACGATGAGGATTTAGTTCTGAACTTTAATAATTCCTTGCTAATATGATATGCTGGATTGGGTTGAATAGGAAAATCACAGATTAGTCGCTAGTTAGGCTCTATCAGCTTTGCATGCCATAAAGGAAATCTAGGCAAGGTTAAATATGAAAATCGTAGGTCAGGCCGTGTCTCTTTACTTGAATATTTATTGTTGTATGTATCTTATACTATGGAGTCATAATCAACTTGTTGTTTTTTAAGAGCATTTGGCACATTTGCCCCCTTAAAATTCTCACGATCGGCAAATTACCCCGCTTAACTTAATATTTTGGCAAATTATCCCTGAATCTAAAAAATGTGTTGCAGAGTGCCTTCAACCTGTACAACTTGTTGTATTTACATGTTATCTGAGGTTGTTTGAAGAAAATAAGTGAAATTTCGGCTGACGGTCGAAGTATGTCACATATGTGAAGGCGTTTCCTTTTAAATTTCAACAAGATTCATTGATTTTGTTAAATTCATGGCAATTTGCCACAATTAAAAGTTCAGGGGACAACTTGCCAATTCAGTCAAAGTTAGGGGGCAAAATGCCAAAACCCTATTTTAAATGTTTGGACACTATGTTGACCAAGTGACGGCTGTAGCGATATTGCTGTTGATGATATGTAATTGTTTCCTTGAAAAAAAAAATGACATGTAATTGTTATTTTTGGATCAGCCCCTTCCACCTCAGGAGGAGAAAGATTTGAAGGACACATTGCAGGAAATACTGGGCCAGGGAACGAAGGTTAAGCTTGAACAAAAGGTTAGCAATTTGACCATTTGAACAAAAGATTTGATGATCTTTTGTTTTTGTTCCCTTGTATAACGGCCATAACTTTGGATCGCTTTAATCTTCAGATTGATCCCAGTATTTTGGGGGGGCTCGTGGTTGAATTCAGTCAGAAGGTTTTTGACATGTCGATTAAGACCAGGGCAAGCCAGATGGAGCGGTTCTTGCGGGAACCCGTTGATATAAGCAGCCTCTAGAAACCCGGACCAGATCTCGCCCTTGCCCTCATTTGTTGTCTTTGCTTCTGTATCAGTTTCTCTTGAAGCTTCAAGAAGGAAAAAAGAGTATTCTTTCTTATAATTTTGGTTCCTGAAATTGCCATCTATTTGCAAATAAAAAGCTTCACTTTTTAACATTTTGTGGGCATTGTTGATAGAATACTTGTTGGGATGGTTTTTTTTTTTCCGAAAACTTCTCATGTCATGAGTTGTTTAACTTCCTCATCACTTATCGTTCTTCAGATCAAGGCACATATTTGTTGGCGTTTTCAATGGTTTGTTTAGACTATGTACTCGCTGTCTGATGAAATTTATCTCAAAGACTTCAAATGAGATCTCAACATTTTGGTTTAAATAACTAGTGATGTCATCAATAAGAAAAGAGCTCGGTCATTTATCTACACTGATGATGTATCACCACCACGTATCATTTGCATGGATCAGCAAAAGACTACTGTCATTTGACACAAAAGTAAATGAGTCAGGTCTTTAATCGTATCAAATCTTTATCGCCTTTGCTAATGATAAGGGTGTCTCCTTGTCCTCCGTTTTAAATTGGACAGGTTATAGCTTTGCGTTTTGCTGGGAAAAAAAAAAAAAAAAAAAAATATATATATATATATATATATATATATAACACATGACAAAAGGTAACTTGTGGGATGTTATTTTAAAATCAAAATTAGAAGATTGGAGTTGTCTAAAATGAAAGGGCAATATGCGTTAAATATCAATCAAATCAGATAATTATAAAGCTAAAAAAACTACTTGAGTCTCAATCTTGTTTCATGGAAAAAAAAAAGAAAAAAAGAAAAGAAAAAAGAACACACCGAATAAGCTCGACTAAAATTTTGATGACGAATCCCTTGTATTGGGAGGATCAAGATCATCAGCAGATAAAATAGGCAATGATGAATGAGAACTTTTATTATTATTTTTTTCAAACCTCAAAATTTCAACATTTTTTTTCCTTAGTATATATATATATATATATATATATATATATATTTAAATTTCAACTTCCATCAGCTTAATGTTGATGTCCCCTCTGGCCTCTCCTGTGTATGAGAATGGCAATCATATCATTTATGTGCACATTCAAGTCTAAAGTTGAGAGTTGAGAGGGGGCCAAAACTTTTAGGGAAATCAAACCACACACAAATGTTATATATCCACTTTTTCTACCAGATGAGTTTCTTTAGTACTTGCACTGCTTTTTCTCAGCTTATTATTTTCACCTCTTTTATTTTTATTTTCTGTTATTTTTTAAAAGAAAAACCTTGTGGTAAGAACCTAGTAATAAGTATTGTTATTTTAGTTGTTAAATTAATTTTTCAATGATATGATCCATGAATCGAAACAGTTTTATATCAAGCACTGTATATTTTTTATCTTTGTTAGAAAAGTTAATCCAACGATTAAAATAACAATATCTATTGGTAGGATAAAAGTAGAGATACTTTACATAATTACCTGTTTAGAACTGTAAAATATCAAACGGTAATTTCTTTTTACCTGATAAAAAAGTTCTCCTAGCTACTTGGTTTGAAGAGAGATTATCAAAGGTAGTTTGAATTTCACATGAAAAGGAGTAAGGAAGAATGAAACAAGGTGAGTTGGTCTTTCTTGTCTTTCTGACCAAGCACCATATTGCTTCGTACAGCCTCACAAGCATTAAAATGTACTTTCATCGGACAGCTGTAGATATGTATATACACACATATACTTCTTACAATATATGTCTATATATGTGTGTGTCTGTGTGTGTGTGTGTGTAATATAGCTTTTTGAAACAATTGAGTAACTTGAGAGTTTCCCCGGTCACTTTTCCCCCGGAAAACATGCAACAGTAAGAGTCTTTGTCGGCACACATGAGAAACTGTGAGATTTTTTTTTTTGCAATAACTGAAAATTGCCTTCAAAAGTCTTTTAACGTGAAACTGACTATGACTACTTATCTATTATTCCCTTATATACAATATATACAATATAATACAGTCTTGATTTTTGGCTTGGAAAATGACTGCTTGTGTTGTGTATTGCCTTGATAGATAAAACAAATATTCCCCATGATATTCACATACAACATTACGCCATTTTTCTTCTAGCATGTAGACAGGAAAAGGATTAGGTAAGGAAGGAAATTTTCCCGATGATCATGAGAAGGGTAACTGTTACAGTACACGCAGGATAAAGATTTATATATGTATATACATATATATATATATATATCTCATTGTACATATATATGCACCTACATCATGTGATAGCTACTCTATAGATAAATGAGTCACTAGAAAGTTATTGTTAGTTTTTGGCCTTCTGATTTGTCCAGAGCATCAAAATCATTAAGTTATTAGTATTTTGAATAAAAGATTGATGACTTGCTAGATGCAGAGTTACTGCTAATTGAATGATATCCACAATTCAAGGTTTGTTTGATGTTTAAATTTAACGCCAACTAAAATGTATTTTTTCATATCAATTTTTATATTTTTCTAAAAAATCAACAAAATTTATAACTAATTTTTTAAAAGTCAACCAACTCCAACTTAAAAATTTCTTTTCCAATCGGCAAACTAAATGCAAGCTTTAATGTTTTTTTCCCATATATCTAGCGTTATTTTTCTATATTTGCACATTATCTATTGCATCTATTGGGAGTAGATGGGGATTATCTTTAAATTAAAAAAAAAAAAAAAAAAGACCAAGTGCACTAGTGTCTTGAAGGGCTTCATGAATAGCATTAGATGCGTTATTTTGAGAATTAGAAGATCATTATATCTCATTATGAATTAGAATTAGAATTAGGAGAGCAAGGGTTTGGATATGAACTACATATCATGTGTGAAATCTAGAACTATTTTCATTTCTCGTTAATAGCTGAGAGTCATACAGTTTACATACCGTGAGTATATATATATATATATATATATATATATTATCATCTAAATTTGTAAATAAATAATTTTAAAAAGAGATAGAAAAGTAGGCTTTTCGTGAAAGAAATGAAATATATAGCTGTACATAGATACGACAATATCTCAGAACTAATTATCAACTAAAAGAACAAGTTAATGATGAATGTATAGTTTCAGATGGCTTATTACTATTTTATAGATGTAGATTTTTCCATTACCTTTAACAAAAATTCATTATATATGCATATATCTTGTAAACATTTTAAGCAATTAACAACAATGATGGGGATGGTCCTAAATGATTGTGGATAAGACCAGTACTCGTATTTATAGTACTCTTTGACAATAAATCAAGTAGATGAGTCCCCTACACACAGAGAGAGAGACAGAGAGATAATTTATACAGAGTGAGTTAAAATCATTTATGAAAACAAGCTGTCCGTTTCATGCTGCATATATATATATGTGTGTGTGTGTGTGTGGACAAATCTTGACAAAAAAACGAAACTGTACAGTTGTCTAGAAATCTTGTTCATTATATATCTATTTATGTATTTGTACATATAAGATACATTGTCATCATGTAGAATAGTCAATAATAGAAGTTTGCCTATTTATTAACAATCAAACAAGAAAGCGTAACAAAGTTGGCCAAATTATTTTTCTTGCAACTACTCTCATTTATATATTTAGATACCATTCCTCACTAGTTAATTATTATTGAAGAGTTTTGTGAAAGAGTGAAAAAAGTTTTGTAGTTTATGCTTTTGAATCTATCGTATTAAAATTATTATATATATATATATATATATATATATTTTTGTACATTAGGAACTTGGCAAAAATTTTATTAATTGAAAAATGTAATGGGATATTTTTTTTATACTATAAAGAAAGGAGAACATCTTATTCATTATTTGTTTATCATCTGCCAAACATGCATGATATGGTCTCCTGTACTTGCTTAGTTGACAATGCAGGTTTTGAGGGTTATGTATGTGCTTAAAATTTTAGAACGATGAAAAGAAGTACATACTTAAATCCCAATCCCCCCCCCCCTTTTTTTTTTTTTTTAATTGTTTTTTGTTATTCTCTAAATGGGGTGTAAACGTAATGTGCTTGAGAAGCATGTTCGGTTGTTGTCTTAAATAATTGTCATGCAATCGCAAAGAGTTTTTAATAACTAAAACATAACATAACGAAAATAAATACATACACATATACACTACACATATATTATACATTTATATGTTTGCGTTACATATTATATATATTTTCCATAGAGAAGTGTACCAAAAGTACTACTTTTGCATTCTCTCTCTCTCTCTCTCTCTCTATATATATATATCTTTCTTTCTCTCTCTAAAAACCATGTTTATACTTCCAATTCACGTGTACGTTTTGAGAGGAAGAATGGTTGGTCTTCTTGTGTTTGACTCTTTCTTTGTCTTTTTTCGGATGCATTTTTCTTCACTCACAAGGTAATTATTATCTCTTTCTCATCTTTTTTGTATCTGAGACAGCTACACTTTTGCTTCCACTGCACATAATAATCTCTCTCTCTCTCTCTCTAACATTCTCTCTCATGGAGGTCCCCCTCCAATCCGTTTCCCACTCCACCCATCAACCAACAAACACAATCTCTTTCTCTCTCTAGATCTCTCTCTCTCTCTCTCTCTTACTTGCACATTCATATATTAAGCAAACCATGATGATTCAGATCAGCACCATTTAAACCACCCCATGAGGACTTGTTTCTCTTATTCTTCACCTATATTATTTTTTTAATATTTATATAGATTTCTTTATATATATATATATATATCACCTCCATATCAAACCCTAGCTAGCCTTACTGCACTTAGAGAAGGAAAGAAAAAAAGAAAAGAAAAGAAAAAAAGGGGCCGTGGTTACGAGAAAGGCTGATTATAATTCAATGGGAACCACTAAAGATCAAATAATTAGATCATCAAATGTATTGTCATCAGCAGTGAACAAGAACAATATTAGTAATAATAATAGTAAGCTGAGGAAAGGGTTGTGGTCGCCGGAGGAAGATGAGAAGCTGATGAGGTACATGTTGAGCAACGGACAAGGTTGTTGGAGTGACATCGCCAGGAATGCTGGTCTCCTCCGATGTGGCAAGAGTTGTCGTCTCCGTTGGATCAATTACTTGCGCCCTGATCTCAAGCGTGGTGCTTTCTCTCCCCAAGAGGAAGACCTTATCATCCACTTGCATTCCCTTCTTGGCAACAGGTTTCTCTCTCTCTCTCTCTCTCCATATATATATATATTTATATCTATATATCTATCTCTCTCTCTCTATATATATATATATGTATATGTTTGTCCTTTTGATGGGAGCATTGCGAGTAGTGGTTTTTTCTCACTTGTATTGTTAGCTCTTATTGTGATCTTCTGCTTAATTTCTAATTCCATTTGGAGCTAAATCATCAAATTATATATATGGTTTGACAGAATTATTTAGGAGTTAAATTATAACCTATAAGAAGATTTCCACTAAGTTATTGCTAGAACATTTATCATATAGGGCTTTTTATTTTAATTTTTTTTTATATAACTTTAGATGTGGGAGATTCGAATTCTATATATTATGTTGAAGTCAGATCGATATTAAATTACTGTTAGGTTATATTTTATTCCTCTTTTGTTAAGATTAATGCAAGAAAAATTAAATGCTCTAAAATCCAAAGGTTCATATATAATTAGCTTATACATATCCAGAATGCACATTGTGAAACACACACACACACACATATATAATTTTAGAATGACATATATACAATGCACATTGCCTATATATATAAAATAAACTGACAGAAATATTATATATAACCTCGACAGAGAATGTAAGCTAGCTGGATATATGCATGTATTAAATTATAGGATGTAGGTAGCCGTCTCTATACTTGCCTCATTAATCATAACCCTGCCTTGCAACTGGCTAAATAAATAACATTAAAACATCTCATAACTTAATTAAATGTGCTTGATTACTACTAGAGAAGCCTAATATAATCACTGAAACACAAACAAAGAGTGATCTAATTCTGTCGGCATCTCAGAATACCTTTCTGATCATTTTCCCTAATTAATTGCTTGTTATTAACTTGTTACTAATTATGATCAGTACTAATTTGCAACAAATCATGCTTCTCTTCTAGGTTAAGTATCATTGACATATATATATTTCTAGTTTAACTTGGGTTATTTAACTTTGTTGACCCGTTTTAGTGTCACTTATGTTAATGTTATTTTATATATATATATATATATATATTATTCCAGCTGGATCTTAGAAAGTCATGATTGGGACCATTTCATGCTGTATGTATTATGTATGTGCATATGTATATGTATACATGACAAGTTTAAGCCAAACTCTATGCATATCATCTTTACTTGTGCATTAATTAAAGACCATGCAGACTCGTGCATATTTTTGAAAGCCACAGCAGGGCATGCTTTTCTCAAAATCAAAGAAATAAAAAGACTTACTTTATTTTCATTATTTCTTTAATAAATATATAAATGTGCGCATATAACATAGATAAATGCTTGTTATAGGAGATAATATATTTCTTAATATTTAATTCTTCTGTACGTGCAAATCAGATGGTCACAGATAGCAGCTCGTCTTCCAGGAAGAACTGACAATGAAATCAAGAACTTTTGGAACTCCACATTGAAGAAAAGGCTTAAACTACTCTCCAATACATCCTCATCTTCACCAAACGACAGCAATTCATCGGCAGACCAGCCTACAGATCATCATCATCATCATCATCATCATCATCATCATGTCAACATCGACGGTCATGATCATCACAATTCGACGATGGTCATGCCCATGCAATACAACGTCGACGGCCAAGATCATCACCACATGATCATGGCCGCGAGTGCCGTCCACATGGACTCATCTTGCTCATCATCAACAACATCCATGCAGGCAAGTACCGCCGCTGCTACTAATTGCGCGGGTAATGACAACAATTACCAATTTGACCCTTCCTACAATGTGCTTGTTGATCCCTATAGTCGCCATGACATGAGCCATGCAGAGAGTAATTTACTCAACACTACATGCTTTTCACATGTTGATAATAATGTGGGAATAATATCACAAGTACTTGGAGGAGGAGACCTAATTGGGGATTATGGGGTTAATTTGGAGGCTGGTAAAATGGGGCAATTAATGGCAATTAGGGATAATTTTTCCCTTCCTCCATTGGAAAGTAGAAGCAATATTAATCGCAATATTGAGGAGAATAATAATTATGGAAATTATATTAATATTGCTCCTATTGATATTGAGGAAGCCAGGGGAAACAACTACAACAACCATTTCATGAATAGTGGTAGTGGTGGTGCTGACAACTTTATAAAGGGGGAAGGTGGGATGTTGGAGCTTGGAAGTACTTATGGGCAATTTCAAGGAGAAAACTTCAAAATGGGAGAATGGGATTTTGAGGGTTTTATGCAAGATTTATCTTCCTCTTCCTTTCCTTTCCTTGATTTCCAAGTCTAATCACTTGCCACATGTACACCCTTTCCTTCTTTATAATATCACCCATCTCTCTAAAACTTTTCCTCTTCCTCTTCATTAAAGCTTCCCCTCCCATATTGTCAAAGAAAAGCCTTTTGACAATTAATACCATACATTTCGGTGAATTCTGTGATGGAGTATAAAAAGTACCTTATTGATATTGTACAGTTTAAAACTGCATAGTATCAATAAGGTTTTTAATATCCTGTCAAATAATTCTCTGGATCTGGTTTTACCTTTCACGGTTTTGAATATATATATATCACAGCCTATCTTCACACAAAACCTCTTCTGAGTTTTTCTATTTTCTTTCTTGGGTCTATTGGAAGTCCTTTCTATTTTTTCTTGCTTTGTCCGTTATTGGAAATCAAAGAGGTTTCATGGGATCATGTCGGCAAGGTCAGTGATCTATGAAGAGTTGGCTAGATTTTAGACAGAGACCTTTTTGTACGTACTTTTGATTTTGGAGTTTCAGAAAGTTTGGTCATTTTGCAGGAATTTGTTGTTGTTATTGGAGTAGCCGTTGTCTCAATGAAGAGAAACAATAAAGGGAAAAAAAAAATTGTGATTAGTGTACTATACATTAGGAAGTAGTTGCTGGGGAGTAGAATATAAAAAGGATTTGTAGTTCTTGGTGAAATTGTTTGATGATATTCATGTACAAAAAGAGAATAAATATAGTAGGAAAGAAGTTGTTAAAAAAGTGGCCCAAAGATGGGAAGGATTTGTAATTAATACAGCACATATTGTGTAAAGATTTTCTTTAATCACAAGCAAAATAATAATAAGTTTATCTCTCTCGACCATATAGTTGTATATATATATGTATACATTTTATTCCGTTGGCTCATGTTTAATGCATCTCTCTTTTATTACCTTGGAAATGGGACAAACCGAGCTACTTCTGTCTAAGCTAAACTATATACATATATATATATATATATATATATATAATAGAGCAAGAGAGAGGGAAAAGAGTTTGTAGTATACACATGTGTATATATATGAGTTGAGTTGGACAACATGCATGAAATGTCAAGTTACTAGGGGGCAGAAAAGAAAAAGAAAAAGAAAAAGAAAAAGAAAGGAGACGTCGCCTGAGAGATTCGAACTCTCGCGGGGAAACCCCATGTACTTAGCAGGCACACGCCTTAACCACTCGGCCAAAGCGACTGTGTTGAGACGTGGTTATGGAATATTTTCTTACCTATTGAATCAACAGATCTTGGACCGACCCAGATCTATCCTCTGACCCAAAATAAAACCACCCCAAATGTTGTGTTGATTGGGCCTCCAGTACTTTAGTGTTGCTACTGTAGACAAACCACGTGTACCTCTTTGCTCGATCAGCTTTATTTGGATCTACTACATAACGAAATTTAACAAGGCATTTGGAAAAGGTTCACTTTTGTATTTAATTCTTTTTTTCAGGACATATATGTGTGTGTGTATATATATATATCTTCATTTTAGGTGATTTACTTAGCATTAAGTATCTTATTCGATTATAATACTAAATTATATTTATATAGTGTCTACTATTGAATCTTTTTCCGTCTCAGTGTATGGATAATGACATATTGTCTAATCACGCAAAACCCTTGCATTCTCTCTCTTTTTTGTTTTTCCCCTTCAATCCTAATTAATATAAGAACCTAATTTTTTTATAAATTAAAATGTCCCCTTTTCCTTATCTTTTTTCATGTTTTTTTTTAATAAATAATATCATGTCACACTTTAATTAAACTATTCTGTTATTTATTATGATGTTATCTTATTTAAAAAATATATAAAAAAAAGATAAAAAAAAAGACATGTGAGTTGAATCTTATTTGATGGACCTGCTCACTCATCAGCTTACTGATTTGATTCTTTTCTCCCAAATATGACCAGACATAAGAAGTGGACACGTTTTTCCCTAAAACCCATTTTTATTGAAAACTATAAAAGAAATATTTAACTGCAATGCCGGCTCTCTCCTTATTATAATTTTGCTAATGATGTTTTTTTTTGGTGAGTAAAGAAATTTTTTTTTTCTATTACACACACGCACACACACACACACACACACACACACATATATATATATATATATATGTAAATATTCATCATCAACAGGGTAGAAACTTTTTCTATCTGTATGTGATTTGATGAAGAGTAACGTAATAGGTTGTGCTTTGTCCACTTTCCTTCATTTAATTCTAATTTCACATGCTAACTAAGGCAAGAGAGGATTATCTAAACAGGAATAAGTTTATTTTTAAATTTTTTTTAATTCAAGAAGTCAAAAAATGAAAGAACCCAAGGTGAGATCTAGTAGCTAGTGAGGAATGAAAGGAATATTTTTTGTGATGATTATGATCTTGGTACTGATCAGTAATTAAGTGCAATTCATAAAGTCTTGGTATTAAAGCAAACAAAGCTATATATATACATAGCCACTACTCTTCCATTAATTTATATGTGTATATATCCTCACTACTAATACCTTATTGTCTTTTAACAATCATCATGACCATAACCACACCCTTCTATCTCAATCCATTGTTTTCCTTCCCTTTGCGAGAAAGCAATTCTTTATTAAATTTTGCATTTTTATCTAGTGCTTATAATTACTCTCTCTCTCTCTCTCTCTAACCACTACTAGTAATTAAAACAAAGATCATTATGGATAATACTTTTGATTAATACATGCCATAAATTACTGAAATTTGCTTGGAAAAATAATTAGATTAAGAACCTTATAATGATTAGCAATGGGACTAAACCCTCACACAACCTAAAGAACTTATAATTGAGAGTATATATGTATGTGTGTGTGTGTCTGTGTGTGTGTACACGCGTATAAGACCTCAAAATCTTAGAGTAGATCATCAAATAACTCTCAAGATAGTAACTAGCAGATCTAGGTCAGTCCTTTAAAAGTGTGCTTAATTCTATTTAAAGCTTGTAGTTTGCTTAGATCTCTGTCCTTTGGGATGAAAGATATGAATTAAAGGGACATAATATCAACAAATTACGAGAGGGAGGGACGGAAAAAAAAGAAAAAAGAAAAAAGAAAAAAGAAAAAAGAAAAAGAAAAAAGGGGAAGGGCAAAGCGTGCTTACTTTGTTATGAATGATGATGTCTAAGATGTAAAAAGACAGAGACATTTCGGTGTAAAGTAAGTATATATAATTATATATATCTATAAATGCATAGGGGGACTAAAAAGAAAGAAGCTGTCCCATAATTCTCGGATTAAATTTCGTAGTCAAGTACTAGTTATCCGGCTCCACTCATGCCCTCCATCGGTCACTCTTTATAAAGTCCCCTACTCAATTTATTAGTTATTATATAAAAAAAAAAAAAAAAAACACACACACACACACACAAATAAAATAAAGAAATTCAGGCTTAAAAGGCAAATCGAACCGATAATATTTTATTAATCTATATAACAAGTAATATTTCGAAGTTATTATGATAAAATGTTTATAGGATATTTAAAAAAAAAAACAACAACAAAAACAAAAACAAAACTTGAGGGGGGGCTTAAGCCCCCCTTAGGCCCTAGCTCGTTCCGAGAAGGGATATGAATCCAACAAAATATATACATGCATATAGAACAATATCAGGGTATTGGTTTTTTCTTTTTCCCTCTATTGTTTAATATCAGTGCGGTAATCATCAATCCCGTGGTAAAAAAAAAAAAAAAGATAACGAGTTCCATAGTTGGAAAAAGATTGTAAGTGATGATTCACAAGCAAGGTAACATTTTCTAATAGGAAGAGGCTTTTTTGGGGAAAGTTAAAAGAGAAAATTATGTAAAACTAAGTTTAAAGCGGATAATATATAAATTGTGGATTGTTACAAAACTATTAATCTACCCAAGTGAATTTAGTAATAGGTGAGAGTTATATAAAAAATTGATAAAGAAATTAGTAAACCTAACAATATTACTCTACTTATTTATACACTCACACATTGACCTCAATTTAATGTGAAGACCGAATATTTCAGAGGACAATCAACTTTTGTTTTTCTACTCATTTGTGCAAGTATAATGGTGAAATCATTTATGTGTATATACAAAATTTCTTGATCGTGTATAACGGTGAAATCATTTTTATGTATATACAAAATTTCTTGATCGTGTAGATATTCTTGGAAGTACTCATCATTTTTGAACCTTTACTACTAAGCAAAGCACATGTAAATATGATCACTAGCCACTAGTCTTGTATTGGGTAGACTCCATAATTAATATGGTACTATTGTCACTCAAATTAGCCTAAAAGCCAAGCCATACCCCCACCCCCCCCCCCCCAAAGCAATCTCTCTCTCTCTCTCCCCCCTTAATAATTGAAAGCAAGCAAAACTTCTCTTTATCCCTCCTTAAAATTCCTCCAAAATTAACGATTTTTTCTCAGTACACCAATCTCTCTCTCTCTCTCTCTCTCTCAAATCTCTCCAAAACCCTTAAACGTTTTTTCCCACTTCATCAATCTCTCTCTCTCTCGTTTTGCATGTGTGTGATCGCCAACAAATAAGAATAATGGATCACCATCATCATGCAGGTGCAGGCGAGCAAGACCAAGAAGCGAGCAGCTTGTTCCACTCCTACCCTTGTGCATACTACGTCCAAAGCCCCTCCACCGTCTGCTCCTCCCACGCCCACGTCAGAAACAGCACCGCCGCCCCCGAGTCAGCCTTCCACTCCCCCGTCCGCCACGACACAAACCCTAATATCCTCCGCCACGACTCTTCCTCCTCCCGCGGATCCAACCACTACTTCAATTTGCACCAAAAGAAGATTTCCTACGACGCTCGCAGCCATGAGACCGACATGATGATGAACAACGCAGAGCTGAACCGTCTGATCGTCGTCGACACTACGAGTAGTACTGTCCTTGATGATCACCATAATGATGATGATGATGATGATGATGATGATGATGATGTGATGTGTGGCGAGTATTATTATGAAGGGAAAATGATGAATAGAAATAGTAGAAGAGGGTGGTGGAAGAGGAATTGTTCTTATGGGAATTCGGATTCAAGTGTGTGGATTTGTTTGCAAATAAGTTGGAGGTTTTTGGCGAGCTTGAGTGTTGCTTTGCTTGTTTTCTATATTGCTTCTAGACCACCTCCTCCTAAGGTCTCCATTCAGGTAAAGTAATTTTAACTCCATTTCTCTCTCAATTAGCTTCATGTTTTTTTAATTATGACAAGTTAATTTAGAAAAATAAATAAATAAATAAATAATCAAATTAAATAACTAAATCCATTTCAAGAATCCAAATACATGTTCTTTAATTATGACAAGCTTCGTGTTCGTCATGATGAGAGTAAGCTTTAGCAAAAATAGAATTATTTAATTATAATATGATCCTACAGTAGGATAAAGAAAATACATATATATAGTTATATACATTTACAGTGCATAACAATACAGTGGTCATAAGGGTTTTTTTGTTATTCAATTTATTATTATTATTATTTTGGTCCAAGGGTAAAATTTTCTTTCTTTTTAATATTTATGAGAATACAGCTTTTTGACTGGTGGAACTATATTAATACTGATCACGTGGAAACGACAAAGAAATTAATGGAGAATCCCAATTAATTCATTGGCCAGGGTACTCCAATTTCCACGTGATTGTCAATGCATCTTTCAATGTCTTGTATTGTACTTTTTTATAATTTTCAAAAGATCCGGTCGTATTATTGGAGTTGATGAAAATGTAAAAAGATAGCCAAAAAGTTAAAAATGAAAAAGAAGAACCTTTAAAGGTGCCTTATCTAAGGCAGCAATAATAGAAATTCAATTTACGAACTTTGTGTTAGAAATTAAAGAAATATATACCCTATTGGCAATGGCTTTAATTATAAATTACCCTAATACAAAGTTTTAATTCTTTCAATTTAAGGACAATGGTTTAAACATTTCAGAAATAAAATGGCTTAAAGAAAATCCTCCACACCCCCCCCCCCCCCAAAATTTTGCCTTGCCAATTTAGTTTGGCTTAGAATTTTGTGCTTCTTAAAGTAATATGTAAAAGAGAAAAAGTGAAGACATAGAGTCTTACATATAGTTAATAGGATTTGAAAAATGACATAAAATGCACTATTTCGTATAATAAGTTTTCAATAAATTATTAAAGTAAATAGCAGTTTTTGAAATATCTATAATAAATAGCAAATTTATTTTAGTAAAAAGATTAATTATACTAATTTTTTTTATTTACCGAAGTAACTTTTTTAGTTACTGCTATGTATTATAAGCATTTTAAAAACATGTTGTTTGTTTTAATGATTCACTGAAACTACTATTTAATTATTTCTCCTTGAGAAAACTATCCAAATAACCACATTTTTTTATCTATTAATCAATATAACACAAATTCCCTTGACCAACATGTACAAACTTTAGTTTAATTTAGTTTGATTTTGTGTTATATTTAGTATAATATTACTTTTTTATATCATATTAATATAATAATTTTTAAATTTATGTCATCCGTACTTTTCCCCTTCTCCTTGTATATTTTCAATTGGGCCCTAAATGCTATTGGGGAATTCAATAACAATTAAATCCAAGTTTTAGGCCAACAGAAATTCAGTTTGGGCCTCAAGGTCAAGTTAGAAAAAAGGGTCCCATTGCATTCATGTGTGTGTGTGTGTGTATGTATTGGTGTAATATATATATGTTATTGGCAATGCAGATGGGGAGAATAGGTGAGTTTGTGTTAGGGGAAGGAGTGGATGCCTCAGGTGTGACAACAAAGATATTGACATGCAATTGCTCTCTCGATCTAATCATAGACAACAAGTCTAAGCTCTTTGGCCTTCACATTCATCCTCCTATCATGCAATTGTCCTTTCACCACCTTACTTTTGCACTCTCCCATGTATGTTGTTACCCCATTATTCCTTTACACATAATTTTTTTTTATAATTATATATATATATACATATTGCTTTGTGCCATACTGTTTGACGGAAGGGAAAAAAAAAGTACTGTTATCAGTATCGTACACAGTCATAATACATCACAATCATTATAAAAAAATCATATACAAAACTTAAACAAAACTCGATAAAAGTTTGACCATTTAGAATTACATAGTACCAATAGGGTACTATACTTTATGCTTTGTGCCTTCATATTTTCTTAGAATAATTCTATTATAAAACCACAATAGTGTATGGTGCATGATTTCTAGACTGTCAAATCAAATCAAATCACAATTATACTAGAATTAAAAAGCATCTAAATTTGATAAAATCGTATCAAAATCAATATGACGATCTAGAAATATAAGAAGACTTCAGTGTAATGATTTTATATGTTGTGTATATATATATATATATGTATGTATACGTATATGTGTATGAAATATATGTGTATTCAAGGGTCCGAAGAAGCTATATGCAGAGAGTGGGACAACGACATTCCCATTGAACATAGGAACAAGAAACAAGCCGTTGTACGGAGCAGGAAGAGAGATGGAAGACATGTTGGAGTCAGGTCAAGGAATGCCATTGATGATTGGTGTGAAGTTGAGCTCAAGTTTCAGAGTTGTTTTCAACCTTATTCAGCCCAAATTCCACCACCAACTTCGTTGTCTGTTGCTTCTTCACAGCCCTAATGGCAAAACCCACCGAACTCAGTTATTCAACAGTACCTGCACTCCTTTCACTGCTTGATCAATATCTCTTAATATTAATTTGATCCCTATATATTGTGAAAAACATGGTGCGAATATATATATATATATATATATATATGTGTGTATGTATGTATGTATAAAAGACAATATTGATTATTAAGGATAGGAATGAGAGAAAATGGAAATTTTTATGAATATGTTGTTTTTGGTTAATTTTCTATATGTTTGCATGAATAATAAATATCTGTAAAATTAATTAATTAGCAGCTTTGTAAAGTAGGTGTTACTACAAATGAAATGATCATGTGGAGGACTTGTGTGGGAATTAAATTAATTTATTTGGAAATATATAGGATTTTTCTACTTTTAATTCCCTTCCCTGGAAGAGGGTCTGGGAAATTTGTTTGTTGTGTTTTACACACAAATTTTGAGATTCATGTAAGTATATTCCAAACTTTAATTTTTAGTTGATATATATAAATCTTTCAGCTATTTTTGCCCGAAAATTAGGGTTTTCACTCTTTACATCATAAAATACGAGAATTTACCATATTTCTAAATTTCCTAAAGGATTACTAAATCTATTATTATCATCAAATCGCATCTCTCTTCCAACATAAAAGAGGCAATGTCGTTTTAAGGCATGTCCTTTATTAATATCTCCTTTTAACCACAATGCTTATATTCATCATAAACGTTGGTGTCTAACAAATTTATTTCCAAAAGATATATATATCTCATAATGTATTTGCATGTATGTCTCGATCCCTCATGAGTCAAAATGAGTCCAATAGCAAGATATGCTTTTAGTTAGCACGATTTCCAAACGGCATGATCTTAAGCCTGTCGTTTCAAAAATTAAGATTGAATGTCATCTGGAATTTAATTAAGTAATTCTACTTGAGAATTGTTCTTCCAATAACAATATATGAACCTATGATTTTTACCTATTAAAAAATTAAAAAAATTCTAAGATTTCGAATCTATATAAAAAAGCTCCTACGCAAAGCCCACTTCCTTCCATTCGTTCAGCCTAGCCCGTTGGAAAACACACACACCACACCACACACACACACACACACACATATATATATATATATATATATTATAGAAAACAAATAGAATAAAATAATAGCTGGCTATCTATCTGATGGGTCAAATTAAACAAAATCACCTTGAAATTGATTTGTAATATGTAGATGTTGAGGCCTAACACATACTGATGATGGCTTCTGGCCGGTTAGCCAATTTTGATAATATATGATTAATATCTACACATTTATATATTAGATTAAGCTTAATTATGCAAATTCATATTTCCTATGCGAATGTACGTTATTTTAGAAGTGTGCATTATGCCCCTTATTTTTAGACCCAAAAAAAAAAAGTTCCAGGATTAACAAAATAAATAAAACCAAACCCAGTACCAAAAAAAAAAATCGATATTATTGAATCCCTAAACAAATCTAAGTCCACTTTAGATTAGTAATTAGCTAGTCCCAAATCTGAATCAACCAACCAAAATCCTGGAAGTAAGAAGTGGATGTGAATTATAAGTGCCCATTTGTAGCGATCCTAATTCCGTTCTTAAAATGAAGATGAATTTGTGGCCGCGTAATAAAAAAAGAAATATCCATCAAAACTTTGTAAAATTGTATAAGATTATCTCTTCCTGAATCATCTGCAGGATTTGAACCCTTCTAATTACTATATATATATATAAATTCGTCTTGGAGTTATATATATTTATTCTGAACATATTACATTATTAAGAAATTACATTATTAAGAAAGTGTTCAATTAATATAAGCAAGCTATACGATTTAAATTTTCTCGTTGAAAACGATATAATTAGGAGCCGCACCACCTTAAGTACAGTGGCTTTTTGTTTGGTTGACCATACTAAGTTCTAAAGATATACAATCAAATGTCCTCACCAATACTCATTAAAAGTCTCCAACATGAACAAATTAAACCTGATAATTAGTGTAGATCAATAGTGGCCTCCTTCTTGAACCACCCTAGCTGCTATCCCTACGGTAGTTCAATATATATATATGTATGTATATACATATGTGTAGGGGCGGATTTAGCATGGTCCCAGTGGGAGCTACAGCCCCAACTTAATTTTTTTTCTTTTAATTTTTATCTCAAAAATTTTATAATTTTTCTTCTTTATCCTCATTAAAAATTTAAAATTTTCATATAACTCCTACTTTATCTAGAGCAATGCTATAAAATATTAGTGATGTTTAATATCACTCACTAATACAGAGTAAATCTGATAATATGTGACCTATTTTCTTATTAATTTGATGTTAAACATCACTGATATTCCTTATTATTTTTTCTTTATCTATTATATTTTGTATTTTGATGCTATTTCTGTCTTCAAAAAAAAATTAGCATATGCTCTTATTTATATATATATTTGACTCTCTCATTGTACATAATATATACACACACACGCAAACAACTTGTAGCCAGAAAAAAAAAAAAAAAAAAAAAAAAGGCATGAGATCAGTGGATTATTAAAATAAAAAAAGTAAAAAAGATGAATTCGCCACCAAGATGAATTTATTTATTGCCTAACCTGATCTGATCATTCACGCTCAATAAAAGATTAATGGCAAAAAGTAAGCATAGATGTACATATGATTTAGAATAATGGGTTACCTTTTATTATTTAAAAAAAAAAAAAAAAAAGAAGAAGAAGAAGAATGGTTTACCTTCAATAAAATGCTACGTCCACTATGAAATTTTGGGGAGTTTCACTATATATTTATGAGGTGAATGTCATAGAATAGTCTCAAAATGATAAAAATAGCACCTATATATTCTTCATATTGTGGGAGGATTTCGAGTTGCACAAATAAAATGGAACTAGATCATGTACTTTTTTTTCCCTCCTCTATTAGATTTTCTCTACCACGTTTTCTAGTAGATTAATGTTTTTAACTTTTAATGAGACATCTCTTCTTAATTAGTCGCTTTTACATTTCGATTGTTTTTCATTTGTCTTTTCTTTAGGTTGTTTTTTTATTATTGTTTTTCTTATTATCTTATTCTATAAGCCTAGTATGTCTGGTATAATGATACAAGTTGCTTAGTAATTATCAGTTTAATTGGGATGTGTTTCTTTCTATATTCTATATATAAGAGAATCTCCTTAGCATGTTCATAGGAACGGGGGGGGGGGCGGGGGGCGCACGCATATCAAAAGACAAAATCTTTTTCTTTATTTTTTTTTCTTTCTTTATTTATATTTGTAATACGGCTTTTCTTCAACGGAAGCATTTTCTTAACAAATAGTGGTCTTGTGGGGATCTATTAATTAATTAATTATGGCATTTTCATATGGAAGCACATGCACGTGATAGTGTTGTCATCTTCACTAATTCTATCAGCCACAAATGATTTATTCTACAACAATTTGTTGTTCTTTTTTAAACTAATCATCATATGAATCTCCATTGGAGAATATGGTCCTTAAAAATATTTATGAGCTTATGTTATATTAGATTTGATGTTTTTTAATTAATTATACCTCTAGCTATATCCCGATACATTTGCTGATCGATTAGGAAGCAATAAATATATATATATATATATATATATTAATTACACATTAGTAATTACTAGTAACTAGGTCCTAACACAACAAAAATGATTAGTAACTAATAGATTTTTATGAGCAGATCAGAGAACGCTATTAATTAGCTTTTCAATACTATAGTTCCATGTTTAATTAGCAATTAATGAAATGGGTATCAAAATTTTTTATTTATTGTATTATGGATATTTTTCTTTATATGCAGATTCCGGATATACTAGCTAGGTAGAATTTGAATTTTGTATCAATAAATTAGAAAATAAACCAATTAGTTTTTATTTATTTATTTTATGATTGCTATACATCTAAAATTTAGCTGTTTATTAGCATATGATATTGTTATATATATTCTTATGCATGATTGACCATAAGTGGGAAAGAATTAATCACCCTCTTATACGCACCACATTCAACACTATGACCACATTTATGGTAAACAAGAATCTTATAGTCAGACCTCTATAAATATTAAAATACATATATAACAAGAGCGGGAAAAGCAAATGACATATAAAGGATTAAATTGCGATCACCTGATTTGTGGATGAATTAATCTATTTATAATATTACCTTCTCTAAACGAAAACTGTCTTATAGATTATAAATGTTGCTACTTAATTTTTCAGCGACAGGAGTAGTAGTGGGATCAATATAATAAAAAGATGGGAATTAATTAGAAAGTGAATCAACATTAGAGCATACGTGTGACAGAATTAACAAAAGGATTAAGTGCATACCAACTTTGTTGTGCAATTTGATGCAGTTGTTAACTTTGTGATGATCATGGAGAATATATATATATGTGTGTGTGTGTGTGTACACATACACTTATATATGTAGTGGGAGAGAACTATAGAATGCCCAAATTAGTTCAATGTTGCATAGCCAATATACACTGGGAATTAAAAATTCAAACTATGTTATCTCCACACAAAGAGCAACAATATTGGTGGATGAGGCAATTTCTAGCTATAGCACAACATATGTATTAGCCTATATATATATATATATGTGTGTGTGTGTGTGTATGTATATATGTTAAAAAGTCGATCAATAGCTTCGATTTTTGAAGACTTCATATCACTTTGCAAGCTAACGTGCACTTACCATATATATATTAATATATATATATATATATATATATTTCTCTGTGTGTGTGTATGTGTGTGTCTATATATCATAATACTTACACGGCCACAAATTTCATTTGAACTTTTTTATAAGATGATTATACATACATACATATATATATAAAAATATAAAATACTAATTTCATACTTGATTAAAGAACAGGAAAGGAATATGTGTACACATACTGAGCTATATATGCATCCCTCACGTCATCATTAGTAAGTGGAAATAAAAGACATATATTATTGGGATTTAATAATAGATATGTGATTGATAATTAACATGAAAAGTTAGCTTTATTAATGACCAAATTTTAAGTTATCAAATTACAAGTTATGTTGATTAAACAAATAAGAAAAACAAAAATTGTTGGAGATCTAGCTAGGAAGAGAAAATTATAAAAATTGGTAGTAGTGGTAAATATCTTATCAATGTAGTCGATAAAGGTGGCACACAAATGTGGCATCCACGCGACAGTGGAACTTTGTCATCTTAGTTTAATCGAACCATGCGTGCCAATATTGTGCCCTCCACACGAAAGTGGGTTCTATCTACTCTTGCACATTTTTTTTTTCCTCATTATTTGGTAGTACTAGTATTCTCTTTTTGATCATGAGTCACCCCCTTCTTTTTTTTTTTTTTTTTTTTTTGAGAGAGAAAAAAAAAAAGCAATATTCATCAAGTTCTAGAAGCCTTTTTTCTTATAATATTTTTATTTATTTTTTGGTCAAAGGAAATTAATGTGTCATTTTGAGGTGAGATAAAACAAAAACAGAAGAAGAAAATGCAGTGCCTTTTCTTTCTAATTCTAATATTATTCAATAAAAGGTATATAATGAGAAAGGGAAGATAACCTTCATGCTAATGGATAGATTTTTGGACGAATGGTGAATTAGAACAGATAGTTATCGTTTGCTTTTAGTACCATTCAACTTTATGCGGTTTCCGTGGACAAATTAACTTCAAGAAAAAATGATAATAAAGCCAAAGTAGAATTATATACATATAAATGTGTACATACATCTATCTATAGTAATTGGTGCAAACAATTAGTAGCACTAAGAGGGGTTTATGTTCTTATCTAATATATTTTCATGCATACGCAAGCCACTTTTGGCCACACCCCACTAGCTTTTCATTTTAACCACTTCTTATTCGTGGTTATACCATAATAAAGTCTTTAGTTTTTAATTTGCCACTATTCTTGTCACTATGTAAAAGTTGTTTAAATGTGCAAATAAACACCACCACAACACTTCGTCATGTTCTCGTCTGAAAACTCTCTCTCTCTCTCTCTCTCTCTCTCTCTATATATATATATATATATATGAATTCCTTGGTGTTTATCTTGCACAATTTATATGTGATATATGTGTATCGACAAATTGAATCAATAAATGACAAAAACATTCAAAACCAACGTATGGTCCTTTTATATCTAAAACCTTTATTTATAATTATGAATTTAATTACACTAATGCAGATATATGGAATTCCTTGGTGTTTATCTTGCACAATTTATATGTGATATATGTGTATCGACAAATTGAATCAATAAATGACAAAAACATTCAAAACCAACGTATGGTTCTTTTATATCTAAAACCGTTATTTATAATTATGAATTTAATTACACTAATGCAGCCGTCTTAACACTGACAAGATAATAAAAAAAAGTAGTATTAGTGTTGTGATACCAGTACTTCAATGGCAATGATTAAAAGAAACAAATTAATATTCTTAGGTAGCTGGCGGGGTAAAATTAGGTATATATATAACTTGAGAGAGAGTACGTCCATTTGCATTTTCAATCCAGTGTTGGGGTATTGGGAATCCAACGTAGATCCCATTTGAGAAAAAGTTATGATTTTTACCTACTAAAACACTTGTGTTTAATGTGTCTCAAATAGAGATGTAAAACTAGACGGGTTATTAGTATTTTGTGTTGTGTTCATGCCAATTTATTTATAATATTTATTTCGGACCACGTCATATTCATTTATAATTTATAACGTCAAGTTCGATCTACGATCTATATATATATATGTCGTGTCCTTGATGTGCCCTTATCTTGTCCAACTGCTTTCATTCTATTACTAGGAATAGAGCGAAATTGATGGGATCATAGAATTCCAGTTTAGAAAAAGTTTTTTTTTTATTATAATTGATTGGTTAGACATATTGTAAATCATCAAGAAAAACAAGTACGAAATACAATAGAAAGTATTAATTCTTAATAATCAAAGCAAATAAAAAGAAAATACGATATTGAAAATCTTATCAACTAAAAACTGATCAAACAAGATATAATCTTGATAAGGAAAAAAAAAAAAGTACTTATATTATGTCTCATATGAAATTATTTTAAAAAACTAACAAAAAAGTAACATTTTTGTGCCATAGTTGTGCCACTCGTGGTTATGCTATTGTCTGCATGGAGTCCATAATTTATCATGTCCTTATTGTGTCTTGTGCTTAAAATTGCGTACAGCAAATGTAGATATATTTATGCTTTTTGTCCTACATTAGTGCTTGTTGAGATTTTTGGCTTCCATACTTACGTAATTAGAGAGAAAAAAATTTTTTTGAAGTTCTATAACTGAGACAATATTTAAAAAATATGCTTTTTGAGAAACAATGGCATAAATCACTCGACTAACTGAGACAACAGTTCAAAAATATGCCTTTCGAGAAACAATCGCACAAATCACTCTACTTGACCCCGACCGATTTTGACATATCTAATATTAAAGTAGTACTAGCACATAATTCCATACTTAAGCATATATATATTGGTTTGTGGAATTTCCACTAGTTGTCGTGTGAAATTTAGTTAGTTCTCTGACTCATGATTTCATAATTCATACAAAAAAAAAAAAATTTATTTCAACAACGATTTGACTTTTTCTTTCATATTCCATTAAATAAGAAAATATAAAATTAAGAAATGACTCAAATCTGACATACAGATAGATTAAGTGATTATAACATTTTATTTAAAAAATTATAACAACTAATTGATTTACATATAAGTTTCTATTTAGAAGTGCAAAGAATAAGTATCACTTAAAAAATGATACATTGAAATCAACTAATTATTGTAATAACATTAAAAAAGAAATACAAGTGTCGAAGTTTCACAAAAATGCCGGATATAAGACAATAGTGTAAAGTTATAGCTTTAATTTTTAATTTAACTAGAATCATAATTATTAAAATAAAAAATAAAAAAAATAACAATTAAGAGTACAACTGTAAATTAAATAATGGAAAATTGAAAATATAATTATTATTTTAAAATATAAGTGGTTTGCCCCGGATTCCATGCGTGTCACCCTCACACTAGATACCATTCTTCTTGTAGTAAAAAATTACCGTAAAAGATTAGTAGCCTTTTTATTGGGTCTTAAATTATCCAGTCAGCTTTCGTGCCTCTCTATCTCTCTCTAGCCAAAGGATGAAAACTTTTGTGTCCCATCTCTCTTTCACTCTCCTACCTTCAATTTTTCTTTTCTTTTCTTTTCTTCTTTAATAAAAATAAAAAAAAATTAAAAAAAAAAAAGGGTTTAAGAGCATCTATAAAACCCAAGTGTTGTTGGTAGGATTTGCTCCATCGTGAGCGAGCCAGAGTTGGAGGAAGAAAAAAGTGAAGTTAAAAGCTTTGGACTTGCCCATCTCTTCCCACTCGACAAAGGCAAAAAAAGGTATGCGATATCCACACGAACATCTATATATATGTCTATATATATAGTTATTTATGTATATAGATATATAACTCTTATTGAGAATGATCATTCCGCAATATATGAATGCACGAACTTCGTACCTCTCGATCGATCTATATTTGCAGCTCTAAAGCTCATTTCCTAATGCATTCTTCTATCTTACGCAGATGCATATGCAACTACATGAACACACAATGTACATGTACATATATGTTTATATATATATATATATATATATATACACACACATATAATTGCAGACACATGCATGCACGCATAGACACACAAGAATGAATGTAAATTATATATACATAAACTGCTAATACATATTTATATGGGGTATTGATTGACACATTGTGTCAATTAATTTGTTAGTTTTTAAGTAATGATAATTTAGTAATAAGCATGCGTCTTGTTAAAAACAAGAAGTTGATTTATATAAGTTAAATTTAATCTCACCATTCAATTAATTATTCAGTTTATATTTTTTTTAATAAATATATATGCAATGTATATCTATACTTTGTTGTATAACTAAGAAGACACTTATAAGTTAGTGGTAGGGTGTGCTTGATTGCTGACTAGTTTTCCACTACCAAATAAGTTTAGTTGATTTGGTCCAAAGAAAATAACAATTTTGCCAAAGTCCGGATGTACCACTTAACCTTATAATCATATATAGCCTGCACTAGTTTGTGTATATGCATGGGAGCTAGAAGTCTATGCGGGACGGGTTTATATAGAACGGCAGTTTTTTTTTTTTTTTTATAACAATTAACTGATTCTAATAGATTATTTTTCAGTTATATATACTAATAATTTTAATAGTAAATGTTATGAGATTTTAAATCAAGAATAATATATAATACCAATCGGTAGTTATAAAATGCAAAATAAAATGTTAATGTTGTTCTTATCTGACTACTAAATAGAAGAGCTTTTCATAAATTTATACACATTATATATATATCTGTACATATAATGATGCATGGGTTTTCTGTGATCCTCCAGTTTGTACATATCTCGTATCATTTCAGTAGATATATTGTGTTGCATAGACACTGCAACATCAATATCATTTTTTATTCGATCGATCTAAATTAATTTATACATTCATAGCTTGTAAATAACAAGTTCATTATATATCGTGGAAATATGCACTATACATCAACATCATTTTCTTTTATTAATCTTTCTTTCGGTCTAATCCTAACTCGTTAAGTAAGTACTCATGTATTATGTTGAGCACCCAATTATCTCTTATTAGTTAATATTTTTCATCTTCAAGCAACTGTGCCCTCTAGACATTTCCATTCCTACCCTTTTAGCAAAATTTTATAGTGAACATTTATATGGACAATATTATAATGATGCAACAAGACTAAACTGTCCCAATATCTAACTCTACTCCATCCTTCCATTTCCGTGCGCATCCCTTTCACCATCAATATAATCGGTTTCAAAATATCTTTCTTTACTCCATAGGGTGACAGGTGGCGTAGTACACTTGTGGGGCAAAATGTGTGTATGAATTGAAGAAAAAATATATACATATATATACATACACACTCTCAAACACACACACACACACACACATATATAGAGGTTATGGCAACAGGTGGGGTGGTGATGGGGAATGCTTCCCCATTCATGCCTTCCAAAAAAAAAATTCTACATGACCATCTTCATCTCCCCTCAAGGAAAGGAAGGAATGAGGTTGGAGAAACCCCATCAGGGAATGTCTTCCTCATATACCTACCTCAATTCCCATCCTAATATTGATAATCAACAAAATTTTCAATTAGTTAGAAACAAAAAATAAATTGAATTTAATCATAAGTTCAATTAATGATCTAAAAAAAATCCAAACAAAATAATTATAAAAAACAATATTAGAGATTACGACTAATACAAAAATTCATGTTAAAACAGGTATAACATTTAATTTTTTTGAATATGTACATCGTGACTGAACGAACGGATACGAGAACAAGAACTTATACGTATATATCATCATCCCCTCCCAAATCCCGTTAACATTTCTCCATCATTACCGTATTAGGGGTGAGTATATCTATTGAAAATATTATCCCTATTGGTTCATTCTGGTCCAATCATCACCTACTCCATTCTTTCTCCTCATGTATTTCGTCTACATTGCCAAATTCATTATAACTTAGTGCAATCCGTATCATGATAAGTTTGTCCAATAGTAAAGCACCAAATAATACCACTCTTATCCACGCTCACGGTTATATTTACTTTATTTATAAATCTTTTCAACATATTTTCATTTTTTATTTCCTTCTTTGACTTGCAAATTAGGTGACTATTGATTTCCAATTACACTAAGTATTGTTTTTTGCTAAAAGATAAATAAATAAATTTCACGCAATTCTATAAGTCGGTGCTCAAGAAATACCAAAAGAAGCACTTTAATTTGCTCATTTGCAAACCCATGACTTGGAGCACTAAACATATAGGATCGATAATCATTAAAAAATTTATAAAAAAAAATTAAAGATTAAAGAAAAGGAAATAATGGTTTCTGTTGTCAGTAGCCACACGATTTCGTTTCTAGAAATTGTAAACTCTTCCTAAATGCTCGGTACTAAGCATCCAAAATATACACTGAACTAAAATAATTTGGAACTTATTTTTTTTTTGGGGGGGTTTCTAATGCATGGTTTCCACCTTTTCACATCATATATTCTTCTTATATATGTATATGTATACACATGCATTTGAGAGCCAGGTGGTGTAAGAAGTACCTGAGACAGGTAATCTATATATGTACACGTATATATAGACATACTTTCTATATATAATATTTTGTTTAATTATCATTCACTTTCGTACGATGCTTCCGATCTCTTTACTTATAAAAGGACAAATTATAATTCAAGATTGGTTATGCAGAAATAAATGTTAATTAATGCAGAAAAGTATTGCAATCCATTAATTTAACTTAGGACTTTACCTGCTGTCAGTGTGCCTGCACAGAATTGTATAGCTTTTTTTTTTTTTTTTTTTTAACAATCAAATTTACCTATAACATTTCTGTCGTTTTCAACTTAATAATGTCGTACGACTATTGAATAGAGTTCCTCTCCCCACCTCATATAGTGGACGGATCTTCTTTAAATTTTTTTTTTTTTCAACGTGGTTCATGCAAGATGATAACTAGTATAGCTAGTTTATTTGTTATTTTAAACATATTAGTCAATTAGGTGAACTAATTTTCCCCTTTAGTTCTATAACAAAGAATTAATTATTTGAAAAATACAATATTTAACACTGTGAAAAGCACGAAACTTGTTGGTTTTTAAAATTGCAAAAAAAAAAAAAAAAAAAATCCATAGGATAGTTGAACATATAATGGAAGTTTGACATTCTCCAATGTGTGGACATTTTGCCCCCTCCTGCCATATGTGAAAATTATACGCATAACCTATCTCAATAAGGAACTAGACGTAAATCAGTATATGCATATATGTGTATATATAGGGTATTTCTACCGTCTTTCCGGTGAGATGATCATTATGTTAAAACTTCAATCTAAATAACTTGTTACAACTTATTGAGTTACTTGTAATTTTATTATTGACCTTTCATTCAATTAAGACAGTTTAAAGCAATCTGAATAGTTGTAAAACAATCTGACTTAGTGAAAAAGAATAACATGTTACAAGTAATTCTACATAAAATTATAAATAAATCAATTAGTTGTTATAGTTATTTAGAAAAGAAATTATAAAGGAAAACGGTAGCATTTGTCTATTTTTATATTGATATATATATGTATATTCTATTGTTGCCCTTTTATGCATTGAAATTTATTACAAAAGTACTCTTGGGATGACATAGAGGGTCATAGCAGAAATATTAGAAAACTCTGTTTTAGTAATTCCAAAGTTACAACCTGATCTTGAGGAAGAGATCATGAGGGGGAAGAATCTTCTTTATAGAGGAAGGTTCGTTTCAGACATGGACAAAAGAAAATCCACTTTTCATACATGATTTTCCAAGAAAAATATGTTGAAAAAAGTGGGCCAATGTTAGGCAGATGAAGACGGAGACATTTATTTAATCATTAAAGAATTATTGATCAGTTGATGGAATTATCAGGGAACTGCTGAACCAAGGGAGGTTCATGTGATATCTTAGTCTGGCCCATTTTATATATATATTTTATATATATATATATATATATTATATACTTTTGTATATAAAGTACGGTTGGCGTGACTAAATTTCTGTCCAAGTTTGAATCTAGATTTGCCATATTGCCAAATCCTCTAATTGTATATTATTGTTGAACAATTGAGTCCAATAACTAGTGTCTATTTACTTTGTGATATCACCTTTTCAAACTCCTTAAAGAACCACACATTAATGAACTCTAATTCCTACTCCAACCAACTCACGCAAAAGATACAAAAGAACAGGATTTAAACCACCTAAAACATGGAGGGGGGGGGGGAAGCTATTTATCATGAATATTATTGGCGATTGTTACAACGAACACATACTTGTTAGTGTATGGATACTCGTAAATTTTACTTTTTTTTGTTTTTACCATGTGAATTCTGTGTTACAACACGTATGTATGATGATGTATCACCAATGATGATAAAGTTCTCTAATAATATTGATACTCTTTCCAAATTACTCTAGTAACATCATGTGATGTATTGAAACTACAACATAAGATTTGTTAATTTTACTCTTTTATTACGGGAGTCATGTCAAACTAACACACTTATTGGAACCACTAAGTGTAGTCATTTACCGTAAAGGATTTAACTCTCGTGTTGGGTTAGTAATCAAAGGTTCGATTGTTGGATAACCTTTTTTAAGAGGTCTTAAATATAAGGCTTGTTTCACATTTATCTAATAGTAAATTTAGATAAAATTATGTCCTCATGTATCATTATCATTAGAGCATTCAGTAGGACTAGGATGTAGGGTTCATCTGTAGAACCTTCATCGAACATTCTTGTCAACGTATAGCGAGTATTTTGATAACGTTCAGGAGATATATTAACGATGTTACTATCAGAAAAGGAAACTAATGCACATGTGATTATATATCGTCAATTACGATAAATAGTGGTGGTCTATTTTTATTGGTACTTTTCTCTAAATTACTGATACCCATGTCATGTCCAGCCATATTTTAAGCAAATCAAAGTGACATTGGGAGACTAGGACTATTCCATGATGTTTGTGCAGAGTTAAAGCTTTTAAGCATAACTGAGGAAGGTTGTACCGTGACCAAAGTTGCATAAAACCCACGTACTTGGCTTCAGATTTCTACAATGTTGTTTTAACTTGTTTGTTTGCCTCGTGAGTCGTGTCACATTCCCAGGGCGATATTTCTAAGGCCTAGTACTTTCGTCCTTTTCTGTCTCCAATTATAGCAATTTGGTTAGTTCTAATAATCCTTTTCAACTTCGTTGTTCGCAAGTACTCTTACTTTTCTTCTCTGATATATTTCATGAAACTGTCCATTTTAGTGTTGGTCTTAAACTACTTTTTCATGCATGAAAATTGCTTTGTTTGAATGGTTAACTTTTATCTTCTTTACTCCTCTTTAAGTAAATTTTATCTTTATCTTCCTACTTAAATCTTATCTCTATCTTCCTGCAAAAGGAAAAAAGTAACAGATCTCAGCATTTTTCTGAGAAGCTTAAGCATTCATTCTAACTTGTAGACATTATAATTTCTTTGAAAGACAATCCAAATCTATGGCTGAGAACGGAGATTTGCCTGTAACAAGTAGCAAGTGGAAGTTGCCTGTTGGTGTTTTCTTCAGAGATGCAAGGTAAACTTTGAATCTGTTTCACTAATGATCTAATGTGTGTATATATGTCAATATAGATATAAATATATGTGTGTGAATTTACAGTTAATTATAAGCCTTACTCGTTCCTAGTTCAACCAATGTGATTTTTTCTCAGGCTTGTTTTCAAATGGGATTCACTTGGAAAGGAGGTACTTGGAATGGCCCTCCCTTCTGCTTTGGCTGTGGCTGCTGATCCTATTGCCTCGCTGATCGACACAGCATTCATAGGCCATATAGGTATGGTGTTTGTTTGTGTTCTCTTTTTCCATTTCAGAAGGAAACTGTCTTAGATTTTGATCGAGTTTCAGTTTTGTTTACAGGACCCGTGGAGCTTGCAGCCGCTGGGGTATCCATCGCTTTGTTCAACCAAGCTTCGAGGATCACCATTTTCCCGCTTGTCAGCATCACAACCTCCTTTGTTGCAGAGGAAGATACTGTTGCCGATATGAAACAGAAAGCAGCCCAAGTTGATCATTTTGAAGACGAAAAGCTCGATGGCCTGGAGAAAGGTGCAGCCAAGGAAGGAGTTGAGACGGAACCTAATGCTGATGAAAAACTCGAGAATGCAAAAGACGCTACTAGTTCAAAAGATTCGAGACCCAAGAGTGGTACTCCCTCTTCTTTTTACCCTCTAATTAACCGATATCGTGTTTTCATTCAAAAAGTTTCTCATGAATGGACCTCTGTGTGTGTGTGTGTGTGTTTTTTTTTTTTTTTTGACAATTTCTTGATTGATTTTCTAATGCAAACCACAGTGCGCGAGCTTCCTTCGGTGACCGGTGGCAGCAGTCAGAAGAAAGGCAAAGTGAAGACGGAAAAGAGGTATATTGCATCAGCCTCTACAGCACTCATTTTCGGTGTAATACTCGGCCTTTTGCAGGCTATTGTCCTGATGTTTGGAGCCAAAACTCTCCTGGGTGTGATGGGAGTGAAACATGTAAGTGTTTTCATTATGACACAACACAACCAATCAGTCAAAACTAAAACAATCTTATATAAGAGTTTGGTCCTTCTTTAACTCAAATGCTTGATGCAATAAGTAACCTTTATTTATCTTGTTGGGACACCATTTATGAGTTATTGTCATAACACAAATTCTGTTTCGGACATAACAGAACTCTCCTATGCTAGCCCCAGCAGAGAAGTACTTGGTAACCAGATCATTTGGCGCCCCGGCAGTTCTTCTTACCTTGGCCATGCAAGGGATCTTTAGAGGATTTAAGGACACGACAACTCCTTTATATGTCATTGGTATGCTAATGAGGACCTTTTTGATGTAGAAAACCAAAAAAAGAATCTTTTTTTTCCTAAAACTCAATCCATGTCCATTGTTCACTACCCTGGTCTTCACTAATGACAGTTTGTGGATACGCATTAAACGTTGCCCTCGACCCACTGCTTATCTTCGTCCTCCGTATGGGGATCAGAGGTGCAGCCGTTGCCCACGTTCTTTCACAGTAAGTAGAATCCTCGTTAATGGTACTGATTACATATATGCAACTCTGCTATTTAGTACCACACACATGTCAGGAAAATAGAATTGTCACATTTGGTAAAAAGTTTTTAAAAAAAATTAGGCTGACTTTATTATATGACAGTTTTAACGTACCGACATAGGTGCTGAAGTATTTCGTGTTTATATTTTAAAGCATATATCTTCTCTGGACTAAGACATGGTAAACTTATAATTTCAGGTACTTGATGGCACTAGTCCTTTTCTTAATACTAATGAGAAAAGTTAACCTCCTACCACCAAATCTCAAAGATTTGCAGTTCGGCCGATTTCTCAAAAACGGTATTCAATTAGCGACAAAAAATTCCTCTTACTCGAAAGTGATTAATGTGATCACCTTTTTTTTTTTAACACAATTTTTCCGTCTTTTTTTTTTTTTTTTTTTGGTCCTTTTGTTGGAACAGGTTTTTTCTTGTTGGCAAGAGTGATAGCTGTGACCTTCTGCGTGACGCTGGCCGCGTCTTTGGCTGCACGGCTCGGAGCAACTCCAATGGCTGCATTCCAGACTTGCTTACAGGTCTGGCTGACTTCATCTCTTCTCGCCGACGGTTTGGCCGTTGCTGTTCAGGTAAAAAAAAAAAAAAACAATCACTGCCACACACACACACCACACACACACACAAAAGAAGAGGAATGTCACTCATCTTTTTAATGACAAAAAGAATTAGTACTAAAATTCCCTGTATTGATCATGGCCTTTAGGCGATTCTAGCTTGCGCATTCGCCGAGAAAGATTATAAGAAGGCAACTGCTGCGGCTACTCGCGTACTACAGGTATATATAGAGAAATAAATAAATAATATTTAATTAAAGGTGGTTTATGAAATGAAATGAGAAGCTTTGATGATTAAATAATGAAAGGACAACTTTGTTTGTGCAGATGAGTTTTATTCTAGGTTTGGGGCTCGCTGTTGTAGTTGGAGTTGGTTTGTACTTTGGAGCTGGAATCTTTTCTAGAGATGTCCATGTTTTGCATCTCATCCGAATTGGCCTCCCGGTATATATATCATCATATTCTAATTATCAAGTTCCCTTGATATGATTCTGATTTCATACCCGATTTCTATATTTATATATATATATATATATATTTTTTTTTTTTTTTTCCTATTACAAAATCCTTTAAAAAAAGTTTTGATTTATTAATAATAATTATTATTATTATGAGGGTTTCTTTTTTTTTTTTTTTTTTTTTTTTTACTAACTGGAATTATATGTACCAAAAACAGTTTGTTGCAGCAACGCAGCCAATCAATTCATTGTCGTTTGTGTTTGATGGAGTGAACTTTGGAGCGTCTGACTTTGTATATTCAGCATACTCATTGGTACTTAACAAAATTTCCCTCTTGTCCATACAATCCAAAAAACATATACGTACATATATGTGTGTGTGTATTCATGTACTAATTTTTTTTCTTCAAATTTGATCAGGTTCTTGTGGCCATAGTAAGTATTACATCCTTAATATTTCTGTATAAAAGCCATGGTTTTGTTGGAATATGGATTGCCCTCACTATCTACATGGGCCTCCGCACTTTTGCTGGCGTATGGAGGTAACTTAATTTAATTTACTTTAATTTTCCTCCACTCAAATTCTAAAATTTCTGATTTTTGTCTCTAAAATACTTGCAACTTTTCACTCTTGTCTCTTTATATCCCCGCTAGAAAATAAGACAAAAAATCAATCTCTTATGCTTTTTATATTATGTGTGTCTTTGACTTACTAAAAATAATAATGAAAGTTCGTCCTTAATTGTGACAAGAACAGTAAAATAAATATTTATATAAATATATATATATATATAATGTTAATTGATTAAAAGTGAATTGTTGTTGATTTTTGGTTGCAGGATGGGGACTGGAACTGGACCTTGGCGTTTTCTTAGGGGCCGATCGACAGCATGAGATTTTCTTTTTTTTGGCTCTAACTAAAATACATATATATACTAGCTCCTCGTTGATGTGATTAATGATGGAGTTCTTATGCTTTAGTTATACAGTTGTGTAGGTTGATTATATATATATATATATTTTTTTTTTTTTTTTTTTTATTTCTTGTGTTTTAGTTTCCTCATCCACCCCCCACACTAGTATCTTTCTTTTGGAGGGTATATATATATATATATATATATATATATTTTGGGGAGTAGTACTATCCCTTTTTCGTTTATGTTTTTTTGCTTTTTTATATATAAATAAAGAAAAATAAACACGAGCATGTTTACTGAAAAATGCATCTTAACTCTCAACTGATATATACTATATGTAAACGATTGTCAATATTTATATGATGTTATCTGCTAGATATATTCATGGCCTAATCTAAAGTAGTTATATATATATATATATATATATATATATATGTTTTTGAGGAGGTCTATTGAGACCCTAGTTTACTTTCCCACGTCCTTTTATAATAAAGAGGAAGTTTATTGTCACCTCTCAATCTATATTTCGTGCATTCCTTTTTAAAATTTTTTTAATTGTTGAATTACCTATTAATAAAGTTGCTCTTAAGAACAAAAGTTATTTGAAACCTCTTTTCACACTCCTTATCTTAATAAATAAAAAATACACCCTTTTTAAATATATATTCAAACTTAATTAAACAAAGATCAGAGAAATAATAAACATGATTTCAATCTTGGAATCTTAATCTATTTATGCCAACAAATGAGAAAAAACCCAACCTTTCATAATGCAAGACAAGGTATAAGGGAAACACAGTCCATTTCAAAAGAAACACAAACCAATATAACTCTTATTAAAAAATAAAAAAATAAAAAAAAAAAGAGGACAAATCATACCAAACAAAACATCTCTTCAGAAAACTCATAGCTTGCTTGAAGCCAATTACGAGACTTCATGAAGAAACAAAACAAAACAATCAGCAAAACAAGAATGCGATTACGCAAAACACAAATCATATCCACCAATGAATTTAAGATGAAGAGCGTGGATCTGTATTCTTTGATAGGATCTCCAAGAAACAAAAGCATAAATAAACAAGATTTTAATTATATAAAATCGCATGAGAAAAAAGATAAAATTATAAATTGCACATATGTAATTCCATTATCTTACCTTCGTAGACACAATTTCACGTATAGAGAAATAAAAACATGTAGATCTGTGTTTTTTTTTTTTTTTTTTTTTTGGGAGGGAATGTACATATGTGATTTCATCTCATAAAAAATGAAAAATAGTGGGAAAAAAAAAAAAAAAAAAAAAAAAAAAAAAACTGAAAACGAAAAGGGGGGTCATCCGTTGATTGGTGTAAGATATATATATATATATATATATATGTATCATTTGCACTAAATTTACGTTTAGTTAATATATATCTTGTTTAACATGTAAAGAATTATATAGTAGATAATTTTATTAAGTTATATATATACAGTTAGCTATGTCAAAACATATTTACAGGATTATCATGTCTATATGTTTTAATACATTTATATAGCTAAATACGTGAGTATCGAACAAGGTTCAATAAGATAGATGTGATTTGGGCACAAGGGAATTACAGGGTTTTAGTGTGTTTGAAGAGCCTAGACACATGAACACTTGAATCTCATTATATATATATATATATATGAATTGATCGACTTTAGGATGCTTTGTAGATAACAAAGCATCTCAACTTTGACATCGTAGTGTTTGAAAGCCATGTATGCTCCCTGTTAGTTAGTCTTGAGTTTTGGATATTGTAATAACTATTCTATGGTTGATGTTATAGGTTTACAATTAGCAAGATTATGGACTCTATCAAGTTTATTAAAATTTAGCGCAAGTAGAAACTCTCGACTGCTCACAAGAACGACACTATGTGTGTGATATGTTTATTAATATTATGCTGCTATTTGATATATATAGTACTTTCATATTCATGAGCATGAAATGCATGTTTTCATGAGTTTTAACACAGAAATAACATTGTACAATTGGAGATTTTATAAGGATAGTGGTACTTGGTCCTGTGGCTTCAGTGGACAAAAGGATTTTAGGTGAATCCCTTGAGGACAAGAGGTTTTCAAGAACGGATAAGCCTTGTGAGTAGAGTTAAAACGGTCTACTGACACTATTAGATCATTATCATACGAAAGGAGCTCAAATGGAAGCTTTGTAGCAAAGAGGAGGGTATAATGGTCATTCGAATAATTTTTCATGATGCGTCGAAGAATTTCAATACGAATGTTTTTACTTACTAAGCTTTTGCTTATTATAATTCTTGTGATATAAATTAGTAATCTATCAGAATTAAAGAGTTAACTGAACAAAAAGTTATATAATCCCATGATAGACCTATTAAACTTTTGATCTCTAGAATGATTTGATTCCTACAAAATGCATAATAATTACTTTCCCTATATATAGCTTTTTGTTAATTTAAGTCGAGATATGTCAAGAAAAGTAGCGTTTTTTAGACTAGTTATATAAATTATTTTATAATTGACCTGCTAGCTTAGAGGGTGTTACATAGGTGATAGACTTCCCCGATATTTTATGGTTTGGCATTATTGTCCATGTGAGTGCTAGGTTTTTGTAAAACATTTTGTCATTTGTTAAAGTTACTGTCGTTTGTTTGGGCTGTTGTTTGCGTTCAGTTTTGTCGTTTCCACGAGACAAGTCGTTTCTATTAGTTCTCGTTTCTACGAGTGGTTTGCCGTTTGCGAGGCTGATTTAATTAACCGTGTTGTTTCTTTTTTTTTTTTTTTTTTTTTTTTTTTTTTTTTGTCGTTTAAAGAGATGTTGTCGTGTAATGTTTTTTGTAGGATATTGTAGTTTTAGTTGTCGCGTTTAGATATATTGTCTTATATTATAGTTTTTGCTTTTGGTTTGAGATCTTTTTTTCTTTTTCTTTTTCATACAAATCGAGTATCGTTGGTACAAAGTTTCTTCGTTTGTGCATTCTTTTCGTTTGCTCCAGTTATCGTTTTCTTCAAATGCTGTCGTTTTCATTGTCCCTTCGCATGTTGTTTGAAATTTTTTTTGTCTTTTTTTTTTTTTTTTTCAAAGGTTGCAATGTAAAGACTTTTCAAATGAAAAAAATGACAACTCATGACAACTCATGTAACATGTAACGTAATGATACTGGAAAAGCCTGTTATTTGGTTATCCATTAATACTATCCCAAATTTGTTATTAAAAAAAACAAAAACAAAAGCAGTACGTTTACTTCAAAGAAAGGGGGCAATTGATATCAGTATATCTGAAAGTTACCCAAAAGTACACAAGTTGATTTTAGAGGGGCTAACTACTAATGCAAAGGTTGTAACGTGTCTTGTCGAAGGTGACTACACTACTCGCTCATACCACCAGTCCTTTTCAATCATATATCTACCCTCTATATTTATTGTCAATATCTTCGGACCCTTTGAAAATCCAATCCCTCATGTCACATCTAATGGCAAAGAATAAAAGTTAATCTAATATCTTAGGAAATTATTCTAACAATAGGATACTATTTTACACTAATAATCATACTAATTTAAAACATATGAGATACACATCATTAAACATATTTGAGCAAATTTATCTAAATAAGAAAAAAAAATATATATATATATATAAGTAATATTAGACAAAAAAATTCAACAAAGTACTTGAAACATTAAAAAAAAAAAAGGCATGAAAAAAATACTTAAAAGATAAAATGACTAAAATGTTAAAAATATATCAATACAAAAAAGGGGGGGGGGGGGGGGGGGGCGCTAAAATGAAAAAACAAATTTGGGCCGAAGGAAAAAAAAAAAAGAAAACTAAAAGACCAAAATAATAAACAAAAAAGTTTTCACCAAAAAAAAAATGAACAAAGTACCTGAAAATTTAAAAAAAAAAGTATGAAAAATACCAAAAAGATAAAAAAGACTAAAATATTAAAAGTATACCAATAAAAAAAAGGAACTAGAATGAAAACAAAACAAAAAACTAAAAAAAAAGACATGAAAAAAACACCAAAAGATAAAATAATTAAAACATTAAAAATATATCAATACAAAAGAAAGGCCTAAAATAAAAAATTAAAAAATTGGGCCAAAAGAAAAAAAGAAAAACTAAAGGACCACCAAAATATTTAAAATATATATTTTCAAAAAAAAAGTTTTTCACCAAAAAAATCAACAAAGTACCTTGGGGAAAAACAAATGCATGAAGAAATATCAAAAAGTTAAGAAAACTAAAATGTTAAAAGTATATAGGTACAAAAAAAGGGGACTAAAATGAAAAATTAAAAATTTGGGGCGAAAGAAATAAAAACAAAGAAAATATAAGGACCAAAAAAATAAAAAAGATTTTCGTCCAAAACGAGGCCAAATCTTTACTACAATAGTGAGGATTCTGACATTATATATATATATATATATGAATAGATTAGAAACTACCTGTTTTACATATTTACTTTTTATATGATTTTGATCAGAACAAGATATGGTATCATAAAAAAATAAAATCAAATCAAATCAAATCAAAAAAATTGTATATCTATATGTACGCGTATATATATAGGGAAGCGGCGAGAGAGAGATACCGTACCCATGCATGCACCTTATAACTACAAGAGAAAATAAATGAATCATAGGCATGGGACAAACAGCCTGATGGTGACCTAACATATAATACACTGTATAGATTATACAATAAATAAATAAATATACATATATTCCACTTTTTTGGACCCCATCGTGCACTCGATGATTACGACGATGACGACGACAAAACATAGATTAAAATAATAGCTTTGAGACAAAAAAAATATATATACATATACCATTAAAAAAAATACACACTTTCGAAGGAAGCAAAAACCTAGGCCATCTCTCTCCACCGACCTCTGCATGAGACTGATCTTGATGATCATGATAGCTAAGTATTCGATATCATGCCACCTGTTCCCCCCAACGTTATCATCCCAAAAATTTAAATTTCATCTCACTCCCATTAAAGCTCCACCCACCCACCACCACCCACCCACCCACCCACCCATCTCACCCACTTTATGGGATGTGTGGTTGGCATCACAAAACGTTACATCATCATGTCCCAACACCTGTAAACATTTGCCCATTTCTTTTTCTTTTTCTTTTTTTTTTCTTTTTTTATTGCTTTGGGGGAGAAATATCTGTCCCCTGTGTATTCTCAAGAAATATTTCCACCCAATTTTTCATTAAATACTATTGAATTTACAAAACTTTTAACTATGACAATAATAGCAACATATGACCTAAGTTCATAATTGTGTACAAAACTACAATGCACAAAATGAATGGAGATAAACAAAAAACAAAAAAACAAAAAACAGAACAGAACAAAAGGAAAAAAATAAAGGTGTTGATATAAAAAAACTTTAGGGTTCAGTTCTACACGAAAGTTCAGCTCCTCCATTGTCCGCTTACTGAACTTGAAACGATCGACTCTGAAAGGGTACAAACGTACACTTACATTTTTCACCTTTTTTTTTTCGTCTTACAAAAGAAAAAAAGAAATAGCCTCTCTCTCCCCAAGTGTTCCTTTTTCTCTTTAGTCAAAATTACAGAGATTAAGATATTCAAAATATTGAATAAAAATGTCGACATAAGATACAAACGCTCTTGAATAAAAAAGATTACTAGAAAGAGAATATTGGGAGAAAATAATACCTAAAATGACTGGTTCCTCGATACTACTTTAGCCCAGAGAAGTCTTCTTCTTCATTCAGATCTCTGCTATAAAGAATATTATATGGTAAGGAGAAATGAATAATCTTCTTGACACATTTTGAGCCTATTGTTACCTCTTTGATATCACCACCGCTGTCTCTCCAGCAAAGAACCCCCGAGAAAGCAAACAAAAAATGAACCGCACATATGTATATATATATATATATATATATTTATATAAAATGTATGTACCTTTGAACTTACTTAAGATACCTATATCCATGAGTAAAATGAATCATTTTTTTTTTTTTCCACTAGACTATAGAGCTTATGATCAAGCAAGCTGCATCTGCTCGACCCAAGCTCCTAAAACCGGATGATCGATATTTTCGACTAGGGAATTGGGATTCAGATCCTCACCACCGGATGGTGCGGCGGCGGCACCTGTAACTGTATGCGCCGCCTTCTCTTTCATCATCTCAGGTGGAGATTCCTTGACGAGTGATTGGACCCACGACAAGTCTGGCTCCTCCCCGTTGTTCCCAAGCTCGAACGAAGATGATCTTCGCATTCGACCATGGTCATCTCCGTTAACAAACCAGTCCAACTTTCCGTTGGAAGATCCCCATTTCGACCAAGAATTCACAGGAGAGCCAACAATGCATGATCCAGCATTGTTGGCTCCAAGGTCCCTCGAGCTGAGGCTGCGTAGTTGCTGGTGGTGCTGCTTCTCGTGCTGAGAAAATGCCGAAAGCCGAGTACCCATTGGGGAGATCTGCTCCATGCTCCTAGGGGACATCCTTCCAGGTGACTGAACACCAAACGAAGCCTGTAACAGAGGGTGGTCGACTGTTTTTGGCGACATAACAGTTGTGTTAATAGGTGATAACATGCTCTGCTGCTGTTGGAATTGATTTAGCACAGCTGACTTATGAGTAGGGGAAAATGTGGAAGCAGCTAGATGATCAGAATATCGGGGCGATGAAGAGATCTCAGCAGAAAATAGCTCTTCCAGGTTTGAAGGGGTTAGTGTTTTAGACCGACAAGAACGGCTCAGAGAAGTAGAACTTGGACGAGGCTGTGAAATACAGTTCAGATCATTCAAGAGCTGCTGTTGGGCTCCAAAATCAAGCAACATATTTAAATCCTCAGGTGGGATATCCCGGGCACTAAGTGAAGATCTCAGGCGGCTTGATTGGAAGTTGCTTCCAGGGAGATGCAATGTCGGCACATTTGGCTGCGGCCAAGCAACAGATGAGGGGGAAATACCATTAGCCGTTGGAGACATGGGCTGCGCAAACGGAGAAGGAGACAAGGCAGAGACTGATGAAGGGGAACCAGGTAAAAGATTCAAAGCAGCAGCCATGTCCATAACACTTGGACCAGACGCAGACGATGCACGTGGTGAAGGGACACCGGATCCAGTGGAGACATACAAGGGTCGAAGCTCTTCTGTTCTGTGTGCAAAAAAGCACACCCTTCTATTGCAGCTTGTGCCATCCTTGCAAAGTCGTGTCCGATATTGAGCAGGGTGAAGCCAGCACTCAAAGACCCCATGAGCATATTCGCACAAATCCCCACGCCTACAAGCCCCCTTCCGGAAATCAGGACACGGAACACAGCTGTAATGGTACTTCCTCGGATCTCTTCGGCGAGCATTCTCTCCCGGATGAACAAAAGGGCATTCAGTCCAATCATGGGAATATGCCCGCGAGCACGGTCGAACCTTGAAGGAGAACATGCGGAATTCATCCGTTGCATAAATGCTGTTCTTGATATCGGGAATAGATGGATCAATTGGGTACTCCCTTTTCTCCAGTGTAGTGATAGGAGTCAGGTCAGTCATCTTTGATGCAAGAGGTGATGAGACAGAGCCAGAAGGAGATCGCACCTCACTGTCCGGAGAAGACGAGCGGGACGATGAATCAGGTTTTGAGAAATTAATTGACAGATGCATACTCGGCTCACCAACAGAGCCGTCAGTAGCATCTTTTGACAGAAGCTCCTCAAGTGTAACCCTTGCGCTTTGCAGCTTGGGATGAACAACAAGCACATCAATAGGGCAATGACCATTGGCATCCATCGAGTTTGGATCAGCACCAGCAGATAGAAGCAGCTTAACAACATCGACAGCATAAATGGATCCGCCAGAAGCAGCACAGTGAAGGGCAGTGCTTTTACGCACGCCACAAGAGAGATTTACGTCAACTTCAGGATACAAGAGTATGAGCTTCAGAACATCAACACTACCATAAGTGGCAGCAACCATTAATGGAGTTCTATACTCTCGAACAATATGCCTTGCACCTTTCTCACGGCTGTACCACAGTCCAATCTCATTGATCGAAGAAGAATCCCGGTCAATCAAGCGCTTAAACCCTTCAACATCATTGTTGGAAGCAAGTTCTAACAAACTACTAAAAGAATCATCAGCTTTAATGGTTAGATTACTCATGTCTTTGTTGCTAGACTCAGTTTCAGCCGTGGACGGAGTTGATGTAGATTTGGAACGCTCCGGACCACTGCACATACTTCAATTAGCTGAAACACTTTGCCTTAAGATGCTGAAAAAGGAAAAGAAAAAATATGTAAGAACCAGCAGATAACGTGTTTATACGCTAAAATGCTTCGTTATTACAGATGAAAATAACAAGAACCATCAACTGCCAGTGAAAAAGAAAGACAACGATACTAGATAAAGGCAGATTAATACCAGGAATCACATAAACCAAGGGGGAACCAACACATATTAAAACTCTTTTTGGTTTTCTTAAAGAAGAAACCAAGACCCAATAGATGGAATGAAAGCAGACCCAAAATATTTAAATGATTTGGAGATTTTACTTTCTCCCATGGCTTCTAAATCCCAGAGAACCAAATCAACAAGGAGAATCCACAATCAAAACAAACAAATAAATAGACAGACAGAGAGAGTGAATCTAAGCTAAAACCAGAACAAATCTGACATTAATCTAAAATCATCTAAAAGGAATATATCATTCTCAATTTTTTTTTTTAATTCAAAGTTAGGAAATATGAATAATTCTTATTCTTAACCAAAAAAAAAAAAAAGGTATAATCTACAGGCACCGAATAAGTATAACACTAACCACAATATGAATTTATTGACAGGATATGAAATTCCCAATAAGGAAAAGGAACCATCTTTTTTCAGCCAATAATCAAATTTAGCTACTTCAGAAAATGAAACAGTACACATTTATTCGCCAATATCCAAACTTGACAATCACGATTTGCCATGCCACATACTGAAAAAATAAATTCATCAGCAGAGAGAGGAATAACCCGAAAAAGAGAGAGAGAGAGAGAGAGAAGAAGAAGAAATATTTTTTGTACATTCATCAAAATAAAAAACAAAAAAAAAAACAAAATTTCTTTTCAGCAAAAATAAATTTTACTATTTTCCGATTATTCAGCAAAAACAAAAATCGAAATTTTTTTCGATTATTCAATAAAAGAAATTAAAAGAAAAGTCTTGGGAGAGCTTAAAAGAGTAGGTCAGCTCAACAAAAAGCATATCAAAGTAAGAAATGAGATTTCAAGAACCAGAACAGCAAATGCCAAGCAAAGCAGAGTCAAAAAAAGAGGAAAAAAAAAAAAAAAAACTTGATCACGGAGAATAATATAGAACAGAAAATTGCCACAAAAAGCAATAAACAAAGCAGAAAATTTCCGCCAAAAAAAAAAAGAAAAAGAAAACTTGCCGATTAGAAGGAGTACCTGAGAAGGAGGATCAGCGAGAGATGAGATCTAAAATGGAGTCAACGAATTAACGAATCATCGATCCGAAGAAGAAAAGGCTAAAAGAAGAAGAAGACGAAGAAGGCGAAGGAGGAGAAGATCTTAAGGAAGCGAAAAGCAGAGCTTCCATGGCCGTCGATGAGACCGAGGAATCACACAAAGATAGTGAGAGGAGTTCTAGAGAGAGAAAGCAAACATCGAGAGAGAGAGAGAGAGTAACGTCTCAGAAATGAAATGGTAGTGAAATGAAAATGAACAGACCCTACGGAATTTGGGTTTAATTTGGAAAAGAATTTAATGAGGAAGGTGTATGTAGAGGGAGATAGCATCGAAATGCACACCAAATGCGAGGGAAATGAATTTCATTTTCATTTCATTTTGTGGAGTTAGTAGGGAAAAAAAGGTGGGAGTCTGTGTCTGACTGGAGGTGAAGTGCTGGTGTGTACGTCAACGGATGGAGTTAAGTGGATTGGAATGCGGGTTTGGGTTCCGCCAATGGGATTTCGTGTTCTAGTAGCCGATGGGATTATGTTTGATATTTAAGATTTAATTATAATTACATTATATTTTTTTATTTTAATTTTTAATTTTTTTAATTAATAAAATTTATAATTAATTTTTAAAAAAATTAATCAATTCAAAATTAAAATTTTCATTTTTAGCTAATTTATCAAATCTGAACCAAATCTGAGAGTGTAGCATAGAATCTTGTTTCATAATTGGTCAAAGTAGGATCCTATAATGCGATAAAGGATTTTTATCCCATCAATGAATAATATTCAACAGATAAAAATGGAATGATTAATATGATATATTGAATTAAGACGTAAGTTACAATATGTGATTAAAAAAAAAAAAAAAAAAAAACTCTCTTTGATTCATCCAACCCCCGCAGCGACAACGAACGACCACCACGCAACCCCACCCCCCCCCCCCCCCCCCCCCGCGGCCACCTGCTAGCGAAACCCACCTCCAACCCTGAGACGGTCTACAAGTACAAGTAGAAGAAGGAGACCACCTTCGACATCGCATACGGTCACGGGGGTGTCGCGTGGACGGCGCCGGAGCGCGGAGGGGCGCTCGGACGATCTACACGAGCTAGTGGGGCGTAGGGGGCTCGGACGGTGTAAAAGGTGGCGCGGCAATGTGGGTTGGGTGGCCGGAAACTTCTTCGCCGACCGGAGAATTGGAAGAAGACCGGAAGCAACTCTCTTTTTTTTTTCCTCAAGGGTTTTGTAATGATTCTATGTGGTTGGACGCACAATTTTATGTGCAGAAAACATCTAAACCGTTTAAGTTGAATGTAAAAGTCCAAAAAATTTTACCCCATTAATAGGGTAAAAAATTTACATCATTGTAGAACTTCCCTTGGTAAAAATATACAATATATAGAAAATATTTTAAATCAGGTAAAATATTTTGTTTAAAATCATATAATTATTAGTTTATTTCTAGTGTAATTTTTATTTATAGTAATGTAATAATATTATTTAGAATTATCAATGTAAATAACATATATGTAATATGTTTAAAAAAATTATATTAAAATCAACTTATTATTATAATAACAAATAATATTTATGAAAATGTGGGATGCAAGACAATCTAATATATATAATGATTAATGAAATGTGAGATGTATCACATGTTTTAAATGAAAACTCGGGATTAAAATTCATTCAAAATAAAAAGGTATTCAAACGTGATATTATAGTTTTGTATGTGCTGTCTTAATATTACTCTAATATGAAGACGACATTGGGATTGACTTTGAAAGATAAAAAGATATTTCAAAAGTGATATATATATATATAGTTTAGTCTAATTTATCAAATATATATATATGATTAAGTCTGTATTTGGTACATTGAAGAAAAATTTAAAAAGATATCAATTAAATTACTTTATTTATATATTTGAAATCCGTAATATATTTATTTTCTCTCCCAACTATCAATACAAAATATATATATATATATTAATATATGTTTGGTGCTAAGGTTTGGATTGTAAAATTTAGATTTAAATTGATTATGTATTTATCGAGGTATTTAAATTACTGGAGTTAAAAAGCATAAAAACTTGAAATGTGTTCGGGAAAAAATATCAATGCGGAGCTTGTTTTGTTCATCTAAAAATTATATATAATTAAAAATATATATATCTCATTTGGATTTGTATATGTAAAGTTATGGACTTTTAAAAGTTTTGATTATAAAACTGTATGAATAATGAAGCTCATGGAAAAAGAAAAAAATTGGATTATAATTATAGGATTTGGATTATAGCACCAAACAAGTAGTTTAAATGGGAATATTTTTAAATTTTCATTTTCAATCATACCCTATGTTTTGTAGGAAGGATGGAAAGGAAGAAGGACGAAGAGTGTTGGAAGGATGGAGGGTATGAAGAATAAAGATGATTGTATGAATCTTCTATGTTATCTGGTAAGAGAAAGTAGGGCTAGGAATTCGTGTTTGCAGGTCGGGTTTAAGCTAGTTCGATTATAACACGACACAATAAATATGAATACAAACACAACACCATTAATAAACAGGCCAAAACCTACACACGAACACGAACCGTTTAATAAACGAGTAGCACAACATGACACGCGAACACAATTATTAAAAGAGCCATGACTAGTTGACACGAAATCAAACCCGTTTTTAAACCATTTAATAAGAAAAGCCCGTTTATAGCCTATTTTAACATAAAACTGGTTTTTTACCTATTTAGCACAAAAAATTTAGATAAAAAATGACTTAAAATTCTGAATTCATTAACATAAGAAACTTATCATATTCGTACAAAATATAAAACTAACAACTAGAATTATCAAATATCTATATGATCAAGACAAACTTATTTTAGAATAAGACATAAGTCTAAGTTATAGTTGGTATCCATATACAAATCATTATCTAAACAAGTCTCAAATTGTCACATAATTAAGATCCAAAATACTAGGAGAAATATCAAAAGACAACAAAATATTAAAACAAAAGGAAATGCTTTATTGCTTAAGAATGATAGCATCGTAAGTTCCACCTCCACAAATTTTTAAAAGTTCCCAAATATTTTAATCTATTCAAGAAATTTATGAGAATGAAATTAAAACATATTTAAAAACTATCTAAACATTAAAAAATTTGAGGAGAAGAGGATAAAAGAATTAGAGTTAGACTTTTATATGCTATTATTTTTAGGGGTTTTTTAAAAATATATTTAGTAATTTTATATTTATGGGCTCTAAATGAGTTGGGTCGTGTTGGCCTGTTTACGACCCATTTAAATAAATGGATTAATCGTGTTAGCTAGTTTATAGCCAATTTATTTTCGTATTAAACGTTTCGACCGAACTATTAGACGTGCGATCCAAACCCATTTATTCGTATCGTTATTGTGTCGTGTTCGAAATCATTAGCCTAAGAGAAAAGGAGACTTGAAATGATGGATACTAATTTTTTTTTATCTAATTACTTTATTGTTCTTGATAATATTTATTAATAATTTTTTGGAGGGACGGAATTGTATTTTCAAGCTTAATTACAGAGAGAGCTTGCATCTTTCCATTTGTGGAATGATGCAAATTGATGGGCTCGGGTGGATGAAGTCTCCTTCCACCTCTCCTCGCCCTTTTGTCTTCCCTCCAACCAAACAAGGGAGTATGACTCTCTCTCCACTTCTCTCCCTCTACTTATCCATCTATCTCTCCCTCTAACCAAGCATACTGTTAGGCTTTGTTTGATGTTTAAGTATAACTCAAATTAAACTGTATTTTTTCATCTCAGTTTTTTTTTTTGTCTGAAAAATCAACAAAAATTATAACTAATTTTTGACAAGTCAACTAATTCCAATTTAAAATTTTCATTTCTAACCGATGAACCAAACACAAGCTTAATATTTAAGAAAATTTTAAAGGAATTCAAATTGAGCTGATAAGATGACAAATACTTAATATTTCTCAAAAAAAAAAAAAAAAAAAAAAGGTAAATTGTACGTACTAGGAAAATGAGGTTGTGGGCAACTGTCATTAAACTTTTCTATTAGCGATTGAAGAGTTTCTGTAGCTACGGAAATATTGATGGTGGATTAGTTTTTTTAGTTGGCACGGGAAGAGATTGTTGAGTGTGAGGATTTTAATGTGTCTGTTGGAGATTTCACACTAATATTTTGATCGTCATAGTTTTCATAATGTCGCATGAGTGTTGTTTTCAAGAGGTGTGCGATTTTTTGTTTTAAGCTTATTTTTCATTATTATGATCATTAAAGTAATTATAGTTCTTTATATTGCACATTCTTATTCATTAAATTTTATCAAATTATATTATTTTTTATTTCAATATGATCCAACCATACAATTGTGTGTTTTTTTTTTTTTGACACGTTACCATAAAAATTCCATCAAAATAATAGCAAAATACCATGAAGCTCCAAAAACACCATAGAAAATAATAAAATTTTATTGAAATTAAAGGAAACTTCTTTTTTTATCGCCGCTTTTTTTTATTTTTTTTTTCGGTGTAATTGTACTAGTAATACACAGCCAAGAAGTTAACTAAAGAAAATCGAGCAACAAGAGAAACCCCAAAATGCATAGTTTTTTTTTTCCCCCTTCAATATTTACTTATTGTGCACTCATGTCGCTTCTTCCTTATGCCCAAAATTAAAAAAATGAAAAAATATATTTATGGAAACAGAAATACTGGACTCCATATTAAGACAGAAAAAGAATATTTTACAACCTTATAAAATGACATAATTTTGTTGGAGACGTAACAAACTTAACAAGACGAATTAAAAAAAAAAAAAAAAGCACATTCTTAATATTATAGAACAAATTGAATTTTATTTTCACTCGTTCCATTCACATAAGATGATTTACCGACATAGGATCTCATAATGTCATGTTCTTTTAGATCTGTAACTGTGCAACGGCAGTTGGCAAATCATACATATATATATAAATATATATATATATATATATATATTGTTATCCACATCTCACACTACTACCAATAATATATATAAATGTAAACATGCATATATTTTTATATATGTTGACATTACCATTATCCAAATTGGATAAGTGGGAACCTTTTTGGGGCATTGCAGTTTAGAAAATGTTGCTTAGTACAATTTCTTCTTCATTTTCATGTCCCACAGTCCCACATGTTTATTTAATGATAACTCTTTACGATGATTGCAATGTAAGCGTGCTATCTAAATTGTATCATTTGACTGTCAAAATTAATAAGAAGATTAACAATATCCTAATCCTAAGACTTGTTTTGGACCTTTTGTTAAGTTTCTTCATTAGTTATCTCGTGTTCAAGATTTTTTTTTTTAATAAAAATGAATTATCTTCCATGTAAAGAACACATATATCAAACACTATTCCTTTTTAAGATTTAATAAGCTTCATCCGTAATATATAGTGTTATGTTATGGGATAGATACAAAGAAAAATCATATTTATAAATATTACACGAAACTTTAAATTATTAGAGCATATAAAAATCATATCATATAAAAAGATATATTCTTTTGATAAACATTTGATAGTTCAAATTTATGTATATACAAATCATATCATACAAAAAGACATATTCGTATTTAATGAAATTTGATAAATATCTAATGGTTCAAATTGACACAACATTAGGAGGTTTATTTTGGAATTTGGCAAAAATTTTGTACTAGCACGTGCCATAAATTAATTGTGATATATTATTAACAAATAGGGGTGTCAATTCGTGTCTCGTGTCGTGTTCATGTCGTGTTTGAGTCATGACGACTTTTTTCTACCCCAACCCGAACACGACCCGTGACACGAACACGACCCGTGACTGCGACACGGACACGACACGAGATCGTAACGGGTTGACACGACACGACATGAACTTGACCTGCGACACGAACTTGACCCACGACATGAACTTGACACGCGACACGAACTTGACCCGCGACACAAATTGACATGCGACACGAACTTGACCCGCGATACGAAACTGACCCGCAACACGAACTTGACCAGCGACACGACCTTGACCCGACACGAACTTGATTTAATTTAAGCAATTCAATTTAAAGCAAATTATATTCCAAATTCATAAGAAACATTGATGAATAATAATTTACATTCAACAAAAACATACCATTGACAAAACAATAAATTTTAAGGATCATAAAATTAAACTTCCAACTCAAGTGTAAAGTTCACAATCATAATTAGGCAAAGTCCTATTACAAACATCTTAATAAAGTCCACAAATCCAAATACGAACATAAAAAAGTCTAAATTCAAACAACATAATACCAATAAAATATCGAGTTCTAGTAGATAAATATAACTAAATAAATAGTTGCGCCAACATTAACACAATCCAAACACAATAAGTACAACTCAGGCACATCCAGAGTTAGAATCTTGATCAACTGTTTTTTCCTCATCAATGTTGAGATTCACAATATTTTGAATGACATCATTCATATCTTGGTCAACTGTTTTGATTCCAACTACACGAGAAAGATTGAAAAAGAATTTATGATTATGAGATTAATTTAACAATGCTAATTAATAATAGAAAACCTGAGAAAATATACTTTCACTCCCAAACAACCAATCTCTTAAGCATATAATTGCCTCGACAGTGTCAGGCTTAAGAGAGCTGCGAAACTAATCAAGCACACGACCACCAACACTAAATGCAGCTTCTGAAGCAACTGTTGATGCAGGAATGCTCAAAATGTCATGAGCAATTGCAGCAAGTATGGGGTAGCGACATTGATTTGTCTTCCAATAGAAAATGATGTCTATATCATCACTCCTTTTCATCCTAGGCTCATCCAAAAAAAGTTCCAACTCCGATTTGCTATTTGCACCAGAAAAAGAATCAGAGGAGATATCATCAAATTCCTACACAACAAACAACAAACATTAGTTTATAAAAGTCACTAGTTAGTAAAAATAAATAAATAAACAAAGGAAATGGAATATTACCTTAAAAATATCAGATTCATCCACATCCATTATTTGCACTGCTTTACCTTTGTCCTTTTGCTTACCAGATGGTGGCGTGACATTCGGACCTTCAACAAGTTTCAACTTGTATTCTTCAAAAAGGGCTTCCAACTTCGTACGTAATGAGAACAACTCAGAAGAGTTTTTCCCATAAGCTTTGTCATAGCAGAAAGCAACAAACTCCAGCTTATACAGAGGATCCAATACAAGTGCTATCCTGAGGATAACATAAATTTCAATACTTAAAAATACCCACCTCCAAACACATTGAATAAACTTTCCAATTCATGAAACCAGAAACCAAAACGAATCAAAACAATAATTCATAAGAAACCCACTAAAGAGAAATAATAAAATTTGCTCGTAAATATCACATGTGCCGTCTCTTTTTGTCTAAATTCTTAATTGTTAATAAAATTTTTCACTCTGTTTTCATTTTTGGCTTTCTCATACATAGAAAAGTCAAAATGGTACACAATAAAAGAAATCTCCAATTTTTTCAGACCTTGAAATAAAAGAGGAAAAACGACATAGTTTAGGAAAACTAGCCACCCCGTAAACTTAACTTGTAAAAAATTAATTAAAAAAAAAAACAAAAAGAAATGATAACAGAAAAAATAATAATATGCTTTTTTGTAAGGTATCTATCGGCGGTGGATGGTGGTCATGTGAGAGGAGGTGGGGTTGGGGGAGGTGGGGGCTTCACTCTCACTGCGTTATAGAAATTAGAATAGAATCTTCTTGGCTCTTCAACGTGTTGGTTGAAGGTGGTCTGTGGTTTGTTTTGTTTTGGGGGATCTGTCTCAGACTTTCAGTTGCTGACAACTTGTTAAAGAAACCCAAAGCCTATGTTTTCTAGATTTACATACTCTGTGGAACCTCCATCTTCTCTCTCTCTCTCTCTCTCTCATATATCTATAAACAAAAATCTTCATCAAATTTACTGCTTTATCATCAACCATTCATCATCATATATCTATGCTTTTGTTACCCTCCAAAGAAAAAAGAAGTTCTGGTAGGTCATGAAAAATTACATACCAGTAATAAAGAGATCGCAGATTCCGAATCGGAAGTTCCAATTAGCAGAAGTAGACTGTAGAGGCAGAGGCAGGTCGCTGGCTTGGAGGAGGTGAAGGCGTGACCGCGTGAAGCACGAGATGGTAGACGGCCAGAGCCGAGGGGAGAGGGCAGAGGCAGATTCGGAAGCTCCGGCAGAAGGTTGGTTTCACTGGCTTGGAGGAGCCGGGAGGTGAGGGCGTGCCGTGAGGCACGATGGTAGACGGCTGGAGGGGAGAGGGCAGAAGGTAGAAGGCAGAGGCAGATCTAATAATCTGTCAACGAGTAAGTAAAGGAAAAGGGCAAAGGGGCTGCTTCTTAGGGTTTTTTATTTTTATTTTTTAAACATTTCAATTTTCAAACTCATTTATGTATTAGAACTCGGTTATGTGCGGGTTGACCCGAAATTTAACCGAAATTGATCCAAAATTGACACGAAATTGATCCGAAATTGACACGAAAAGTGACACGAACTTTTGCGAGTCAACCCGAATACGACACGAATTTTTTCGTGTCAAATTTTCTCAACCTGAACACGACCCGTTCCTAATTTTTCTCAACCCAAACCCGTGAAATTCGTGTTGTTTTCGAGTCGTGTCGTCGTGTCGCGATCCGTATTGCCACCCCTATTAACAAATATGATTTTTAAGTTAAAAAGATATCAATAAATAAAGATATAAATGTTTATAATTTTAACTATTTCTCTTATGTGATCCACTATTTTATTTTAATATTCAATTAAAATCATTCTAAGTAAAAAAAAATTAAAGACTTCTTCATCACATGATCGGAAATTTTTCTTTTTTGATATACTGTTGTCAATATGATCTTAAATGTTGAGAAAAGTATACAATTGGATCCTACTGAAAATTTTCTTATAGCATATGTCATACTATAACTGTGACATATTTTTAAGAAATATTATTTTTATTTTATGTATACAAAGAGGGAATAAAATAGAGCAAGGGTACTTTGAATACATGCCCTCGAAAGTTCAAAAATAGTTTAAAACGAAGGATCACATTTCCCATCGATCAATAACTCATGTTTCAACTTTCAAACAAAAATTTCAATAAAAAAAATATATATATATATATATTTCAAACAAAAAAACAAAAAATAAAAAAAGATAAAAAAAAAAAAAAAAACAACTCATGTTTCAACTACCTTAGAAAATAATAAACAGGAGGAGAATTGAAAAACAAGAAGAATAACCCAATCAAAGTCACATCATAATTGGAAGCTAGTGCATTTGTTTGGTGCGACAAGTCATATGGGTGTTTACCCTCCATGAGACATCCCGTTGTTAAAGAACAATGACCTCATTTTTGTCAAAATTCAATTTGGTTCCTTTTATTATTTAATTAAACCTCCTGGTAGGGCTTTGATTGGGACCCACTCACTTGATTGTGATTGATTTCTTTGTTGATACCCCTCATCAAACGACACCTGGCACACCAAGCATCCAACAGACTTTTTTTTTTTTTTTTTTGGCAGAGCCTTCCAACAGTTCTTTCCCTATCCAGATTTAGGACAGTCCAACAGTGTCTAAGACCATGCTAATTTATTTTTTAAAAATAAATAAAAAACTTTTAAATTCCGAACACAAATATTTATATTCTAATTTCCCCTTTACTGTCAGCGAGTATTCTAATCTCTCCTTTCCCTCCCTGAGTTGAAATTAGCGGGTTTCACTTTTGGATAAGATTCAATCAAAATATGAGGAAACCTCATATGGGCTCCAATGGGCCCAGTTGGGGTAGACTTGGATGACCTCACTTGCGGGGTTCCAGTTGAGGGCCTTTTTCTCCACCTTTGTCCATTATAGGCCCATCAACAGGGCTTTAACAAGGTTGAACTTGAAATTAATTTCGTTGTTAATCTTGTCTTCCCTTATTTTTATTCCTTTCGTATCCTTTTAATTAATATATAATTTTACTTTAATTTAAAAATCATATTAAATTGAACACGAATCATAATACCTTTTAATTAATATATTATATTATTTTAATTAAAAAATCATATTAATTTATTAAAATGCTAAAAAAAAAAAAAAGACAGACACAAATAAAAAAATATATATGAACCAAATAATCCAAACTATATAACTCAAATCCTGTTTTCGACTTTTAAAAATGTTCAAATGAGTTCCTAATTTATAGAGTAATTTAAATTAATTCATCAAACCCGACCCTTAAAACCATTTCTCCGATTTTACAGAACTTAAAACCATTTTAGTAAAAAAAAAAAAAACTTCTGAAAAACCATATACTCATTTACTCAGCGATCGCAAAGGAAAATGACATGGATAGAAATTTGAGTATTAAGCCTGGGAGACACATATACAAGGACATTTGCAAATTAAACCCCCAAAAAAGTTTCAAAACCAACAAAAACGTCAACCAAGGATTGTTAAAGTCTCACAAATCCTTTTCTTAGGTACAAACCTCGCCATGAAAAGTTGTCGTATACAAAAAAAAAAAAAAAAAAAAGGTTCATTTTTTTGAGTTACAATAAACTAATAATGAGTCTTCCTCTTTCCTCCTTTGACACACTGTCTAACAAGCTGCTTAATCCCTTTCTTGGAATGTGATTTCTTGTGATCAGTCGTCTCCTTATTGTGTTTCTCTTCCTCAATTAATTCCTCTTCCATCTGCAAGCACAGCTGATCATCACAAATCAGATAATTACATTAACCACACTCCAAATTATTATTTTCAATAACAATTATTCGTAAAACGATGATTTAGAATCCCATACGTGTCATTAAGAAGTCCAACACATTAAAAAATTCGCGAAATTTTAAACAATTACATTTTATCATATCTTATTTTATGATATCTTATTAAACTTGGATAACTCTTTCTTTTTTTTTTCCTCTTTCGTTGTCATTAGTGAATCCCAAAATTTTCTTCATACATGAAAATTCTATATTTTTACTATAGTTTCTTCTTTTTGTTTAAATTATTATTGTCCTTATAAGAAATCTATGCACATATATAAATTGTAATTAAAATGTCTGAGTGCCTATTTAAAAATGGTTAAAAAATTATAAAAATAATAATAGGATCACCTTTAGGACTCGATCCTCTACTTGGTGAATTCTCTCAATAAGAGTTCCTTTGACCTTCATCTCCAGCATCACATGGTCGATCGGACGGCAGTGCTTCTCCAGGCTCTTTGGGGAGACATCGTCGATGGATGACGCGTGTCCTTCACTCGTCAGGGTCCCACTTGATCGTGTGGAAGCATATGAGATCTTTGGTGGTGACGATGATGATCTGTTGCTGCCTCTGATCTCCTCCAACTGTCTCAACTGTGTTTGATATATTTTTGTGTACCCGCACACAAATAAAGTTCAATATGATAGTGACCAAAATGTTTGTCAAATTCTAAACTTTGGTTACCTCTATTATTATAGAATTAGTTCACCACAACAAATCAAGTTTTTCGTCGAGAACGATGTTGAGTGGGGTTGCGGATTCGATCTTTTACATGAATTTCCTTACCAAACTACATATGTTTTGACAAAATTTATTTATTTATTTTTTTTCCATAAAGGAACTAACTGAAAAAAGTTCATAAGAAAAGTTACTTGTTACCTAAAAAAAAAAAAAAAAAAAAAAAAAAGGAAAGTGGTTTATAATTAAGGGGCTCACCATGTTGTCCAAGCGATCAAGTTTAGAGAGAATCGGTTCCTCGTGAGAGATAGCCATAGTCGTTGTCGCCATATCATATTACTTTCCTTTTTCTCTTTTTCCCGGGGAGGAAGGAAACAGAGTCCTACTTTTTTTTTTTTTTTTTTTTTTTAAATCCTCTTCTTTTTGTGATGCCTTTTTAGTGATTCATATTTATAGTGGGCATGAAATGACCAATGCTGAAAAAGGATATGAATAACCAGTTCAATGATTCAGCCCGCTACGTGTCGCCTCCGTGAACAAGCTATTATATGAACGACACGTGGAGGGTTGTGTGCCGGCAAAATGATTCTGCCTGACACGTCAAACTATTGTGCATGCATGAGAAGGGGACCGTGAGCTACCACGTGCCCCTCTCACGTGATCTTCGCCTGTCTTTTTTGTCAGAATTCAGAATTCAGAAATTAAAAAAAAAAAAAAAAAAAAAAAAAAAGTGGATAGAATCAGAGAGTCACTCAGGCTGAGCAAATCTATCTGCTTTTTTTAAGTTATAGAATGTACCATTTCCTTCTACAATGGACATGTGGACTTTCTTCTTCTTCTCCTTCTTCTTTCAAGTTTTTATTAGAAGACCTCTTATTTTACATTTTCTATAGAAATATATCAAACATTTTAAAATAATTTGTTCTATTATAAAAACTCTGCATTTTTTTAAAATGTGACACTTACCTCTTTTTACCTTACAACATACCATCTCTTTTTCAATTTAAACTTGCTCAGGCGAAACAGTTGTTTTTGGTGGATTTTCTTTTGGTACGATAAATGATATATATGAATTTGAGCATCAATTATCATTTTCTATTTTGGTCATTCCACTGATCAAAATTGAGCGATACTTATGATTAAACATTGATTATATTTACTAAGATTCCGCAATAAATAATGATATCTTTATATAAATTTTCTATTCCGCAATAAATTAAACATTTATTATATTGTAATTACATGGGGATTTTTGAGTTTTACAAGTTTTTAAGATTTGTTACGCTCTTACTTGACGTCGGTTCATTTGATTAAAATATTAAAATATATATGCATACATATATATATATATATATATATATAAAGAGCACAGAATAATTATCACATTTACAAAGAAAGAAAATGAAGGTGGAATTTAATAAAAGATCAAAGAGTCCAAAAATGCATATAAACGTCAAGTCTGCTTAAGAAAAGTTTTAACTTGATATAAGTTACGTTTTACATCTCAGAGTTCACTTATCTTTCATCAAAAAATTTATAAGGAAAAAAAAAAAAAAAGAAAACAAAAGAAGGAAATACAAAAGATGTTCCTGAAGTTTTACATGAAAATTCACCCTCTAAAGAACAAAACAAATTCTTTTCCTTTTAAGCCACTATTTATCTGCACATAATTTAAGATTCACAAGGTAACTAATACACAAACAAGTCCACATTAATTTAAAAATAAACAACCCAAAAACAAAAAAAAAAAAAAGATTTATCAAGACAAATGCATATATAGCCTCCCAACTTTAAATACCTTCTTTTCTTCTCCCCCATTAAATATCCCAAAAAAAAAAAAAAAACTCAAAATGTCATCTTCTTCCATGGAGCTTGTACTTTCTTCTCTAGCAGTTGATTCCACATTGCTCAACATCAGGTCCAGTGACTCTTGTCGTGAAAGGGTCGACTCTAACCCACAACAAGGAGAATATGGAAGCGAGTAGGATCGACCAAACAACGACGATTGTCGGAGTCCTGTTCTGTCGTCCCATGAGACCTTTGAGGAAGGGGTAAAGATGGATGATCACCCAAAAGGCGAAAAACAGCTTGCCAAAGAGCGGTCCCCACGATTGGTATCCGCTGTTGATAGCATAGGAGATCCCGGCGACCACTCCCACCAAGTTGATGATGAGGAGAGTCGTTGGCGGGATGAGGAGGGTCGTCCACTTGAACATGTAGAGCTCGGCAAAGTCACCGTCTTCATCAGAGGCCTTGGAGGTGACAGTGAAGTTTGTGTCAATGCCAGCGAGCACTTTGAGCAAACCTTGGAAGACGGCGAAGAGATGGGCGGAGACACCACCGATGACCCAAAACTGCTCGTTTCTCCACCACTCGTCGATCCCAACCCCGCTCCATCTCATCTCAAGGATACCAGTTGCGAAGATGGAAATAAAGAGGGATATGAACCAAATACTCGCAATATTGCTGATCTGTGATTCATAATGAGATAGCAATTCAGAATCATAAGCAGTTTTTAATATGTGAACAAATGAAAACGGGGTTTATGATCACAATTAGCATTGCTCCTAGTTTTTGATATAATGTGTTGCTAACTTACTAAAATGTATTTCTGTTTTACATAGAAAATGTAGGGTAGAAGGACAAACCTGCGGAATGATGAACTTGTTTGTGAGAAGACAGACTGCTGGCAACGTACAATACATGAGAAGGGGAATGGCAGTGATCGGGTAAATGGTGGTGTTGACGTATGCAAATCTCTCGAGCCATTTAAGCCGGCCATTGTAGCCATACCAGATAGGACAATGGCGACTGAGAAGAATTTCCACGGAACCCAAAGCCCACCGGAGCACTTGGTTCAAACGATCAGAAAGATTGATAGGAGCAGACCCTTTGAAGGCCGGGGGGTGAGGCATGCAGTAAATCGACCTCCACCCACGGGCGTGCATCTTGAATCCCGTGAGAATATCTTCTGTGACTGAACCATAGATCCATCCAATCTACAAAACACAAACCAAAGTGATCTATTAATAATACAAGGAAGTTGAAAAACAATGTAGCTCAAAAAGCATGGCCGCTTTAGAAAAGAGAACAAACCTCTGTTCCCCAGTCGGTCTTGTCCTCGTAACCGCAACTGATGACATGAATAGCCTCTTTAAGAAGAGTTTCAGGGGTGGCAGACTGAGGGACCCCACCATTCTCCATAAGGGTAGAGGCAACGAAAACAGCAGACTGACCAAATCTCTTCTCCAGGCTCATTTGTGACATTAGCAATGTCTTCTCGTCATCAAATCCAGCACCTGAAATATATAGATTACACACGTACATTTTTTGAGATGTCATAATGTTAAGAAAGGAAAACTAAAAATGGAGAGAGAGTTTTCCTAGTGTTCCATAGAGAGCGTAAAAAACGAGTGAATGAGGTGTAATTATGGGGGCAAAATAGTTCTTACGTATCTATGTATTTTTTTTTCTCCAATTTCTTGTCTCCCAATTCGTCAATATCTAAACAAAGTTGGGAAGCAGATATAGAAATGGTAGTACCTTCAACCCCCTCTTCGATATCTTCCAGGTTGAATATCGGCACGGTGGGGTCCACATGCTTGCTAGATTTCTTCTTGTCAGAGCCCTTGTTACTCGATTTAGAACCCTTCTTTCTTGATCCACCACAGAGTGAAGCTACGACTCCAGGTTTCTTGTGCTTCGGCTTAAGAGGAGGTTCATAACCATACAAGGCTGTTCTATTGAAGACACATCCCGTACCCACATAAACCGGACCTTGAATACCGTCCAAACCTCTCAAGTTAATCTGGAATACACAAAGAAAGCGAGGTTGAGATATATATATATATATATATATATCTATATATGGATGTATATACACTTGTGTACAAGGCAAAACACTCGACACATTTCCTTTTGCCCCATTAAGTGTAAGAAAGCATGTCCTTAAAATGATTGAAAAACACAAGTTGCTTAAATTTGAGAACGAGAAGAAACTCACGTCAAAGAACACGGTATTTCTGTTGGCATATCGATCGTTCTTATCAATACCATCGAATCTCTGTGGAAACTGAACGTAACAAACATTTTTCCCGAGGTTGGGATCCATTAAGAAACACATGGACTCCCTCAAGGCCTTGCTGTTGTTAATGTAGTGATCACAATCAAGATTCAACAAGAAAGGTCCATTGGTGAGAACTGCCGAGACTCGAACCTACAAGAGTAGCATTTGGTGAGGAAAAAATAAAAGTAGCAAGAATGCAGACAAACTCTAGCATCTTACTTCAGATACTTACAAGTGCATTCATAGCACCAGCCTTCTTGTGATGTTGAAAACCCGGACGCTTTTCACGAGAAACATAGACCAAGCGCGGAAGTTCATTGCCATCAACGTCAAGTCCTCCACTTTGACCCAAGAAAACCTGCAAGCAATGGCATATAACGATCTCATTAACCACCCATATAACACAATGAACTCCAATCTATGAACGTAGTTCTAAGAAGAAGTGAGCAATCTGAAGATGCAGCAACCTGAATCATTCCTGGATGGTCCCTGGTGTTATTTCCGGGCCATGGGGTACCATCTTGCATAATCCATCCTTCTTCTGGAACTTTCTGTGCCTTAGCAACGAGTCCATTGACCCGGATTTTAAACTCTTCGTATTCTCTCTGAAATCCAAAAGAAAAGAACAAGATAAAGCATGGCCAGAGAACAAAAAAAATCCATAAATAAAAAATTTCAAGTTAAAAATGACATTAACTCTTCTTGAAAATTTTCAATCACTTCAATTTTTTTGTCAAAATATGCCTTAAAAATTAACATGTTGATCTTTTTTGTCACTGACATTTGTATCCTTGTTAATCAGGCAGAAACAAAATAATTAAAAGTACATATCTGTGATGGATTTTTTCCCCTACCTTCATAGCTCGACGATCTTTGACGAATGATGGTTGGACCTTATCCTTCAAGTAGTCGATCTTTTGAGTGAAGTACCATTCTGGAGCACGAGGCTCGATGTTATATTTCTTGCAGAAAGGAACCCATTTCCTCGCAAATTCCGATGTTTCAGAGAGAGCTTCAAATGTCAACATGGCAGCACCATCATCAGAGACATAGCAAGAGACCTTGTCGACTGGATAGTCAACAGCAAGAATGGACAGCACGGTATTGGCCGTCACGAGAGGAGGCTCTTTCAACGGGTCGACGGTACTGACGAAAATGTCAACAGCAGCCAACTGCGATGGTTCACCTTCTCGGTCATATCTGTAAAATAGATGAATGGGACTTTCAACTCCAAACAAAAGGAAATCTTAGAAGCTAAAATGACTATGGTAAATCACATTACGCGCAAAGGAATTTTTCCTACCTTAAAGCAAGTCTGTCGAGATACGTTTCACGGTTCACAGGAAGCCACTTAGGGAACTGATCAAGAATCCAAGAGATAGCAAACCAAATCTCACAAATAACCGATATCAACCACAGAGCATAGGCATTTGGCACAGGGTTTGTAATTCGATAGTGCAAGAAGATGCTGAGAATAACAAGCCGCAGAACAATGACCATCCTATAAGGATTTATCTTGGATGAAGGAATGGAGACCTTCCTTGAAAGAGGTTGTCTGGCTTCATCATTCCTGGGAAACAAAAATATATTGGCATAAGAAAAACAAATCGGGACATGAAACTTAAGCATATGAAAGACCACAACTCATGACCAGTCATATGGACTACAAGATGTTTCGTAGAAGGGAACAAAAATTGGATGGAGGAAAAAAAAAATAGAGAGATAAAGGTATTAAAGATGAGAATGATATTAAAGAAAATGGTTTTCCTTTTCATTGTTTGGTATGATAGATAGGAGAAAAATGAGTTATTAAAAATTCCTTTTTTTGTACTTATTATGATATTTGGTTTGAAAATGAGATAAGAGAGATATTTAAGACTAATTTGTACAATGACAATAAAGAATAAGTCTCCACATATCAAATTCTCCAACAATTCTCTACCCAAACAACAATAGGACTAATTTGTACACTGGCAATTATGTGAAACCTAGGAAAAAAAAAGTGTTGAAGTAGCTTACAATAGAGAATCATCCACAAGAACATCAGTGCTAGCATCAATATCTCCACCTCCCCTTTCGGAAGTAGCTTGGCCGGTGCTCATCGGAATAACATTCTTCTCTTGCTTCATCTTCCAACCATCCACTCTCTCTTTCCATGCTACATTCCCTAATCCGGGCGAACCAAACTCCCTCACGGGATCCACAACCCTAATGTTAGCTGCTAAAACACAAAAACCATGGAGTTCTAATCAATATCAGCACAAAAGTATAGAGAACTCATAAGGACGATGTATAAGGCTGAGAAAAATACGTGATTGATTAACATCGGATGAATAAGGAAGTGGGTGGATACGCTTCGCACCACCTACTCCGGGAGACGCCATAGAAAACCGCTCCGGTGATGCAGCAGACAATTCTCCAGAAACCTAAACGTAAAACAACTAGGAGATTATATTTTCCATTCAAAAATCTTCGCCAAATTAGAACATGTTAATAAGAAGTTGCCCTACCTCCTGACCATTGGTGAGCAAAGGAATGTGGTTGTTGGGAACCTCTTTATCGAAATTCGGAGCCCCGATATCTTCTCCACGTCCGTACGTCATTTGCCAGCTCAACATACGCTCAGCAATCTTCTGCTTTTCAGTTTGATTTTCTGAAGGATAATTTAAATCACTAGCACCATCATCAACGTCGAAATCCTCTTCTTTATCACCAAGAATTGCAGGACTTCCTACAAACCAATCACCGAAACCAAAATGAGGATCACGGAATCACTATTAAGATTATATTCACTGCCTGATTATGATACTAATATGGTCATCTGACAAACCTTTGTGCCTCCTGTATCTTGTCTTGCATTGTGGGCAAGACTGGTTTCCATCTTTCCTCTCGTACTCGTAGCATGGCCTGCACACTGGAAAGGCACAGACGTTGCATGCGATAAACGGCTCGCCATCCACAGTCTTTCCGACATTGTCACCACAGATCTGGCAGACCTGCCCGCCTAGGCTCTTAATGGCCTTTGCCTGAGTTAATCAAATCAAATCAAATCAACATTAACAACCTAATTAAGCAAAAATCAAGACAAAAAAGATGATCACGAAACTTTTAGATGTTCCCACTCAGCCGAACCCAATGCTGAACAACATAGGACAAGTTTTTTCATAGTTATGTAATTTCCTTTTCTTTTTCATCCAGATCCTATTTGTAGAAGAAGAACAAAAAAAAATCGATTCTACGACTACAAAACCGAGACGACAAACTCAGAATTCATAACTGTATTGACCCGAATCCACTTCTCAAACAATTAAAAGAATCCCAATGCTGATCACCAAACGACACATTACTTGATGATCATGTAATTCTATTGATTAAAAAAAAAAAAGAAAAGAGAAGAAAACTTACCCCAGTTTCTCCTTCTGATGCCATTGACACCTGCTTATCTCAGCACAGATGTGAACAATGGATCAAAAAATAGTAGAGTTCAATCGTCTCAACCAGATCTATTATGCATTCCTTAAACCTCCAACTTTTTCAACCGAATCTGCTTGCAAAATTTAAAAATAAATCAAATGCACCCACTTTAGAGAGCTGGATCTAAAACAAAAACATCTATACAATACATAGAGAATCAGATTCTCTCCTCTTCAGCAAGGTAAAATGCAGGGAAAAAAAAATAGAAATGAAAGCTTGAAAGTCTGCAACTTTTATCACACTAATTTAAATTTTTTTTTTTTAAACCTGGATGTCTGAAGAACTAAACAGATGATTGATAAACTCGTATCTTTTAATTGTGGAATTAATCACATAGAACATCCACATCCACATCCACACGCACACAAAATTTTTCTAAAATTTTCTCGAGAACCAAACACGAAAATCCACAAGGAGGAGAGCAAAAGTAAACGAATTTACCTGAAAGTTTGGTCTTTGGTGAGAAAATGTGAGGATCTGAAAGAAAACCAATTGAGTCCAAACCCAGATTGAAGCAGATCGAGAGAAGAAGAACCCAGATAATAAGAACAGAAAAAATCACAGATCTCAAAGAGACCCGTGTGACCAAAGACCACAATGCTGTTATCTGTTTCTTTCTCTCTCTAAAGGCGTCTCTTTCTTCGTATAGCTGGAGCTATATAGATAGAGTAATAGTGTATATTATTAAATTAATAATTAATAAATGAAAAAGGGAAAGGAAAATGGCTTGAAGAGGACGAAAGAGACAGAGCAACCACGGCCTTAGGACTATACTCGTCTCTACTCTCTCTCTCTCTCTCTCACTCCACCGACAGTCTGTGCTTTAGAGAGAGAAAGTGAAAGTAAAAAACACCAACAACATCATATGTAAAAATGTTTTTGACTTTGCTCGTTTCATTTACGTTTCCTTCACTTCACTGCACATAATTTGTTTGTAGGCCCTCCCATTATTTCTCTCTCTCTCTCTCTCCCTCTCTCTCTCTCTCTCTACAATTATAAATGGGAGGAAAATGTTATTCTTTTCTTTTTTTTTTAATTTTGCAATATGTTTTAGAGAATTTTTGGATTTGTGTGAAAAATATCTTTCGTTGATGTTCTTAATTTTGGATTTTTGACTAACAAATCCTCGTTAAAATTTTATTTGATTTATTTGTTTCATATCATGCAATACAACTGTTAATTCACTTATTAAAAAGGAGTTATTAAAAGAAAACACGTTTGATTTTTCAGAATTCTCTTTTTTTTTTTTGGATTTTATCACAAATTGAATAAAATTTAATTAAAATGCTAAAAGAAAGCACGGTTGATTTTTCAGGATTCTCTATTTTTTATATTTTCTTTCCCTGAAAAAAACTAGAATTCTCTATTTTTATTTCACCAATTTCTTTTTGCATGTTATTAGGAAAAAAAATCATTGAGTTCTGTTATTGTGATTTTTTTTTTTTTTTTGGGGAAAAAGACAAGAAAGAGAGGTTTGTGTTTGCGTCGGAGGGGATTATGAGATGGAAAGAACTGGACAAGTGAAGAGAAGAGAAGACATCCTTTTGGTGCGCTCTTGTAGCGTTTTGGTTACTCCTTGTACTTTCCACATTTTGACCCTCCTACTTTCACAGACCTATCACTTTCTGCCACGTGGCATACAATAATATTATCTTTCTTTTTTCTTTTTTGCTAAAGACAATATCATCTTCGGACATTCTTTCTTTTTTCTTTTAAATAAATTATTTTTTTCTTTTCCTAAAACTATGCAATTAGTTTGGGGGGGGGGGGGGGGGGGGGATTTTAACAGGATCAATAGTTATTTCACACGTATTCACACAAAAAAATTTAAAAAAATTTTGTAATTTCACACGAAGGAATTAAAAAAAAATGAACACTCATATATACGCTTGTAGTGCGTCACTTAAAAAAATTATATGATTGGTAAAAAAAAAAAGAATATTTACATAAATTTGAATTGTGGGTCACTTTAGGATAATTTAAAATTAAAAAATATATAAATTAATTATTCATATCATCAAAGCTACCAAAGATTTCTTTTTTAACTCTATGTTCAACATAAAAATGAGCAAACGTTTAGTACTTTAGCAATGAAAATATAATGAGTAAAAGGTCATTTGGACTAACACCCGGTCCTTCGTTTATCGCACAATGTCTATCCTAATATAAAAATAAAAAAAAAATCCACAAATATATAGTCATGTGGGCAATTATTTTTATTTAAAGAAATGGTTCCCTTAAAAAAAAAAAAAAAGAAAAAGAGAGAGAGAGAGAGAAGAAAAAGTTTATAATTTCGTCGGTTGAGATGGAGCACTGGAAGAACCGTTTGAGCCATTGTTTTGTTAGAATTAATCTTGGAAGATTGAATGTCACTTTCGTATGGTTATCTAACCACTTGATTTCTTTCCTTTTTCTAAAATATAAAAATAAAAAAAAATAGTTGTATTTTTTCTGTTAGTGAGTCATTGCATAGTCTACCAGGGCATTTGGTCGACCAAGAAATATTTATAATAATTAATTTATTTTTTGGGTCCACTTCAATTATTTCCAATTTCCAATAGTGTATCTAGCAACCACTTTGAATAATGAACTCGTGAAATGTGCTAAACGCCTTCTAATAAATAATTTACTTCCCACATGATGAAAAATATCATAATATCGCAAACATCTTCAATTTTTTGTGTTTAACAAATTAATATGATCGGTAAACTATCATTCTTTTATCAATAATTGTTTAGACTATTGACATATAAATTAATAATAAATATTATATTAATAAATAAAAATGATAATTTATTACATAAATCGATTAAAAAATATTTTTAAATTTTAGTTATTTATTTTTTTTAGAGAAGTAGCCAGTCCCAGAAAGTGAGAAAATGAGAAAGTGAGTCGATCAGGGTTCCAAGACTGCCTTCAGGCGTGACGTTGGACCTCCGGCCTTAAAAATTAGTCACTGAACTCGTATAGTTGTAAGTTTTTTGATAGTGGTGGTTGTGTTTAACGGGGTTGCTTCATTAGAGTGGACTAATGTCATTTAAATGATGGTTTTCGAACGACTTTAATGCATTTTGTGACGTTTTTCTTGTTTGATGGTTGTACTTTTTCGGGGTTTTGTTCCTAATGATAGTAAGCTTCTTGTAGAGGTGGTGGTTCTAGCTCCTTGATGCCGATGGTGGTAGTGCATGTATTTCACGTTATATTATTTGAAGGCATCTCGTTGGCTTCACCGCTTGTCCCCCAAAGCATTCCTCCTACTTTAATAGTCCTCTTGTCGGCTGCACTTTCATTGAAGGCTTACGACGATTGTACTTTAGTCTTTAATTTTTTTATATTTTAGTCTAATAAAGACATTGATATTTCCACTATATAATTTTAGTATTTTCATTGTAATAATGGAGGTAGTTCTCTCACCATTTGAGTTTATTTTTGGTCCGCCAGATATAAGTATTAGCGAGTTAGAAGTTCCGCTAGCTATGAGTCTTAGCGGAGATGTTTGTGATCTTGGTGCTACATGCTACATGCTCTCGATAGATAGAAAGTTTCCATCGATTGTAGTGATTTCAAAAAAAGCTTTATGCGTGCTCAAATTGATGTGTTAAGGAATTTTCTTGATATCAGATCTTGTCCTGCATCATTTTCCCTGTGCTTTTTAGATTTTACTGATGGAATCGGTTTTTATTGAGTGCTCTATATTGCGTACCACGAGGTCATCTGTATTATATTTGATACCTATAAGACCTTTTAGTTAAATAAATTTTACTTTTAAAAAATTAATAAAAAAAATAGAATTAAAATGGATATTCTTAACACTATTCCAGAAAAAATGATGTTCAATTTGGACATTAATTTTTTGTGATATTTTATTATGAGATTCATTTACTCATCAATCAGCACCGACAAGAAAGAGAAAGCCAAACTCTACAAGGAAATGAAACATACTAAAGCCACGCTTCTCATTGAAAAGGGCAGTGTACTACAATAATAGAACAAAGGAAATTTTTTTTTTTTTTTTTTTGCTCTTTTCGTTTTTTCAGTACCTTTTATAGTTGCTGATTAGTACTTGGACAATGCTTTCTGAATAAAAAGCCAATTATGTGTAAAACTAATAAAAATTAATCAAACTCCAACGATTTCAAACTTTTGAATGTCAGTAGAATATTAAAGAGAAAAAAGGAAAAAAGTACATTGTATGCTACCATATAGGTCTTCGCTCTCTCTTCATCTTAAAAAAAAAAAAAAAAAAAAACGTAAACCAAGGGCTAATGTTCAAATGCATTTACAATTCTATCATTATGTTTTTATTAGTGAAAAAATTGAGAGAGAAAACAGGTAAATAATATATATACGAAAGCTGAAAATGGTAGATAATATAGCTACAAAACTGCCGAAATAAATAACATATTAATTAAAAGTTAAAGCATTATTCATTAGATAATAATTAATTTACTAGAAAATAATTTTATTTATTAGTAAACAGTTTGTTATTTACTTATTTTAATATATGTAAATATCTATTTTACTTTGTACACAAAAAAAAAAAAAAAAAGAGACAATTTTAGTGCTCCTTTACAACCAGACCTGGGGAGGCCCAAACGAAGACAAAGGAAGGCCCAAAAAAGGCCCATTACAATCCGCATGTCGGTTCAGTTCTTTCAAATTCCCCGACGATCGGAGCTCTCAGAACTCGTCGGCAAAGTTAGGGCTTTTTTTTGGGAGCTTCGTAGCTTTTCAATGGCGTCCTTTGCGTCTCTCAAGTCTGCAATTTTCGATCGAGAAGAGAAGAAACAGTACTTTTCCTCTTCCCGACCTCTATAATAATCCATTTTCTTTGACAAGTTTTCTTCAGCTTTTGAATCAACAACCAAGTTCGTTCTTTTAATTTTAGGATATTTATTTATTTTATTTTTTGGTGATAAATTTCAATTCAGGCAATACCAAGCTCATATCCGCGGGCTCAACGCGTACGATCGCCACAAGAAGTTTATTAAAGACTACGGTAACCAATCGCCTCCGAGTTTCTGCTTAATAGTGTTGTCTTTAAACCTAATCAGCTTCGAAAATCGAATCCAAGCGTTAAATCTGGGCTCTAATATCGTAAATGTGGAAGAAATGGACGCGAAGGAGGGTGCAAATACTGAGCTTTGTATTTGGTAGCTCCTGGTGTGTCCTAAAGCCAAATGGACGGCGAACAATCTTCTTCACAAAGAATGAAGGAGGCTACAGTCATCCTTACATAATATAGTTTGTATATTTGTGTGTATATGTCAATGTATGCCGAGACTATGTGCACTGGTTTTTTTTTTTAGCTAATTTATCAGAGTTTTTGTTCTTTTTACTGGATGTGTTTGCGTGCATTTAGATTTCAAAAGACTATATATATATCAAAAGAGATTAATACTAAAGCAGATGGAGGAGAAGGAATTTGGCGTACATGAAAATTGGGAATTGGGAATATAATTTGTACAAAGATGCTGTTTTTTTTCTTTCCATTTTTTCGCAAATTTCTCCATGTGAGCACAGTTTCGAATGCACATTTAGGTGGTGGGAGTCAATGTAATCACTTCTATGTTTAATAGAGAGACTTCAGATTTCAGATTTCTTGTGTGTGTGTGTGTGTCATATCCATTTTGTTAGGTCCGTCCAGACAACAGTTGAGTGTTTCTTCATTGTTTTGAAACTAACGGTTTTATTCTAGTTGACAATAAACTGCAATTTTGGTTTTTCAGTTCTACGAATTATACAGATGATTCTTGTTTTGTTGTTGCAGTTGGGTTCTATGGGAAGGAAAAGTCTCCGAGCATTAGGTTGCCTGTCAAAACGGATCAAGATACCTTGAGAGAAGGATATCGGTATTAACTTTTAACCATTTCTACGTGGGTGGCAAGTTGTGTTATATTTGTTAAGCTTGTTTTTTCATATAACTTCATTCCAGATATTCATGATTTCTGAAATACCTTCATTTCTTTTGGGTATTATGATTGTTCACAAGTAACTTTCTATTCTGTTAATTTATCAAGGTTCATACGATCGGAGGAAGATGATAGGGATACATCGTGGGAGCAAAGGCTTGTCAAACGATACTATGATAAGCTTTTTAAAGAGTATCCTTTGTCTTTTTTTAAGTATTTTCAGTTTCTTTTTCCTTTTTTGCTTTCTCATTTCCTCGTTGCAAGTTATGACCTCTGTGGAAGTTATTCATACATGTTACAGTAATTGTTACATATTAGCCTGCAAATCAGGGCAGTTCATTTGTTGCCTTAAACTGGTTTAAGATACTGCATAGCTGACATGTCTCATTACAAGAGTGGCAAGGTAAAATCTTTGGATCTGTCACGCTGTAACATGATTCTCTCTGTCTTCTATTCTTTTTGTGATTTCAGTTAAGGTCTTTGATTCTGTTTTTTGCTTGTGGATTCAATGTTTAAGGCTTGGCAGTATGAATGATGTTTTGTTTCATCCATGATTGATTAGTTTGTCCTATAAAAAGAGTTTTTCAAGCCAAGCTACGTAATAATGAAAGAAGCTTCTTATGATATTCCAATTTTTCTTTCTAACAGATTGGATTGAGGTGGAGGACGGAGAAGGAAGTCGTATCTGGTAAAGGTATATAACACAGATTATGTTGTTATTTTACTGCAACTTTATGCTTTTGACAATTTATGACAAACAGAATACGTCTCTTTTGAATTCTTTTACTATCTAATTCTTCGCTCTTTGGTTGGTTAGATTGTTCTAATATTTGCTACTTTTTACTGTCAGGGCAGTTCATATGCGGAAACAAGCATTGCGATGAAAAAGACGGATTAGCAAGCTACGAGGCATGTGTTTGTAGTTTGTACAGATCATCATCAGTTGATCTCTTCATTAGCCTTTCTTTTGACCTGATCTAATAATGCGTGATATAACGTTCGTTCATATTGTTACACTTTAGGGGTGTTCTTGCTTAGTTATAAAATCTTTGCGTCCGATTTTGATATAATGTTTCACTTTAGGTAAACTTCTCTTATTTTGAAGCTGGAGAAAACAAACAGGCCCTTGTGAAATTGGTAGGATGTGAGAGGTTGGTGTCTCTTTATAGATATATCACTGCTTTAATTTATCGTTTTCCTCACAACGCTCCCAATTTTTCTAAATAAGTAATTCCTCGTTTGGTTATATAAACCGATGGCGTTGTTTCAACATGTTTCACAATGGATGTACACATATTGAAACTTTTAATTTTTAAATCGTCAACCAAATAGGTGTGCTGAAAAGCTTCACTACAAAAAAAGGAAACAGAAGGAGGAATCTGGAAAAAGGGAACGAGAAGAGTATCGAAGAAGAAAGAGGTGACCTTGGTTTCATAATGATTTATTTGTTGCACTTTTCTTCTTATGCTTATGTATGTACAGAAACTGACTCAACGTTGTTGCTGTTGTACCTTTTTTTTTTTCAATAATTTTTAGGAATCGGTCAAGGAGTGATGAAGATACAGAAAATGAGGAGAGCAAAGAAAAGAGAAGAAAAGGTTTGGAATTACTACTGATTAAGCATCAATATCTACATAGTTTATACAAAGAATAAAACACCTATCTCAATTTTTCTATATCAACTCATGTGATAACTAAGTAGTCATCCTTTTCATTGGTAGATGTTAGAAAGTTGTTACGTCAATTTTTATAAAAGTTATCGTTTATCAATATAGAGATGACAAACCATATACTTCATTTGTTGGTAGTTTTAAGTTGGAATAATAGTTGGACAACAAACATTTTCTAATGAAATTCATGTTTTATTTCGGTCAATCTGCCGTGCGGTGTTGATACCTGTGGTAGTTAGTTAGAGTGAAACTGAGCTCATCTTTCTAGTAGGATTAGGTCAGGTCCTTCCCCTTCCATTGATGGTCATGGGGATATGGGCGGGATGATATTATGATCCCCTCAACCCTTTCTTCTTTCTTCTTTCTTTTTATTTTATTATTTTATTATTATTATTATTTTTGGCGCAGGAAAGAAAGCTTCAGCTTCCATCTCTGCACTTAAAGTAGATGATGATGACCACTTTGATGAGTTTCTGGAGGGCATGTTTCCTTGATGTTGGAAACTTGAGTTTTGTTAACATTCTTTGCTTTGGAGGGCTTAATGGGTGGGATGTATATGTGAAAGATTAGCTCTGCCTTTTGCAAAGGCAGCAAGGTTTTCATTTCAAAGATTCTTGAGAACGAGATTTGGGGATTTGGGATGCATCTGAAACCATAGTTGATATGTCTCTGCATATATAACCATAAATCTTAAACACACACACACACACACACACACATATATATATATATATGTATGTGAATATATTTAGAGTCATTGCTAGATATTCATAGAATCTTTATATCACTCTGCGATTGCCTTTATAAACAATGAGACATGGTTTCTGCTCGCGCTTGGACCAATTTTTTGCCAATGGTGTGTTCGGGTTTGAAACATTTGTAGGGAAACAAGAAAGGGAACAATGTCTTTAGAGGTTAACTATAATCACGTAGCATGATTTTTAGTTGAGTCGTAAATTTAGATATCGTAAATTCGAACACTATTTCTTCAATGTATTTACGTTTGAGACGCTTGTTAAGATGCAAGTTAAGTTTCTATACGAGTTTAGGCTTCCGTCATTTTTAAATAAGTCGTAAATTCGGACATCCATAACTCGAGTTTCATTAGAAAGATTTTCAAGTTTGTTGATTAGTGACATTGTGAGCCCTTCTAATTGAGGTTTTTTTTTTTTTTTTTTTGTTCAACCCACACACTATTAACCTGTACAAAGATGTTGTACCTTTTAGGCATTTGACCCTGTGATGCACTTTTCACATGTAGTCTTTCTAACGTGACACTTACAAGGTGTTAGATGTACAAAAATACTATTTATCATTGCTAATAATTGAAATTACTAATTTTCAAAATAATTAGAGATCGATGTTTCAATATATATAAGACCTCATGTGTGAAATTTTGATCGGTTGAAGAGACACGATAATAATCATGGGTTGAAGAGACACGATAATAATCATGGTTAGTAATGTAGTTTATATTTGGTTCGTTGAAGATGAAATTTTTGAGTTGGAGATCGTTGATTTTTTAAAAATTAATTATAAATTTTATTAATTTTTTATAAAAAAAAATTAAAAATTGAGAAAACTCAAATGTCAAACAAAGTAATAGTATTGTTCTTCTTATATTAGGGCCAACTTTTACAACTGTGCAAGGCTGGCATTCTCAGGGTAGGTAGCACAGATTTTAGGTGCTACTCCCCGTAAGCATTAGTACAAAACCAGGCCCAACATGTGTATCTCATAACTCCGTTACTGTTGTGTGTATATTTTCTAGAAACTGCGTTGTATGTATGTGCTTGGCAATGTTGATGAGGGGGGGGGGGGGGGGGGGGGGGGGGAATGAAAAACAATTCCACCAAAAAAAAAAAAAGTTGGAGTGATAAGCGTGGAAGTGGGGCCCAAAGCCAAGTGATCATGATCTGACACGTTGTGGTATCCATACAAGTGTCAGCCTGGCAAACCATTACCCACTTTTCTATTATTTAAAAATTCTTTTTTATTTTTTCTTTATAAACTTTTTTGTCTTTTAAATTATTATTATTATATTATTAAAGGTAGAGACTGTGGTAGAGTCTCTCCCAAAGACTCTATCGGTAGAGCTCTTTTTTTAACCGTTAGATTTTAATCGAACGGTTGATATATCATTGTTATCATAGACCTTACCTCATATAAACTTTCTCACCCCAAGTCTTCTCCGCCGCCGGTGACCTGTCCACCACCGGTGACCGACGTCGGTGACCCACCCCGACGCCAGTGACTCACCCCGATGTCGGCGACCCACCTCCGGCACTTTTTCTGGCTGTCGGGGCCCCTTTCTCTCTCTTCTCTTCTCTCTTCCCCTCCTTCTCTCTCTCTTCCCCCCTCTCTCTTCCCCACCGCGGCCCCCCCAGCCCCGACGGCCCCGACCACCCCAGCCCCGGCGACCCACCTCCTGCCCCAACTCCGACCACCGGCGACCCCCCCTTTCTCTCTCTCTTCCCCTTTCTCTCTCTTCCCCTCTCTCTCTCTTCCCCACCCCGGCTGCCCCCAGTCCCCCCCCCCCACCCTTCCCCCGTCGGCCCCCAGCCCGGTGAGCCCCCCACCTCCGGCACCCCCTCCCCTGGCCTCCCCCCGCCCCTCGCCCCGTGCCCCCGCCCCTCGCCCCGCCCCCCACCCCCCGCCCCTCGCGATTTCACCGGTGACCCAATTTCGGGATGAGTCGCCGGCGTCGGGGTGGGTCGTCGGCGTCGGTCGCCGGCGGCAGAGAAGACTTGGGATGAGAAAGTTTATATGAGGTAAGGTCTATGATAACAATTATATACCTATACTATATCAACCGTTCGATTAAAATCTAACGGTTAAAAAAAGAGCTCTACCGATAGAGTTTCTGGGAGAGACTCTACCACAGCCTCTTTCATTATTAAACATGTTTGGATATTATTATATACTTCACTAGTCTTTGGTTAGAGAGTTGCATGGCTAAAATGCCCAAATTGTTCCTGCCATATCCCTGTGGCTTTTTTTTTTTTTATAAGCAAATATCATTCCTGAGATAAATTTTCACTTTTCAGTTGCAAAAAATATGGTATTTCCAATTTTGGACGTCAAAAGATTGATCAAATATTTTGGCGAGGTATGTTTTATTTAATCTACAATAGGTATGGTAAACGAAATTAAATAAAATTATTATGATAACAAACTTAGTATTAACACTGATTTCACATTAATATAAGAAGATTTAAATTTCAAATCTTTCAACTCTAAACTCGTAAGAATAAAAACTTAAACTATGTGTTATAAATCATTAAAGACGATATATGAAACGATAAGACAATATTAAATTAAAGGTGATCATATTGTATTTAATTTTACATCCGATTCTATTATAAGATTTAGATTTAAAATCCTTCTTTTCTAAACTGAAAAGAAAATGTGGCTGAACTATGTTTAAAAAATGCAATTTAAAGTTGTTGTTTTGCAAAATCTATATACCATAAGGGGATTAAAAAAAATCCTTGATTATAACTTCTTAATCACAGTTTTTATTGGTTATAGTGGTAAAATGATTCACTCATATGTATTCCTAAAAGGTTACCCAAAAGAGACTCCACAACTGCTTTTCAATCTCTCTTTTTTATCTTTTCACTTTACCTCCTCTTCAATTTCTACCATTTCACATTAGGTGGCCTTTTCAAGTGAAAACTTTAAGGACATAATAAAATATTTACACAAAAAGAAGTCATTAAAAAGCATTACTTTGTCACAACATGAGTTGGAAATTCTTTACCCTATCCGTACGTTTGACAATTTATACTACTTTAAGCTTCGGATAAAGATTAAAAAAACCAAAGAATTGAAAGCTTCGTTTTCATTTACTAAAGAAAAAACTTTGTTTTCGTTAAAAATAAAAACAAAATTTTCTTGAGGTGCTCATTGTAGGATACTTTGAATCTCTCTTTTAATATGTCATTAAAGGAATTTGTACGATAAGAATTTCTCTCTTTTTTATTACTTGTAGTAATTATTATAATCATTAAATTAAAGGAAAAGAAATTAAAAATTCCATGAGATGCTTTATATAGGATACTTTGAAATCTCTTTTATATATGGCAAAAGAAATCAATATGCCAAAAACTATGTTTCTACTGAAAATATAGCGTTTAAATAGTATGATTTATTGTCATTCAAAATTTATAACATGTCTTTCAAAAAAAATGTGACATGCTCTACAAAGCTACTTCTAGTCATAATCAAATCGTAAGAAAATTAATCCAACTGTTAAAATATAGTAACTTCAATATTGGAAATTGATAGTTCCTATAAAAATAAATAAATAAAAATTATACAATAGAAATTTTATGTTTTAAATTAGGGGTAATTTTGCGGTAAAGTCCATTTTATATATTATATCGATAAAGCTCATTTTTAAACTGTTCAAATGTAATCGAAAGGCTGAGATGTTCTTTGTGTGCGGTAATTGTTGGGGTTAGACTTCGTCTTCCCATAACACCGTTAGCTTTCGATTGCTCGTCGAACGAACAACGAACTCCTGATCACAGTCAATTTGATATTTTCGTATATTTGGACCGAACCCAATTTATGATCTCAGTTCATTCAATCATGAACAATGATCGTTCGAACTCAATCGGCAGACCAGTCGGTTAAAACATGGATCGGGTAAACACTCGAATTTAATACAAGCCACAAACGGCACAACAAGAACTGGGTCTTTTTGACTATTCATTTCATCATTCGTCATTTGTGCTTGACGATTACTATAAAGGTTAATCCCATTAACTGTCAAGCCCATAATCGATGATGACGTCATATCAGTTCAATCTGATAATTATCAAGCTCACGATCGATGATGACGTCATATCAGTTCACTCTTATAACTGCTAAGCCCACGATCTATGATCAAATTCCCCGCCGATAATTGTCAAGTCCACATCATGACTTATGTTCTTACACATGTCCCAGAAGACATCTAGCAAAAACTGCTCACCACGAACTACGGGCTCAGACCCACTATTCTTCTTCTATAAATAGAGGGAGACCCCCTTTAGACAAAGGATCTTCTTCTTTCTTTTCTGATCTTGTCCTACCCTTACTCTGTCCAATTATACTAAAAAATTGTAACTCAATGTATTAAAAAACAGTCATACATAGTGAAGAAATCACACATACAGAGGACGTAGCACGTTTCTGGCAAACCTCTCTAAATTTCGGTGTTGCTGTTCTTATTCCATTCATTTTTCTGGCTTGATTATTTTGTGACTATGATGTTTTATGAATCCCATAAACGATATCCAATGACCTCATTAATTATTCATTTCATTTTTTATACTAACTCCGATTAAAATTTAACGGTAGATTTCCAGCATCTATAGTAATTATCATACATCTTATCTTACAACAATATTTGATTAAGAAATTAAAAAAAAAAAGAAAATTTTAAAAATTTCCATCAGTGGGGACGAGGGTCCTCGAGTGCGCCGGGGGGGGGGGGGGTCTGGTTAGTGTCGGGGGTGTGGGGAAGGGGGACTCAAGCGCAGGGGATAGGGGTTCTGGTCGATGTCGGGGGTGGAGTTGCTCAAGCGCCTAAGGGGGAGGGGGTTTGGTCGCCATCGGGGGTGGGAGTGGGGGCAGGTGGGCTCGTTGGCGTCGAGGGGAGGGAGGGCAGATCTGGTCGAGGGGTCGTTACCGGCGTCGGTGGGGAAGTCGTTGGCGTCAGGGAAGGGAAGGGATGTGTTTTTTTTTTAATTTTTTATTTATTAATCTATATTAATATAAGTTAAGGTGTATGATAATTATGATATACAAATATCTTAATGCTTTAAAAATGAATTCTATCGATAGGGTATATAAAAGAGGCTTTATTATAGTTTTACCTTTAAAAAAATTAATTTTTGGTGAAGTTCTTTCTTTCTTCCCTTTTTTTTTTTTTTTTTTTTTTTTGAACGATTTGGTGAAGTTCTTTCAATAGAATACAATACTACTTAAAAAGTATTCCTCAGTTTCAGCGAAAACTCCATATTTGCCCTTGGATTTTTAAAAATTCAAAGAAGTATTCTTATGTTTTACAAACCATCCACTTTTTAATAGCCAAAACCATCCACCAAAAAAAAAAAAAAAAAAAACTGTGTAACTAAAACATCAAATACAATACATATGAAAGACGAATAATGTGTTGAATTCCATATTACTCAGTAGCCTTTAATATATATTATTAGTTAAAATATGGAGGTTTTATTCACAATTGTGAGGCCACTTTGAAAGTATATTTATAGTGCAGATTATTCGAATTAAATTGCTAGAAAATCTCATATTATTAAGGTGACCATCATCTGAAAAAAAATCTTTGAATTTTTAAATTGCCATTAGGAAACAATTTTTTTAAAGAGTGAAGATGAGAAAATAACAAGGCTAGTGAAGATGAGAAAACCATTTTTTTTTTCTCTGACAAAAAAAAAAAAAGGGTTAATTTCACTTTTAGCACCTCTGAAAAAAATAATATTAAAAACAGCAGCACTTTTTGTTCTATTCAATTTCAGCACTTACCGTGGGGCCCAGTAGCATTTAATGTATATCAAAGTACAGGATTACCCTCATCTCCTACCCACGAAATAATCTCTCTCCCTCGCATGGCCGAAAAAAGTTGTATTTAACCCTACCTTGCTTCTTAACTGTTCCTCATTTTTGAAATTTGTATTTAACCCTTTGACAGGAAAATTGTTTGTAGTTTTACAGTAAATGGAGGACGTTTGTGTTTTCATCAAGTATAATGGTCGATGGGACGGCACATTGAGTTACATCGGTGGAGAAATGAAGGGAATATTGGTGCCCGAGACGGCAACATACGGAGGTCTTATTGAGTTGGTCAGACGGGCAATCGGTATGAGGGTCCCAACCAATACTATAGTCATGCGATACGGTGTTCACCCTAGTATGCCTCTTGTCAGGATACAGTGTGATGATGACGTTAAATTCTATATACAATTGAAGAAGAAGGATGTTCATGTGCTTAGTAAATTTCCTATTACCGTCGACGTTTTGGATGATACTGCGGCTGACGTCACGCCACCGGAGCTGGGTGAAAGCAACCACATAGACGGCCAATTCTCCAGAGTGGGTGCACAGAGTGATGAGGCCATGCAAATTGCTGATGAGAGAAATCTGAGAATTTCAACTCCTATTACTCGTTGCCCTCAGCTTCCACCTCATGTTGACGAATTGAATGTTGGGGGTGATGCTCGTAAATCAAACGAGAATAGTGTCGACGTCAGCATTGGAGAACATTCTTTTGCCAATAACTTAACATCTCAATCCGACTCTGTACCAAGCCTTGACAGGTTATCTGGCTCAGTAGTTGTTGCTGATTATACACCTGTCGCAATTTGCAGAAACTGTATTTTTCTTAACAAAAAGTTGTTGCAATACCATCTTCATCACGATGCCATGAGTAAACACTATCAATTCAGAGTGAAGAGGTCGACCGCTACTCTGTTACACGTTATATGTATAGATATCCAACAATGTCCATGGCAATTGCGTGCGACCAGGATGCGAGGTAGTGAAATGTTTGTCGTGAAGCGGTTCGACGACGTCCATAACTGTTCAATCGAAATTGTTCAAGGGCATCATCGTCAAGCCAAGAGTTGGATGATTGGGGAGTGTGTCAAGGCAAAATACTTGGATCCGACTAATACCTCATATAGACCTCGAGAAATCATGCGAGACATGCAGGCCGAATTTGGAGTCTCTTTCAATTATCTCCGAGCATGGCGAGGCAAGGAAGCAGCACTAACCAGCTTGAGGGGCAATGATTCAGATTCATACAATGGTAATGCACTTCCCTTTACTCTATCTTATAATACGTTTATCACCGACATTATAAGTCTTATAATAGGCTTTAATAACTGTTAAGTAAACTTGATTACATTACAGTTCTTCCCTCGTGGGCTGAAATGGTTAAGAGGAAAAATCCTGGTTCCGACATTGACATCGAGACCGACTCATCAAATTGCTTAGAGTGTCTCTACATGTGCGTAGCTGCTTCGAAGCACGGTTGGCCTTATTGTCGGCCAGTAATTGTGGTTGATGGATCCGCATTAAAGGCCAAATTTGGAGGGGTGCTTCTTGCAGCTTGCGGTCACGACGCAAATGGCTGCATATTTCCACTTGCATTTGGTATCGTTCAGTCCGAAAGCAACGACTCATGGACATGGTTCTTCGAGAAGCTCCGAGATTCAATCGGGCCTAGAGATTCTCTTGTAATTGTGGCTGATAGGCATAAGGGTATCGAGTATGCAGCCAAACTCGTGTATCCGGAGGCTGCCTTCGGGATATGCGTCCAACACTTGGCTGCAAACCTGAAGACCAAGTACAAGGATTTCAAAGGCCCTTTGAAGACATATTTTGATGGTGCATCGAGGTCGTATCTTTTAAGTGAGCACCATCGTCATATGGAATCAATCCGTACTCGTAACCCCGACATGCACCGATACCTCATGCAGGCCGATCCGAAAAAGTGGTCGCGAGCATATTTCAACGGCCGTCGGTATGCAATCATGACAACCAACATCGCGGAGTCATTTAATAATGTTGATCGGAAAGCCAGGTTAATGCCAGTTGGATTCTTAATGGAATGGTTGAGGGAACTACAACAAAGATGGTTTGTCAACAGGCGTGAGGAGGCCCTAAAATTGACTTCGAAACTTGCTCCAAAGGCTGAGAAGATGCTTCACACCAACTTCTCAATAGGCCTAAAAGTAACGGTACGTTATCATGCCAACTGCCACCACGTATATGGTATATGAGGATTTTCCCTTAATCCAACTTGACTAAATTCGTTAAATTTCCACTTCTTACAGCCGCGGCCAGCCGATCAGTTTGAGTACGCTGTCACCAACAATGCCAGCCAAATATGGATCGTTGATATGAGCCAAAAGACATGTACGTGTAGACGATTTCAGGTAGATCAAATTCCCTGCCTCTCATGCCATGGCCGTGTGTAACCACCGACGGATAGATCCATACAATTATTGCTCGGCATACTACACGAAAGAATATCTTTATGGTTGTTATTCATCTGTAGTCCATCCTATTGGCAGCTCTGATGGCTGGGATGTGCCTGAATCAATCCGGTCGCAAATCGTCAATCCTCCCAAAACGAAGCGTGGTCCCGGAAGGCCACGAGTTCGAAGGATTTTGTCCCAAGGTGAAGATCCCGAGTCCGTTCGTTGTGGTAGATGTAATGGCTATGGACACAACCGACAAACGTGTACGAATTCAGTACCCTTAAGGCCCCGTCGAACAAAGCCAACTCCGTCCTTGTGACGAGGGGACGAAATCTGTGTAATACTATTTTTTCAATGGTCACAATGGTTGTGACCATCCGGTCACAACCATTGTGACCGAACTCAGTGGTTATTGAATGCCCTGCAAAAAAAAAAAAAATCAGATTAACCGAAAGATTTCCACGTAATTACATTGTTAATCATTTTATTATTATTAATATAATATTATTAGTTTTAACGGTTCACGCCAACCGAGGCAGTATATTCATATTTGTATATCCCGCCATCAACTTTTGGGGCTGGGCCTTAAAAAGGCGGTCAACTTCGTTGTGACCGCCTGGTCAATATCGTTATGACTATTGTTAGCCCCTATGTAAAGCTTATTTTACCGTGGGCCCAATGGTTGTGACCGGGTGGTCAAACCCGTTATGACCGAGGTCCTTTGTCAATATGGTTTATAAAACAACTATAAAATAATGAACATAAAATTTTTGTCAATTTTATTATTATTTCCCCTGGTCACAATGGTTGTGACCGGGCGGTCAAAACCATTGTGACCGAAGTCCTGACTCGTTATCTGTTTGTAAAAAAAAATTAAAAGATTATATTAATTATAATAACCTTTTAATGATTCCGATATTACAATTATATTATTATTAGTGTTAACTTTACACGCTAACCGAGGCATTAAATGTGTGCTTAGTAAATAAAGTCAGTAACTTTTGGGAAACGTATCGAAGAAGGCGGCGATGCTTGTTGTGACACGTCAGTAACTATGGTTATCACTAGAGTGAGAAGCTTTGTGGAACAGGAGCCTTTACCCTGGTCACAATAGTTGTGACCGGGCGGTCACAACCGTTGTGACCGAAGTCCTGACGCAAGATAATGTTTAAAAAAAAACAATTTAATATTATATTAATTAAAATATAATTTTAAACCTTCGAATATTATTATTATATTATTATTAGTGGTAAAGTTACCCGATAACCGAGGCATTAAATGCCCTGCAGGGGAAACAACATCATTAGATTAACCTAGGGAACCATAGCGAAGAAGGCGGTCAATTTCGTTGTTACACTCTGGTAACAATGGTTATGACTGGGGTGAATTACCGTGTAACAGGAGCCTTTACCCTGGTCACAATAGTTGTGACCGGGCGGTCACAACCATTGTGACCGAAGTCTTGACGCAAGTTAATGTTTAAAAAAAAACAATTTAATATTATATTAATTAAAATATAATTTTAAACCTTCGAATATTATTATTATATTATTATTAGTGTTAAAGTTACACGATAACCGAGGCATTAAATGCCTGCAGGGAAAATTCAGTAATTTTTGGGAACCGTAGCGAAGAAGGCGGTCAACTTCGTTGTGACACGTCAGTAACTATGGTTATGACTATAGTGAGAAGCTTTGTGTATAACGCTTTTACCATGGTCATAATGGTTGTGACCGGGCGGTCACAACCATTATGACCGATATGATATGGAATACCAACAGTCTTTTGTACGACTCTGAGTGACAAAATACCAAATTTGCCCTCATCTCCTCCACGCGTAATAGTTAGTCACCCTATGCCGCTATTGGGTTAAAATTTTTAAAAAAGCTTTTACAGTTGTTAGAGAGGGAAACACCGGTTCTAGAGAGAGAAAGAAGAAATCGTATCGTTTTCGACCAGACGTCTCCTGCATAACCGTCGTCAACCACCTACTATAGCCGTAAACAAAGATACTATAGCCGTAAACCGCCGATTCCATATCCGTAGAATGGTGACAATTACAGATATTGAGAGAAACAAGGGAGAAATGGATGTACACGAAACGAGTATAACTCCATCCAAGATATCGAAAGAGGAAGAGGTAAAATCTTTGATCGATGTTTGATTTAGTCAAAAAATAGTTTGCGGCACGTCCATGGTGCTAAATACCGACTAATCAAAAATTTTGTTTTAATTTTTTTTTTATCCATTCACACAGGGGCAATATATCCGACTCGTACCAGACTCTGAGATAACACGGGCCAAAATCAATACTTTCATAAACATTAACGAGACATGGAAGAAACTGAGCCTGTGGTTATCTCCACGACAGTTGGCCTCCGTCAAAGATCAGCCATGTGTACAACCTTTCTTACATCTAGAGTCTCTAGGTTGGGCTGGCCAGTTATTCCACAACATTGTTATGCGTCTTACAAACCACACAACGATGGGTGACGCACTGTGGTTCGAGATTGGAGACGAAATGGCCAGATTCTCCATAATGGAGTTCTGCCTAATTACCGGACAAAAATGTGCAGGGTCTACGCATCTACCGGTCGTCGAGAGCAGATTAATGGCAAGATATTTTTCGACGGTTAAGGGCGTATCGAGGGAAAATTTGGAACTACAACTGTCCAATGCTAAGTTTGACAACGACGAAGATGCCGTAAAACTTAGCCTTTTGTACATTATTTTCTCGATCCCTTTGTCAAATGCTATAACGGTGAAAATAGATCCCAAATATTTCGGTTTGGCAGACAACTTGGATGCCTTCAACGATTTTCCTTGGGGTGTGCTATCATGGGAGGCAACCCGTGCTGCAATATGTGCTACAGTGGAGAATAGGATTTCTTCGAAGAGACGACAAAAAAAACAAGTTAGCACAGTTCATTACAGCATTCCTGGGTTCCCACATGCCATACTCGTATGGGCATATGAGACACTTCCAACGATGGCTGCCAAGTTTACAACCAACTACTCACAGGCCGTTCCGCGTATGGCGTCCTGGACCACTGCGGAGACAGTGAAATTTGACGACGTTCAGCGGGCGTTCATGGAGGTTGGCGAATCACAGGTAATTCACATTCCGATACCATAACAAGTGCTAGTCAAAGCCATTATGACCGGGCGGTCATAACCATTGTGACCGTGTTGGTCATAAACGCACTGACTAAGACAGGTCACAACCGTTATGACCGTCTGGTCAAAATCGTTATGACCAACACGGTCATACCATAATAAGATTCACTGACTCGTTATGGGTTATTATAATAAAATAATAATAATACATTCAGTATAAGGATAGTAATTTTACGCCATGTGTGCAGCCAATATATTTTCAGTTGATGCCAACCGAGGAGGAGTTGAAGAACGGGAATGTTGCTCGCCTTTTCTTGAATAGACCGACTGGCCTGCCACAATTACCAGCTCCCAAGTCGTCAGTCCCCCGGCGGACCCCGGATATCAATACCGCGTGGGTGGAGTTCCAGAATGAGATCCGAGGACATGTTAATAATTTGAATAAGAAGATAGAGGATATACAAAAGGAACAAACCCGCTCGAAAAAACTGTTGAGGAGGGTGCTGAAATTGTTGAAGGCGAAGAATGCTGCCGAGAAGTTCGGTCAGGCACAGCATGTCCCGAAGGTCGAGAGCAGCGATGTTCTTAATGTTAAGCGGAAGGCGTCGGAAGATTTTAAGACTCCTTCCCCTGGGCTCGATGTCTATGCGGATATAGGGCTGCAGGCAGCAATGGAGTTCCTTACTGCCGATAAGGGGATCGATTGGAATGCAGATGCCGAGGAGAAGATAACAAAGGTAGAATTATACATGAATATACCTGATTGGTGTGGTTCCCATTACAATTTTGTTTGACATTTTAAGAAAATTCAATGTACAGGAACAGGCAGCCGAGACGAGTGTTGAGGATTCGCGAGTCGTTGGCGCGAGGGAGGGGGCAATGCCTGAAGTGTCACGGGTCGGGAAAGAGGGGCCAGAGAGGGAGGACCACAAGCAATCACATGATCTTGTCATGATTGACGAGCAATCCAGAGAGGATATGTTGACGGACGTGGTTGTGACGCATAGCTGAGAATTAAAAGTTTGCCAATAATGGAAGAGTCAATTAGATTAACTCGTTTAAAATTTGTTATTTGTAGATCCCCAAGAAGAAGAGGGCCAGACTATCAAGGCTTGGCCAACGGCCATCGGGTCGTAAGACTGACGATGGATCCCCTTCGAAGAAACCGGCCGACACGAATTATGCCCTCCCAGCAGGTCTCGCAGAGGAACCTCCTGAACAGAGGTTAGAAGAGTTCAGGGAGTGGTTAAAACAAGGATTGTTGAAGAAGATACCTCAAGGGTAATGTAGATTAACTTAACATTGTCTGTTTTTAGGATGTTAATTGGAATTGCACTGATGTGTTTGTCGAATATGTATGCTTGATGTTCAGTAAACGGCCTCCACGTTACAGTGCCAAGCATGAGAAACTTGACAAACCCCATGACTTCGGGTGCATGGAGGTAGGAAGAAAAACCTGGTACTATGAATTAGCTACCTCCCCGATTTGGCTATGGGACGAAGTAAGTACATGACATTTTTTAAAATTCGGCAGTCTGCTATCAACCATTAATCGAAATTATTATATGTTTGCGAGCTCGAATATTGTACAGTATCTTTTAACCGACTGGTTATGTTAATGTAGCACGTTGATGTCGCCTTTTATTACTTGAGAAAGAAGATCAGGCAGTTCCCCGAATTGGAGCGACGGAGGGTGACAACGGTTGACACTTATTTTTGTACAAAGGTTCGATCGTTGTGGCGTCTACACCAGAGTGCACCCGAGAAGTTCGATTGGGGAACCTGTGAGCCTTTACTCAAGATAATGCTTGGCGTTAATGTCCATAGTGGGGCATCATGGTTTGACGTGATGACTGTGCTAATACCGGTGCATTTGGCTGACCTTAAACATTGGGTATTAGCGAAGCTCGATCTGACAAGCTGGACCATTGACGTGTACGACTCTCTGCAGCATGAAGGCGGTCACAATGTCAAGGTCCGAGCAGGCATGGAATGTTTATCAATATTCATTCCATTGCTGGCTGAACGCTTAGATTTGTATCAATTCAAACCAAGAGAACCTGCTGGAACTAACCAATTACCAATCAACATAATGAAAGACATCCCTCAACAATCCAATGGGTGAGTGCAAGAAAAACACCATTTCTCCCTTGTATACTGCATTCAAAAGTTGAAGTGAAAATTAATTATCTTTGTCATTTGTTCAACAGGGGTGACTGTGGAGTGTTTACCATAAAATTTGCTGAATGCTTAATAGAAGGGAGGGACGTCAATTATTGGGTAATAGGTGGACGGATGAGGCTATTTCGGGAGTGGCTAGCATGTTACTTGTGGATGCATGCCAACCGGAAAATTGAAGGAAATTACAAAAGTGATGACGACGTCGACAAGGAATTCGCCTGAGACATATACTATTTTTTCATTTAACACATTCCCATTAATTGTATTTTTCTAAAATTTTTTCTTAATTTTATATGTCATAGTGTAATAACATATACAATTTCAAGAGTAAGGGTTAAATAATCCATGCAAACCGCGTTTTATTATTAATAAGAGTGAAATGTATTGCCCCTGTTTCACATTCATGAAAACAGAACGAGTCCAAATGGATTTCATCAAACTGTTTCAAAAAAACACAAAAAAAACTGGTCATAATGGTTGTGACCGGGTGGTCATAATGGAAATGACCACCGCTAAAAAATAGTTCGACAAAAAGTTCGGAAAAAAAATTAAAAAAAAGGAAAAAAAACTGGTCATAATGGTTCTGACCGGGTGGTCATAATGGAAATGACCACCGTTAAAAAATAGTTCGACAAAAAGTTCGAAAAAAAAAATTTTTAATAAAAAAAAAAAACTGGTCATAATGGTTGTGACCGGGTGGTCATAATGGAAATGACCACCGTTAAAAAATAGTTCGACAAAAATTTCGAAAAAAAAAATTTTTAATAAAAAAAAAACTGGTCATAATGGTTGTGACCGGGTGGTCATAATGGAAATGACCACCGCTAAAAAATAGTTCGACAAAAAGTTCGAAAAAAAAATTAAAAAAAAAATGGTCATAATGGTTGTGACCGGGTGGTCATAATGGAAATGACCACCGCTAAAAAATAGTTCGACAAAAATTTCGAAAAAAAAAATTTTTAATAAAAAAAAAACTGGTCATAATGGTTGTGACCGGGTGGTCATAATGGAAATGACCACCGTAAAAAATAGTGAAATAGTTCGACATAAAAAAATTAAATTTAATTATAAAAAAAAAACTGGTCATAATGGTTGTGACCGGGTGGTCATAATGGAAATGACCACCGCTAAAAAATAGTTCGACAAAAAGTTCGAAAAACAAATTAAAAAAAAAAATGGTCATAATGGTTGTGACCGGGTGGTCATAATGGAAATGACCACCGCTAAAAAATAGTTCGACAAAAATTTCGAAAAAAAAAAATTTTTAATTAAAAAAAAAATGGTCATAATGGTTGTGACCGGGTGGTCATAATGAATATGACCACCGCTAAAAAATAGTTCGACAAAAAATTTCGAAAAAAAAAATTAAAAAAAAAAAAAAACTGGTCATAATGGTTGTGACCGGGTGGTCATAATGGAAATGACCACCGCTAAAAAATAGTTCGACAAAAAGCTCGAAAAAAAAAATTAAAAAAAAAAATACTGGTCATAATGGTTGTGACCGGGTGGTCATAATGGAAATGACCACCGCTAAAAAATAGTTCGACAAAAATTTAGAAAAAAAATTAAAAAAAAAAACTGGTCATAATGGTTGTGACCGGGTGGTCATAATGGATATGACCACCGCTAAAAAATAGTGAAATAGTTCGACATAAAAAAAATTAAATTTAATTAAAAAAAAAACACTGGTCATAATGGTTGTGACCGGATGGTCATAATGGATATGACCACCGCTAAAAAATAGTGAAAATAGTTCGACTTAAAAATTTCGTGGGTAGGAGATGAGGGTAATCCTGTACTTTATATACATTAAATGCTACTGGGCCCCACGGTAAGTGCTGAAATTGAATAGAACAAAAAGTGCTGCTGTTTTTAATATTATTTTTTTCAGAGGTGCTAAAAGTGAAATTAACCCAAAAAAAAGAGGCTAGTTTCTTAAAAAAAAAAAAAAGGGCTAGTTTCGTCAAATCCCCTAATTTTTTTTAATATTTTATCTTCCAAACTCAGGAGACATCAAGACAGCGACTTTTGCGTGAATGATTTACCCAAAAAAAAAAAAGGATAAAAAATTAACACTTTTTATCTTGCTTATCTATTTAATAATTTGTTGATTGGAGATTTAATTGAAAAATAATTATTTAAATACTTTCTCTCTCTATCCGTCAGCTTCCACTGTCTCTCTTTAAGGTTGCAGAGAGAGAAAGAGAGAAAGAGAGAGAATAGAAAGAGAATGGGACTTCCCTGGTCGATCTTCAAGCTCATTCCCTGAAATTCCAAAAAAAAAAAAAAGAAAAAAAAACCGAAGCTTTTTAGGGTTTCCGTCGTCTTGGTTTCACACTCAACAGGTAAGTTTGTTCCTTTCTGCAATTTCCTCTTTTACTTCTTTCAATTCCCTCGAAAAATTTTATCTTTTTGCTGAAATTTTCCTGTTTTGCTGCGAAATTGCCAAGTTCTCATTCTCAAGAGCTTTTCTCGAGAAAAAAGATTGAATTTTGGGTTTCGTAATGAACAAATTCGGCTCATTTTTTCGCTTTATTCCTTTCTCGTGATTTTTTTTGGGCTTTGTGTTAGGGGACAAAAAGGTCCGGTGTGGAGTACCAAGAATTTTTTTGTTCGGTTTGGAGTACCAAGATATTTTTTTTTGTTGGAATTAGAGAAACCGAGATTCAAATTTCAGTTTTATTTTTATTTTTATTTTTTAAATTTCACTTTAGATAGTTGCATGTTGATGATTGGCTAAGTGGGCAACCATTTAATCTTTTAATTTACAATCTTGCTTGTGTACTGTTTAGGTTTAAAGTCCTTGGTTGGAGCTGTTGATTTTGATATCATTTTTTGTTAGATTTTGGAGTTGATATTAAAGGAAAAAAAATGCAAAAATTAGTTGGATACTTGGATCAGAAGTTTCATATTCTTTTGAAGGTTTGCTTTTTCTGGGTTTATATACGTACGTTCACACACACTATTGTAGCTTTTAGATATTTCATGGCAGCAAATTTATCAATTTTATTACAATTCTTATCTTAAGAGATTCTGTACTGTCTTTTGTGAGGAGGCTTAAAGTTGAAATTGGATTTTGAATTTTGACACAATTTTTAGACAGATTTTGAAGAAGAAAGGCAAACTAGTTGGATATTTGGATCACAAGTTTGATATTCTTTTGATGCTTTGGTATTTTGGATTTTTGGATTTTTTGTTTGAGCGAAAGGAGAATTTCATGGTTTCAAATTGGTATTGGTTGTGTTAGATAATTGGATGATAAATATTGAAGTATATCATTTCTCATGTGAAATACAGAAAGGCTTTTTAGTGGGAAGAGAGTTGTGAATGATGCCAGGAAAAGCTGAACATGAAGATAGGAGATCACAGCACAGTTCAGAGAATGTGTTGCAATCAAGTACTGTCTATGCTCGACCTTGGTGGAAGGAAGTGGGGAATAATGAAAAGGTTTCGAAACAATCTTTTGGGGACCTCCGAAATTGTTCTTTGGTAAATGGAGCTAGTGATGGATTGGATGATGGGAATGGCAATGGCTTGCACAAAGAAATGCCTCCGAATGTAGTGGCATCCCGGTCTGGTAGATATCTCTGAATTATTATTATCTATTGTGAGAATTCCGAAATTTTTTTCCTTCCTTGAATGTGACTCATGTGGTGAATTCTTATGCCTTGGTATGAGATTTAAAAAAAAAAAAAAACAAAAAGAGAAAAGAAAACGTAAGAGCTTTGTTGCTGATCTTAGGTTAGTTGAATGACGGCCTGAAGATCTGTTATTAAGACTTCTATTATTTCTAACTCTTTAGTATTTTGATATTTTCCTCATATTAGAACTATGGACTTGACCTGCTACTTGCGAGAGTTTGCGGGAGAAAGAGGGAGGAAGTATATCTCTATGAAATATCAAACATGTTTTCTTCTTTTCATGTGTAGTCATGGAAACTAAAGCACTTTTTTTTTTTTTTTTCCCTTTGTTATCAGATGGAAACAATGGGCCTGAACATCTTCTCAAAACTGTTCCATTCTCGACCACCCTTACTGTGGGGAACACCTCGATCCAAATTCCGAGATGGAACTTGTTGGTCACTCAATTGTAAGCATTTTCTCTATCTCTCTTTCTCTTGTTCTAATGGATGTACTCAAGAACATGCAATTGCGAAGTGGTTGTGACAAGTGTGTATGATTCTTTTGAAATATCCATTTTTTAAAAATAAATTTCACACTTTTGGAGTTTTCCTTTCCTTAGTAAGAATATACAGAAAATCACAAGCTACGTAATTTGCAGGTTCTAACCCCGTATCCTTATGGGGAACCACATTACAGTGGAGTATTGAGTCCTTATGGACATCAGCAGGTACGCTATCCACGGTCTTTTGGATTTCTTAGCCAAGGATATTCAGAAGTCTTCTAGTTCTATGTAAACACAAGATTTAGCAAACTAATTAATGAGTTAATGGAACATTGAACAATCTAAAAATGGGAAGCTCTTGACTGCTTATTTAGGTTAAAATGATGACCTTGTCAGGGTATTTGTACATGGATTCCTTTTATGCAAGGGCATTTTACTTGTTATTTTTACATCTGTAATCTAGGCAAGTGAGTGTACTTTCGAGGTTTTATGCTTTTCTTGTACTCACGTACATGGTCGTAACCTTAGTTTTGAGTTAAGTTGTTTCCAATTGTTTGATTAGAAACAAGCAACTCTTCGAAGGGTTGAGATTGTATCCACCAGAATTAGAATTAAATTCGTGGTATGATGGCAGGTACCTGCTCATTTGTATGGCATGTTTCCTGGTAGAATGCCCCTGCCCCTTGAAATGGAAGAGGAGCCTGTTTATGTAAATGCAAAGCAGTATCATGGTATCTTGAGAAGAAGACAGTCACGTGCTAAAGCGGAGCTTGAAAAGAAAGCAATAAAAGTTAGAAAGGTAAGTAAGGGTTTTCCAAAGTCATTTGCAGCTTTCATGTAATAAAAGAAGAACATGAAAAAATTATACGATAGAAGTTGGGAGATACTAATTATCAGAAGAAAAATACTATATACTTGTCGGTGTGAGGTAGGTTTGTTCGGTGTAACGGGGCTGGTTACTTTAGGTGAATTGACACGGTACTTTTGTTCATCGTTTTTATTGTTCTGTGGAATCTTGAAGTGTTTCATGGTAAAAAATGGTTATATATATATATATATATATATATATATATGGCATCAAGACTCCAGTAACTAAACGATTTCTTTCACATTTTTTGCAGCCTTATCTTCACGAGTCTCGCCACCTGCATGCTATGAGAAGGGCAAGAGGCTGCGGAGGGCGTTTTCTGAACACAAAGAAGTTAGATAGCAATGTTATGAGTCCCACATCAGAAAACGGCACAAATTCAGACTCAAAGCAATCAACACAATCCACCAGCGATGGAAATGTGGATTCCTCTGGCCATCAGAAGGAAGGATTAGTGCAAACTCTCTCTAATGGAAATGGCAACAGCCATGGCTTGTCATCCACATATGGTTTGCGGTTCAAGGATGGCAAGGAGGGCGACTGGCTCGGTCAAGGCAGGGAAAGCATGCAGTTGAATGGCTCTGCTCATGGGGCCATCTCCATTAAATGAGATGATCCTGTATGAGGATGTGGTTTCCCGTAGCATGAGTCTGCCAGATTAGTACTAAATTCTCCTCTTAAAAACGAAGCAGCTCACTTTCTTTCCGTGACTTTTACAAGAGGATCATGTCTTGCAGGTGAAGCTGACCACGGCAAATGTCGGATTCAGCTCCGGGGGAAACCCTCCTTACGCATGTCTGTATCAGGCAATTCATTCTTGGCTTTGGTTACTTCTTTTACATGTATTTGGGGGGTGAAATGGAGAGCAAAAGGTGGGTTTGGGAACTCTTGAAGAAGCCTTTCAGTCTCTCATTACATCATTTTACCCCCTTTTGTGAAACTTGTAGAGAAAAAAAAAAAAATGTAGGAAATCGTTGTGATGGGAGGATTTTTCAAAACATCTAAAACTTATTATCTCAAGGGCGTGTAAAACTTTATATTAAATATATTTCTTTTGCTGAGAGTGTGAACTTTTATATAGTTGGTAAAGAGGGATTATTTTTTTCTTTTTGAGGTGACAAATTAATAATTTTCAATACGGCTTGCGGGATCATGGAGGCCAGTGGAATTTTTTAATATTTTTTTGGCATTGGTTACAAGCGCCTGCCATGTTCGAATATGGAACAAAGGCCCTTAAACCCACCCCACCCTCACCACTAGGCTAGCACTAGTGGCTCGAGGCTAGTGGATGTTTGTCCAAGGGAAATCTCTCTCTCTCTCAACTTCCACTGGAGGTCGACGTGAAATTATTATTAGGTTTCTTTCCTCCAATTTTATTTTATTCTTTTTTTTTTCTAATTAAGATTCCTGTGTTAGTACCTTACCTTCCACTTCATTAGTATGTCGTAAAAATCTTTGGTCAACTTTCTTGAATCAAATGGTAAATAGCATTCATTTATTTTGCACAGTAGATGAATGCTCTCAAGATCAAGGAATTATATCTTATTCTAATATATATATATATATATAATAGAAGCATTTAAACTCTATATCTAATAATTAATTATTAAGTAATATATGTGATCATCTTATTTTTCATTTTTTTCTTTCCCGAATAATATCATATTAAGGAAGTGTAGGGTATATTTATTTGAAAAATGCTAGGGATATTAACTTCCCAATTATTGAATATCAATTTATGTGTCTTTTGAGTTGTCAAAATTTTTTTTTTTTTGTAACATCATTATTTGTATCTATCAATAAAAATGATAACTTAATCACTAAAATTAGTATTTAAAAATTGATATTGGAGTCGACCTCTCTCTGTCTCTAGTACTAATGAAAGAATATACCTCTCTTGTCTCTGGTACTAATCAAAGAATATGGTTAGAACAAGGGCAAATTTCTTAAAACTTCCCAATTTTAAATATCAATTTATGTTATCAATTTATGTGTTTGTGAGTTATCATTGTTTTTATTATAATATTTATTATTTGTATCTATCAATAAAAATAATAACTTAATCAGGTAAATTGATATTAGAGCATCTCCAGTATGTAATGAGCAAAAAGAATATGGTTAGAAGGAAGGCAAATTTCTTTAAAAAAAAAAAAAAAAAAAGTAAAAAGTATGGCCCATTAGCAGCCCGGTCGCAGGAAGAGAGAGTATCTATATAAGAATGTTCCAGACAAATGAAGCCCTAGCCATGGCGGAACTCTCATCTCTTCTCTGTTTGTTTGTTTGTATTTTTTCTCTCTCTAATGGTTCTGGTTTTTCTTTTGGGGGCGTGTTTTAGAGAGACGAAAAATCCCAGTGATGAAAATTTTAGTAATCGGAAAATGAAGGCGATGAGAATGGAACAACACGTTGGTGCTCCCTCTTTCTGTTTCTGTTTCCGTTTTTTTTTTTTGTTTTTGTTTTTTTGTTTGTTTCTGCAGAGAGGTCGAGGAAGCCATTGTTGTTCTTATTTTTTTATTGCTCTTCCATTTCAGGTCGATTCTTGGCATTTCCTGAGGGATTCCTTTCCCCCCCAACTCTCTCTCTCTCTCTCACTCTCCTTTCAAGTTACCGAAATCTCAGGAAGTGAACCTAAGGATTTTTATTTTAATTTTAAATAAATGAATTCTATATAAGGGTATACAAATATATTACTGCATAATTCTGAACGTCAAATTTAAATTTTACAGTCCTTTTGCTTTCAATGATGCAACAAAAAATCTGAGGGGGGTTTTTTTTTTTGTTTTGGTTGGGGGGGCCTTGGTTTGGTGCTGTGTGTGTTGGGTGATAACTCCAAATTTAGTGGTTGTTGGATTGGATGGAATTATATGTTAAAGCTTGTGTCTTGTCTTGTGAGCTTGTGAATGACTAGACCCAAAAAAAAGAAAAGATCAGATTTTGGACATGAACTTGATGAGTTAGGACCGATAAAATATGCAAAGGATGCCACAATAAGTTCTTGCAATAAAGAAAAAGTAGACTAAACAAGAAATAAGCATCTCTCTCGTTAAGGATTATCCAATTTTCAATCAAACACTTCATTGTTATGAGTTAGGAATCTTCCATCTAAGAAAGATATGCAAAAACATATTATCTAGCGGCAACTTGGGGAGTGCATAATCAGTTGAATCTCTGCCCCTCTTTAGAAAGATTTACAATTCAGGGTTTTGCTTGCTCTTGCAGTTGTTCCTGATGCAGAATCAACGAATATTCAAGTGAGATTCACCTACACTAAATACAGGAAAAATACCGTACCAAATAGTCGAGACACAATTCTGAATCATTAGATCTCTGTCATAATCTAGTTTCAGAAAAATCTTTTGATGGCAAATAATGAATATAGTAACACTGACCTCTGTGACAAAGAAGGCATGGAATCCGGATGGAATTCTACCGGGCAAATCAATGACAGCAACAGGATCTGGTGACATTGTTTTGCATCAACAACATGCACTGCCGATTTTCTGCACGGTTAGGAACCTCCGTCACAAAGAATGATCTTGTTTCTTGTC